>JAGSMP010000360.1:0-548580 GCA_029286625.1 Parnassius orleans
TTGTTGTTTCCACGCTCCAAAAGATTAATGTTAAAATCACCAACCAAGATAACCTTATCGGCGTTAGCAAAAGTGGAGACTGATTCAGCTATCGCATCTAAAAAAATATTAACGTCTAGCCAATATGCTGTGCCAACGAAAAGTTTGACTCCTGAAAGATTCATTTTTATCCACATCTGTTCAACAGAGGAAGTAGAAGGATGCGGACAAATTTTAAATGCTAAATTTTTATGTACGTAAAAGCCTACTCCACCGCCTCTTCCTTTTTTAATTTGCTGAGGCCTAGGATTATGTCGCAAAAGATATTCATCCAGTGTGGGAGCTTTCCCCTCTTCTCCGGCTCTAAGCCATGTCTCATTGACGGCCATAATGTCCGGCTTAAGCTCTTTCATGGCTATTATAAATTCCTCATGCTTAGAACCTAAGGAGCCTGCGTTTAACAAACCGACTTTTAAGTATTTTAAATTACCCATTGCAAATAGTATATGAGCAGTTTATTCTTTATGATAAAAACTAGTAAATAATCAGTCTGTGTGTTATAAATAGATAAGGATTTTAAGTTCGGTAACAAACATATTAATGGTGTATACATTCTACCGTACAGTAGAATGGTGTAGTCATAATTATAAATAAATAAATAATATACATAAAATATTTGATGTTTTTTAAAGTTAATAGTGATTAAAAGAATATATATAATATGATACAATGAATAAAAATAATATTTATAATTTAATGGTTGTATATATTGTTCCAAATAAAGTTTCCCCACATATTTGAGATAAAGAAGTATATAGTACACTATCTTCCTAATACTATAATTTGGTATAAAATATATATTTAACTTTATTTCTAAATTATGATGAGACATTATTTCAAACCTTATCGAAACCAAAAATACGAATAAAGTCATCCTCCGTATGAATGTAGCAGGCCGGCTTCCCTTCACCTTGGCGGGCGTAAATGCGACCTCTCTTTGTCCACGAGTAACGCCACGAGAATTTACGGCACGCCTCACGGACTTTGTGGAATAGCTGTCTGTTGTATCGGGTTAGTCGCTCGTTAACGTAAAGTCGGTGTGGCGGGGCGGCCGCGCCTAGTTCAGTGGTGGTGACGGAGCGGCGCACACGCGCGGCGCGCAGCAGCTCGTCGCGCAGCCGCACCACGACGCGACGACCGTGCAGCCCTGCGCTACACGGCGACCCGCCGCTCGCCACCGCTTGCACCGCTCCCATGCGCTCCGCAAACACTATGTCTCGCTCCTCTAATGGCACACCTAGCCTAGCTGCGAGCACGGACACGGTGTGAATGATATTTTCACCCTTTTCTTCCGGTAGATGCCCGATCTCCAGATCTGTGAGCAGCACTGAATTTAACTTTGACCAAGCACAAATAGGCTCTAAATCGTAATTTATTTTATTAATAGCTTGAAGAAGACCCGATGGCGATGGTATGAAGGAAAGGTACATTTGCAGGTCATCAGCATATAGGTGGTAATGACAGTGATTAATTTTCTTAACGATATCAGCAGAATATAGCGTGAAAAGAACAGGCCCAAGTACCGAGCCCTGTGGGACGCCTCGTGTAACATTCTGTGGGCTGATTGAATCCTAGTACCGTCACTTTTAATGATTTCCACACGTTGTTGCCTTCCAGTCAGATAACTGTCAAACCATTTGACCGCATTAGCATCAAAGCCATAGAATGCCAACTTATCCAGGAGTAATGACTGATCGATTGAATCAAACGCTCGGCAGAAGTCTAAGAGCACCAAAATTGAGTACATACCTCTATCTTAATCTGCAAGCAGATTATCGATTACCTCAAGCAAAGCCGTAGTAGTGCTGTGGCCTTGCGAATCCAGATTGCATAACAGGCAGTACGCCATTGATTTCAAGGTAATCCATCTGCTTGCAAACTACCTTTCTAGTATTTTGGAAATACAGGGCAACATACTAATAGGTCGCAGGTCTTTAATCGAAAGAGGTTGATCTTCTAAAGGTTTGACAATTGCGAGTTTCCATAAATCTGGAAAAACCGCACTGGATCGATTTATTAATAATAGCGGTAATTGTCATTAATGATTGGGGTAGAGTCATTAAAAGCATCTGTAGGAGATATTGTCTATACCAACGGCATTGGATTTAAGTTCTTTAATAGTCTTTAATATTAATTCTTCTGCTACTGTAGACAAAGTTAAATTATTAGAATTAGCCTATTGTGTTTAAAATAGGAAATATGAGTAATTGGTACCATGTCATCCCCTGGTATATTTAGGAAATGTCTATTTATCAAATCGGTCATTAAACTGATGAGGAAGTTCCTCAGTCTTATTCTTGAAATATACTACGTTTTCAGATTTTTCCACAGAGTTTTGGAATCCTTAATATTTTTATTTATGTACTGTTCAAAATATTTTTTTTCATTTATCATAGCTTCTGTTACTATCTGCTTCATGTTTTATAATAATTTTAAATGTGTTATTTTTATTTTTTGTATTTAGCATGATAGTCGTCGAGAATTTTGATCATTTTACGTACTGTATCCGTAATCCAAGGGTGAGGTGGTGACTTGAAACGAGTGGTTTTAAGGGAGCATGTAGATCAAACAGAATGTTTGTAACAAAACAAAAATAAGTAACGATGTCATTAACGTCATTAAAATTTGTACAAAGTGTCTATATGTTAAGTATTGAGGAATAAGTTTTTCCTTTTTTATATTAAATTCAGCAGTAACAATAGCATGGCTTCCCAAATCGGGTAAATATTTGACTAGGGTGTTTCGTACTCGAGCATCAGAACAGATCAAATCTAGCAATGTTTCGCTGTGGCTAGTAAAATGTGTCGGAGTATCAACAACTTGTTTCAAGCTATGACATTCTAAAAATTGGTTTAGTGATATGGTTTTGTTGTTTCCACGCTCCAAAAGATTAATGTTAAAATCACCAACCAAGATAACCTTATCGGCGTTAGCAAAAGTGGAGACTGATTCAGCTATCGCATCTAAAAAAATATTAACGTCTAGCCAAGGGGGTCTATATGCCGTGCCAACGAAAAGTTTGACTCCTGAAAGATTCATTTTATCCATATCTGTTCAACAGAGGAAGTAAAAGGATGCGGACAAATTTTAAATGCTAAATTTTATGTACGTAAGCCTACTCCACCGTCTCTTCCTTTTTAATTTGCTGAGGCCTAGGATTATGTTGCAAAAGATATTCATCCAGTGTGGGAGTTTCTCTTCTCCGGCTCTAAGCCATGTCTCATTGAGGCCATAATGTCCGGCTTAAGCTCTTTCATGGCTATTATAAATTCCTCATGCTTAGAACCTAAGGAGCCTGCGTTTAACAAACCGACTTTTAAGTATTTTAAATTACCCATTGCAAATAGTATATGAGCAGTTTATTCTTTATGATAAAAACTAGTAAATAATCAGTCTGTGTGTTATAAATAGATAAGGATTTTAAGTTCGGTAACAAACATATTAATGGTGTATACATTCTACCGTACAGTAGAATGGTGTAGTCATAATTATAAATAAATAAATAATATACATAAAATATTTGATGTTTTTTAAAGTTAATAGTGATTAAAAGAATTAAGGATGATTCACGCTACAACGTGGCGCGGCCGGGCCGTGCCCCGGCCGGGGCACGTCCACCGTGCGCTGGCCGGGCCAGTCATTCATGTTACACCGGGCTGTTTGCACGACCGTGGCTTATGCACGACTCTGTGTTATGTGGTTTTTGTCAGCTAGTGATTTCATCTGTCGATAGACTTCACGCTTACGTAAATATGCAATTTTCACAATTTGAATTGGCAGCTATTGCAATTGCCATCGATGATGAAGTATTGGAAAAACGAAGCGAAACTACTAAAAGAAGATGGGATGTACATCCAATCTGGAGAAAGCGAGAAGCAGAAGGAGAATTTGCTTTACTTTACAAAGAATTAATAGATGATGAGAGCAAGTTTTATGGTTATTTTAGAATGTCTAAAGAATGCTTTACTTTTTTACTTGAAAAAGTAAAACCAGACCTAACCAAAAAAATTACAAGATTTCAAAAGCCTATATCTCCCATCGAACGATTAGCAGTCTGCATCAGGTAAATAATAAATTGATATGCACTAAATCACATAGTATTTAAAAATGTAGTATTTAAAAATTGACCCGTCTCACAATCTATCAGAGCTGGTTGTAAGATGGGTCGATTTTTTCTAAATACTTCATTTTCAATTTTTCAATAATCATAATTGCATTGTGGATGAAAAAAAGTAAAAATTTAAATAATTCGCATAGTATTTATTCATTTCATTAGTCTGCCGTGAACTCTGAAAATAAAGTAGACAAATTATTAGATTCCAAAGGCGTAAGTTCCGAAGGCGAAGGTTCCGAAGGCGTAGGTTCCGTAGGCGTTGATTCCGGTGTTGGCGTTGGTATAGTCATCGGAACCGGTGCATACACCGACCTTGAATTAGTAGACGACGCCGACGTTGTTCCACTCATTGGAGATGTAAGAAGAAGGCTCTGATGACAATTGTTCTACTCCAAATCTTGTACTACTGCAAATATTCTTCCTTTGCAAGATGCTGATAGTAAGGGGAAAAAGATTTTATGGTGGCTGCCAAACCGTTGAATAAAGCATCAATAGGATGAATGTCTTGTGTGTTGGACTTTTCTTTATTTTTAGAATGTATTCCATTAATGCGCTTGACGCAGAGGACTGGGATTGTGGCACTATACGACGGCGATTGTGTGCAGTTGCAACGGTTGCATTGCGATTGCGGTTGCCGGAACGAGTGAATTGTGCAGTTGATGGGGAATATGGATTCGGATCAGCAGGTGGCGTAAAATTTGGTTCACTAATAGCTGGTGAGCGATCTTCCTGCTGCTGCTGTTCATCGGTGTTAATTGTTTCGTTGGGCGTAGTAACTGGCGAAGTAACCGTTTCGTTTTGCGTCTCTTCGTTCTCAGACTCGATACTTGTTATTGTATTTCGATCCTGTATATGAGGCAGTAAAAAATTCAAGCTCTCTTCATATTTATATTTTTTTATAGCCACAGCACCCTGTCCACTCTTGGTTTTACGTTTGTTTCTATGTTTTTTGAACTGGTCCCGTATGTTTGCCCACCTTTTTTTACATACATCATATGCAAAAAGATAGTATAGAATGAACAAGTTAAGTAATTTTCTTTACAACCTGTATAAATGGTACTGTTAATACGTAATAGCTCACTGTAGTACAGATACCGCGAAATTATACCATTATTATTTTTCAGGTTCCTGGCTACTGGGGATTCGTTTAAAACTATTTCGTACAGTTTTCGATTGGGGCATTCAACTGTGACCGAAATTGTACATAGCACATGTCGATCTATCGTTAAAAGATTTAAGAAAGACGTTATACCAGAACCAACAGAAGAAATGTGGCGTAAAATTGCCGAAGATTTTGAAAACCTTAGAGGTTTTCCAAATTGTATAGGCGCATTGGATGGAAAACATTTTGTTATTGAAGCCCCAGCCAATAGTGGTTCTATATATTTTAATTATAAACACACATTCTCAATTGTTTTATTGGCGTTAGTGGACGCATGCTACAAATTTATTGCAGTTGATGTTGGCGCTTACGGACGAAACAGTGATGGTGGCATTTTGCACAATGTAATCTTGAAAACGTTTAGAAAATGGGACGCTTCATGTACCTATTGGTAAAAATTTGGTTCCTCTACGTTTGCACCATATGTAATAGTTGGTGATGAAGCGTTTCCTTTGAAAACATACCTAATGCGACCGTATCCAGGACACCAAGCAACAGGTGACGCTAATAAAACGAATTTCAATCATAGACTGTCTTTGGCCCGGCGACTAGTCGAAAATGCCTTTGGTATTTTGACACAAAGATTTAGAATATTTCAAAGAAGAATGAAACTTGCTCCAGAAAATGTTGATTACATTATTCTATCTACATGCGTACTGCATAATTTTTTATGCGAACAAAAAGATTACACAGGGCTTATCAATCATAGTGCACAAAATGCGCAACCACATTTATTAAATCCATTGAGCGTTCAACCAGGAAGACCGGCTAATGATGCATTTGCGGTAAGAGAAACGTTTAAAGAATATTTAGCGTCAACAGCGGGACGTAATTTTATAGGACAACAGTATCAAGAATAAATACATACTTACACTATAATATACTTCTTATAATTTACCTAACATATTCTAAAATACCTACTAAAAACCGATAATCCCACTCACATGTACTTACATGTTGTCGTAAAGTAATTAGTGACACTTGAATAACTATTATAAATGTAAATTGAAATAAAAGTTACAACTTACCAGATTGTTTTATTTCGTCCGAAATGGTTTTCCAAATAATATTTTTGTATTTGTTATCTAAATACTTAGGATGGCTCATATCGTAAATCACAGGGCTTGCACACGTTCTAATAATTTTTCATCGTCCATTTTGCTGTTGAGCTGCTCACCACTAAGATTTGACGTTGACTGCTCTCCGCGCCCGGGCGCATATGTTCATGTTACAACGTGTCGGCCGGACCGTGCCGGAGCCGGAAACAATACCCACCGACATTTCAACGCCGTGCCCCGGCCGAGTCCGGCAGCGTACGGCGGGGCACGGCCGGGCCACGGTCAGGCATGAACTTCATACAAAAGTACACCATAATGTTTGACCGTGCCCTGACCGGGGCACGGCCCGCAGCGCCACGTTGTAGCGTGAATCATCCTTTAATATAATATGATACAATGAATAAAAATAATATTTATAATTTAATGGTTGTATATATTGTTCCAAATAAAGTTTCCCCACATATTTGAGATAAAGAAGTATATAGTACACTATTTTCCTAATACTATAATTTGGTATAAAATATATATTTAACTTTATTTCTAAATTATGATGAGACATTATTTCAAACCTTATCGAAACCAAAAATACGAATAAAGTCATCCTCCGTATGAATGTAGCAGGCCGGCTTCCTTCACCTTGGCGGGCGTATGCAACTCTCTTTGTCCACGAGTAACGCCACGAGAATTTACGGCACGCCTCACGGACTTTGTGGAATAGCTGTCTGTTGTATCGGGTTAGTCGCTCGTTAACGTAAAGCCGGTGTGGCAGGGCGGCCGCGCCTAGTTCAGTGGTGGTGACGGAGCGGCGCACACGCGCGGCGCGCAGCAGCTCGTCGCGCAGCCTTTTCTTCCGGTAGATGCCCGATCTCCAGATCTGTGAGCAGCGCCTCTTGGTCCCGATCGTTGAGCTCTAGCTTCAATAAGTTCACCGTTCGCTCCAGTTCGGCAACCTCAACTCCGGATGGCTTCTGCCTTTGCTCAATTATTTCAAGCCTACGCTCGATGCCATCCATACGTTCACTAAACCCTAAGAGCAAGTGCCATTGTTTTATGTTTCGGAATAACAAAGACTTTAGTACATTTACGTTTAGGATATTTTGATTGTTCGCTAACCACACTAATTTGTTATATAACGAGGAGTTTTTGATGCAATTATTCCAAATAATAGGGTAGCAAGTGTAATTTTGACGCGAAGACATTTTAATAGGCCTGCATTATTTAGAAAAGGAGTAACATGCGTACGAGGTGGTATGTGGAAGAACTCGCACATGCATTCTGCACACGCTGTATGAGCCTCTGAGTCCTACTTTAATAGACAAGGTCCAAATACCACGTCGCAGTAATTTAATTTGGACAAAAGCAAAGACTCGCATAGTCTTATCCTCATTTGCTCTGTTAAGAATGGTCTGATTTTATATAAGATTTTTAATCTATAGAAACAGTTTCGTACACTTTCTGTGACATATGCTTCGAAACGCAGGTGGTTGTCAAGCTTAAGCCCAAGGCTTCTAGCCTCGGAGATTTGATCAATAGGATTGTTTCCAATTTTTTAAATCTATAGGGGCATTTACAGGTTTAGCAATCATATTTTTGACCCTATTAACATAAACTTTGATTTGTCAGGATTTAGAACCAATGAATTTAACTTTGACCAAGCAGAAATAGCCTCTAAATCGTAATTTATTTTATTAATAGCTTGAAGAAGACCCGATGGCGATGGTATGAAGGAAAGGTACATTTGCAGGTCATCAGCATATAGGTGGTAATGACAGTGTTTAATTTTCTTAACGATATCAGCAGAATATAGCGTGAAAAGAACAGGACCAAGTACCGAGCCCTGTGGGACACCTCGTGTAACATTCTGGGGGGCTGATTGAATCCTAGTACCGTCACTTTTAATGATTTCCACACGTTGTTGCCTTCCAGTGAGATAACTGTCAAACCATTTGACCGCATTAGCATCAAAGCCATAGAATGCCAACTTAGCCAGGAGTAATGACTGATCGATTGAATCAAATGCTCGGGAGAAGTCTAAGAGCACCAAAATTGAGCACATACCTCTATCTTGAGCTGCAAGCAGATTATCGATTACCTCAAGCAAAGCCGTAGTAGTGCTGTGGCCCTTGCGAAATCCAGATTGCATAACAGGCAGTACGCTATTGATTTCAAGGTAATCTGTCATCTGCTTGCAAACTATTTTTTCTAGTATTTTGGAAATACAGGGCAACATACTAATGGGTCGCAGGTCTTTAATCGAAAGAGGGTTGATCTTCTTTGGTAAAGGTTTGACAATTGCGAGTTTCCATAAATCTGGAAAAACCGCACTCTGGATCGATTTATTAATAATAGCGGTAATTGTCATTAATGATTGGGGTAGAGTCATTAAAAGCATCTGTAGGGAGATATTGTCTATACCAACGGCATTGGATTTAAGTTCTTTAATAGTCTTTAATATTAATTCTTCTGCTACTGTAGACAAAGTTAAATTATTAGAATTGTGCCTATTGTGTTTAAAATAGGAAATATGAGTAATTGGTACCGTGTCATCCCCTGGTATATTTAGGAAATGTCTATTTATCAAATCGGGGTCATTAAACTGACGAGGAAGTTCCTCAGTCTTATTCTTGAAATATACTACGTTTTTCAAATTTTTCCACAGAGTTTTGGAATCCTTAATATTTTTATTTATGTACTGTTCAAAATAGGTTTTTTTTTCATTTATCATAGCTTCTGTTACTATCTGATTCATATTTTTATAACAATTTTTAAATGTGTTATTTTTTGTTTTTTTGTATTTAGCATGATAGTCGTCGAGAATTTTGATCATTTTACGTACTGTATCCGTAATCCAAGGGTGAGGTGGTGACTTGAAACGAGTGGTTTTAAGTGGAGCATGTAGATCAAACAGAATGTTTGTAACAAAACAAAAATAAGTAACCATGTCATTAACGTCATTAAAATTTGTACAAAGTGACCAATTAATGTTTTCTAAATCACGGATAAATAATTCTGTAATAATATTATTTAGTGGTCTATATGTTAAGTATTGAGGAATAGGTTTTTCCTTTTTTATATTAAATTCAGCAGTAACAATGGCATGGCTTCCCAAATCGGGTAAGTATTTGACTAGGGTGTTTCGTACTCGAGCATCAGAACAGATCAAATCTAGCAATGTTTCGCTGTGGCTAGTAAAATGTGTCGGAGTATCAACAACTTGTTTCAAGCTATGACATTCTAAAAATTGGTTTAGTAATATGGTTTTGTTGTTTCCACGCTCCAAAAGATTAATGTTAAAATCACCAACCAAGATAACCTTATCGGCGTTAGCAAAAGTGGAGACTGATTCAGCTATCGCATCTAAAAAAATATTAACGTCTAGCCAAGGGGGTCTATATGCCGTGCCAACGAAAAGTTTGACTCCTGAAAGATTCATTTTTATCCATATCTGTTCAACAGAGGAAGTAGAAGGATGCGGACAAATTTTAAATGCTAAATTTTTATGTACGTAAAAGCCTACTCCACCGTCTCTTCCTTTTTTAATTTGCTGAGGCCTAGGATTATGTTGCAAAAGATATTCATCCAGTGTGGGAGCTTTCCCTTCTTCTCCGGCTTTAAGCCATGTCTCATTGACGGCCATAATGTCCGGCTTAAGCTCTTTCATGGCTATTATAAATTCCTCATGCTTAGAACCTAAGGAGCCTGCGTTTAACAGACCGACTTTTAAGTATTTTAAATTACCCATTGCAAATAGTATATGAGCAGTTTATTCTTTATGATAAAAACTAGTAAATAATCAGTCTGTGTGTTATAAATAGATAAGGATTTTAAGTTCGGTAACAAACATATTAATGGTGTATACATTCTACCGTACAGTAGAATGGTGTAGTCATAATTATAAATAAATAAATAATATACATAAAATATTTGATGTTTTTTAAAGTTAATAGTGATTAAAAGAATATATATAATATGATACAATGAATAAAAATAATATTTATAATTTAATGGTTGTATATATTGTTCCAAATAAAGTTTCCCCACATATTTGAGATAAAGAAGTATGTAGTACACTATCTTCCTAATACTATAATTTGGTATAAAATATATATTTAACTTTATTTCTAAATTATGATGAGACATTACTTCAAACCTTATCGAAACCAAAAATACAGGCCGGCTTCCCTTCACCTTGGCGGGCGTAAATGCGACCTCTCTTTGTCCACGAGTAACGCCACGAGAATTTACGGCACGCCTCACGGACTTTGTGGAATAGCTGTCTGTTGTATCGGGTTAGTCGCTCGTTAACGTAAAGTCGGTGTGGCGGGGCGGCCGCGCCTAGTTCAGTGGTGGTGACGGGCGGCGCACGTGCGGCGCGCAGCAGCTCGTCGCGCAGCCGCACCACGACGCGACGACCGTGCAGCCCTGCGCTACACGGCGACCCGCCGCTCGCCACCGCTTGCACCGCTCCCATGCGCTCCGCAAACACTATGTCTCGCTCCTCTAATGGCACATCTAGCCTAGCTGCGAGCACGGACACGTTGTGAATGATATTTTCACCCTTTTCTTCCGGTAGATGCCCGATCTCCAGATCTGTGAGCAGCGCCTCTTGGTCCCGATCGTTGAGCTCTAGCTTCAATAAGTTCACCGTTCGCTCCAGTTCGGCAACCTCAACTCCGGATGGCTTCTGCCTTTGCTCAATTATTTCAAGCCTACGTTTGATGCCATCCATGCGTTCACTAAACCCTAAAAGCAAGTCCACACGGCGCGTTGCGTTGCGTTGCGTCGTCGCAACGCAAATATTTTGACGCATAGCCGGCCATACAGACGCTGCGCCATCGCAGCGTTATTACGACGCAGTCTTAACGTTCCGTCGGTGCAGCGGTGACGCACAGTTGCGGCAAGCATTTTGTAAAAACATCGCAGTCAGTCTGTAGGAAAGCATGGATTGGAAAAGACGTCTACCATTGCTCCTATTACTACGTCACCGCCGAAATCGACGCAAGATCACAAGACGGTATTGGATCTGTCCCTTCATTTCATTAAGAAATAGTAATGGAGAGTTTTTTTTGTTAGAATATCGGGAGTTGCTATTAGACGAAAAGAAGTTTTATAATTTTTTTGGAATGAGTGTATCCAGCTTCGAATGTTTATTGAAGTCCTTAGAACCACACATACGAAAAAACTATACTAATATGAGGAATCCAGTGGAACCAATAGAAATGCTGGGAATTACTTTAAGGTAAGAATTTATATAAGTAATGAAAAGATAACAGGTTTTTTTGGTCTGTTTATTATATAATCAACTAATCAATATCAGTAATCAACTAACAAATAATCAGCAACTGTCATAAGTTTAAGTTTAGAGAGACTTTATCCAGTAATTACATATTTGAAAAATCGTATTCGGTTTCTTCACTTGCTTGAGATGCTTGATCTGGAGATGTAATTGAATTATTATAATCAGAATTGTATGTACTTTGAAAATTTGTTGTTTGATACCCATATGATAATGGTTGTTGAGACGTTGATGGGCCACACACATATGATGATGTTTGTCCATACCGCATTTCGTTTATAATTTGTATTACTTTACTTTGGAAACTGAGAGTTTCTCGGTCGGAAAAATCTTGTATTGATGGCAATATACCTCTGAAAAAGGACATATGGCGATTTTCCGGCTCCTTGAGAAGTTTTAATCCTTCTCTTTCAAACTCATCTATTTGCATTGCCCTTTTGCGCGCGACTGGAACATAGCGCGGAGACTCGTCTATAGTAATTTCATCATTTGTAGACGTAGATTCAGTGTTGCTTTCTCTAGGCGAGTTTAAGCTAGATTCGGTGGCATTTTGTTCCACTCTTCTCAAAAAAAGAAGTTGGTTATATAAATGATACTTTTTCAGATTCGTAGCGCCTGAGCCCGATTTTGATGCTTCTTTTATTTTTTTTAAGTATCTGAAGAAATTATCTTTGATACTTCTCCATTTCTTCACTAAATCATTACCTGCAAAACCAATAGTTAACAAGATTTAATAAGTTATAAAATCGTGAATTTTTGATTACCCGAGAAAATTTACTTACATATTCAGACATCGATAACAAACAACCCAGAGTTGGTCACATAGTGAAAGTTGTTTGTTATCGATGTCTGAATATGACAGAAAATTTTCTCGGGTAATCAAAAATCAAAAAATCACGGGGTATACTTAAAAAGAGAAAGAGTGCCTGATAAAAAAAAAATTAACCGACTTATAACCAGAGATCGGAATCTGCAGGTCATTCTCTTACAAACTGGGCCCCAATCGTATTCACTTGAATGCGGACCTGGAATGACCGACAGATTCCGACCTCTGCTTATGACACACAATACCTAATTAATTTTTAATTTTCTTCATCAAGGGTCGCCTGGAAGAGATAACTTCAAGCGATAAGGCCGCCTTTTAGTATTAATTAGTTCTTATGAGCAATAAAGAATTTATCTATCTATCTCATAATTATTAAAATAATTGTTTTTGTTTCAGATACCTAGGAAGTGGAAATTCAGTAACGGATTTACATTTGAAATTCAAACGGGGAAAATCTACTATTGCGTATATGATACATAGAGTTTGTCGTGCTATATGGACAAATCTTCTTCGAGACAACATCCCAGAACTGACAGTTGAAAGATTCCAAACAACAATAGCGAGGGATTTTGATGTAAAGGCAAATTTTCCTCACTGTGTGGTGCCTGCAAACAGTGGCTCACTTTTTTTTTCTTTTCGATTGTGTTGCTAGCTATTGTGGATTCAAATTACAAATTCATTTTTGTCGACATGGGAGCATACGGAAAAGAATGCGATTCAACCGTGTTTCAAAATTCTAAACTGTACGAGCTAATGATTAACAACAACTTACCACTACCTCATCCCCAGCCACTCTCTGGTTTCAATACATCAACCCCGTATGTATTTGTGGGTGACGAAGCTTTTGGACTGAGCAAAAATATTATGCGTCCATATGGTGGTCAAAATCTCGACTTACAACAAAAGGTTTTCAATTATCGTCTAAGCAGGGCCAGAAGGTATGTCGAATGCACTTTTGGGATTATGGCAAACAAATGGCGCATTTTTCACAGACCGATAGACGTGTCCTATAACTTCGCTACTGACATAATAAAAGCATGTTGTGTACTACACAATTTTGTCGCTGATCGAGATGGTTTTAGACAAAGAGATAAATTTGCTATAAGTGTTGATGAATTTCTCCCAATACAACCCGCAGATGAAGAACAGACAGCACCGAATGTCATAAGACAGCATTTTGCGACCTATTTTATGACTAGAGGAACTCTGCCTTGGCAGCTAAATAAGGTATAATACTATTTATTAAAAAAAAAACAATAAATATGTATACTGTAAACTCACCAACTTTGTTTTTTCGTTCAGGTGTGAAATTCTCGTAATCAGGAAATAAAACTTTTGATATTTGTTCCCAAGCTTTTGTTTTTAAATTTTTATTTTTAAAATCTACGTGTGACTTGTCCCATATAATTTCCCTTTCCTGAATCAATGTAATGAAGTAATCCATGTCAATTTCTTCAATGGTACTCATTTTACCCTGCAAATAAAACTGAATACAAAAGTACGTAAAAAATGAAATGAGCTTGCGTGTATCCTCCCTATCAACGCACAAGCAACTGAGCGCTGCCGCTCCGACGTCGCAATGAGTACACCCCCTCCCGCTTCGTCTCGGGGGCTGCTGTCCGTCATGTGTGCGTTGCGCCGACGCAGCGCGCCGTGTGAACACCTTGGTAATTTGTATGTAAAACAACGCAACGTCAGCGCTGCGTCGACGCAACGCTGACGCAACGCGCCGTGTGGTCGCGCCCTAATACGGACGCACGAAGTTCACTAATCTCCTTTCGGAGTTCTCGCATCTCAGCTGTGCAGGTCATGAGCTGGCGACTTAGCTCTTGCGCAATAGATTCCTCACCTGATTTCATATCTAATGTCTGAGACAAATCGCTGCAGGGTGGGCTAATAGTGACCTCCCGGGGCGGCACATTATCTTGTGATGTGTTACCAGATATCCCTCTTACATGAGTAGAACTATTGTCTCCTTTTCGTGACATCTTTTTGCAATCTGGGCAAGCCCAATCTTTGCTTATATTTGCCGTATCAGATACTAATAGACATCCACGATGAAACATAATGGGACAAACGGTACAAGCAACGGCACCTGTCGACGTTAGAAATTTACCACATGCTCCACACTTTGGCATATTGAGTTTAGTGGGTGTTAAGACTATTGTGCAGAAGATGGCGCTAATTAAACTCGGCAACTAGTTGCTAACAATGCTACTATGCATTCAGAGATCCGTATACGTGTACCCTCTTCCGGGCTTAAAATATCATCATTACTAATCACTAATGTGTGTGTATAAATTGGTTTCAATAGTTGAGTATTGTACTGTTTTGTCCAAGGATGGTTAGTCTTATTATTCATATCTTCTACAACCAACCTTTTCGGTAGACATCTAATAAAAAAATTAGAAGATAATTAATAAATAAAGAATGATTCGATGGAAACAATGCATCATCATTATTTTCTCCTGATTTATTATGTAGACTGCGTAAGATAACAAAAATATTCCGACATCCTTTTGTCATAGGCCTAAATTTAACATTTTGAACACAATAGATTTATGCACTATTGTACTAGGTATTTCACTATCTCACTATACTGGTGCCAGGTGTCGCGCCAGTAAAAAAAAAAGACATTTTCAACAAAAAGTTTCGGCTGCGGCGGAGCCCTTTTATTTAAAATGTTTTTATATCTAAAGAACTGCTAAACTATGCCGATTGTTTTCAATAATCTTTTTAAACCGGCCGCCCCTACGTAATAAGGGTGATTTTTTGAGCCACCTTGAATGGGTAATATGGGTAATATGGTGGTAAATAGTTCCCTTTGCCAGTCCCACTCCATAGAAAGTTACTATATATTAGTGTAATATTTTATTTTTTTGTAATTATAATAATAGTTTTGAAATTATAGCGATTTTATTATATAAAAGTTCAAACCATGAAATTATTAATAAGAACTTGAAATCAGCACTACAAATATGCTACTGCTACTACCTTTGATAAAAAGCAAAACAAGTAACAATGCACAGTGGCACTTCGAACTTTTGGAACATTATTTTTGAACGCTTGTCGTTCACTTTCGTGCTACAAAGGCGGCATCGTTTGTAAGTTGAGAGTGGGCATGGCATGTGGTCTCCTACATTTTTGTAATGCTGCTCTTCGGCAACTACATGAAGAGCTTTTTGGCGCGTTGTATCTGCAAGGGTAACTTTCTTTCTGACTATATGGTTTTACCAACTTTCGGGTGAAAAGCATAGGACATCAGAAGCACTTCTTTGTAGTCTTGCCACACAACAAAACAAATATTCTCCTTGACTCTCCTCTTGAACTCGCCCTTCTGCAGCTTCAATTTCTTACCCCTTGAACCTTTAATAAGAAACGGCATATCGGCTCTATGCCTGCGCACTGTACTAGTGGCATAAATGCCATTTTGATAAACTGCGAATCGGCGCTATGAGAATTAGCAACGCAGAAAACTGCAACACGAATTGCTGCGATGCGATTGTGTGCGGCAAGGCGTCTCCCTTCCACGATTCGGGTGACCATTCTTTCGATGACCGTTAACCGTAGTGAAAGTATTTTGTAAACTATATCGTGACATGGATCGTAAAAAGAAGTGCGCACTTCTGTTATTGCTAAGAAGATATAGGAAAAAGAAACAAAGAAGATTTTGGGTTCATCCATTTATTACTATTATGAACGCGGATGGGAACTATTTTCGCCGAAAACTATGAAGCTTTGAAACCGAGCAAAAATTTTTTTTGATTATTTCAGAATGAGCTATTATTCGAAGAGCTTTTAAGTTAATTATCTCTATATCTTCAGAAACGACCGTACGAGGGGATAATTCCTGTTATGCCTCTGGAAATGCTTGGCTTCATTATCAGGTAAAATAAAACAATACTTTATTATTTGTTTACATTAGTCTTTACTGACAAGAGAGTTTTCCAAAGATTACAATCGATAAAATTTATGAAAATTCAGTCTATTTCCGTTGAAAGTATGCTTATTATGCTCAAATTAGAAAGATCATTTCTAGATGAATCAATTTGATCCTGGTATGTTTGATGAATGTGGACGTATCAGTGGCGTTTGTTGAGATGTAGCAAAATGTTGAATTTGATATCCACCCTGGTAGTTACTATTCGGATAGTATTAGCCATGAGGTTGATGCAATTCTGTTAAAACTGTAACTGTTTGTACAGGTGGTATTTTTTAATATTTTTTGCTCCAGACCCGAGCTTCTATTAAAACATACTTCAAGCCGCCGAAGAAGATTAGTCAATTTTTACCATCCGTCAAGTGTAATATCCCTCTACAAGATGCAGGAGTGTACAAGCTTGATTGTGAATGTGGTCTCTCTTACATAGGACAAACAAAAGATCCATTAAAACCGCGTGAAAGAACATATAGCTGACGTGAGGCACCGACGCTCTGGGAAGCCTGCAGTCTGTGAACATGTTCAAGATCGTCCCCGCCATTACATCAGATTTGATAGACCACAAATCCTCGCAAAAGAACACCGATTCCTACCAAGGATGATACGCGAGGCTATTGAAATAAAAAAAATCCTAATTTCATTAGAGAAGATGGATGGGTGCTGCCATCTGCTTGGGATCCTATAATTAACAAAATTAAATCCAAACCCAAGCATACCACTGCAAGACTTCAAGATACTGTAAGCTCATTATGCGTAGATCGGACCAAAAATTTATATTCAAAAAGCTTAATGTAGCCGGGCTAACTATGACATTGGGAAGTCAAACACCTCAGTCCCCCCCGTGACCATGGGTGCTGTAAAGCACCCGAAACGTCGGGAATCAAAATAAAAAATTAAACGCGATAAAATCCGTAAAATAGTTTTATTCAATAAAATGCGTCAAGGCACATTACTTACAAATATATAGGAACCATCAATTCAAATAGACATTATCTTAATAAACATTTTTGGAGATCAATGTACTAGTAAGTCTTATATCAAATATTAGACAATACTTTAGACCTTTAACATTACTAGTTAAGTACACATTACAAATCTTAGACTGATTTTTTAATCTCTAGATTTTTTATCTAAGTAATAAATTTGTCGGTTTGACAGCTTTTGTATAAAAAATATGTCAACCTTCGTATTTTTTTATTCAGATAAAAGTTATCTGACGATTGAAAAATTAGTCCTTAAACAGAAATTAAAATTGATGCCAAGATAAAAACAAAAGCTACTTATTCAATGTCACCATCTTCGACATCGGTTTCTGGTAGAGTATCTTTGACATTGTTAGTGGTTGTAAGACTGTACTGTAATATTCATTACGAAATATTTCTGGAATCACCTTTTCTCGACAAAGTTTCAGTAAATCATCGTGTTTTGCTTTAGATATGGGTAATTGAGATTTATAAAACGCTGGCGGACTAATTTTAGTTTTTGATTGAACTTCGATTGAATAAGTTTTTGCATTATCATTCATGGAGTTCTTGACAGCAATTTCTGAATACTTTTTTTTTGATTGTTACAACACGAATTTTACTGATTTTCCCAGTCAAATTGCCCTTGAAATACTTTTCGCTTATTGCGTCCTATCTATTGAAGTCTTTGAAATGCAACAACTCCACTTCGTATGGTTCTGGATCTTGTGTTGCCGTAGTGAATACTGTATACTCGTACCATTGTGAAGGTGCGTAAATAATGTATTTTTTTTTTAAATTTATTTCTATTACGGCATGAACAGAATCTACTGGCATGTAGGTGTGCCCGGTTAACAAGAAGTTTATTTGGATTGCTTTAATCTTGCTGTTCAGAAATTAAATTCTCTTCGTGTACATTCAGTCCTGCGTAGACTGTTTGAATAGGAGCAGAGCATGATGAAATGTTATATTCCATAGATTTATTTCCTAGAAAGAAAAAAAAAAACAATTTTATATAAACAATAAAACATAAAACTCCCCTTATTTATCATGATAGCTTAACTATGGAGTTACAATTATTCTTACCTCATCTGCTGGTGGTTCCGGGTAATCAAAATTAAGTTTTCTTCGAGTACCTATACGAGTACAAATGCCTTACCATAGGTGGCTACCAATTTACTATTTAACTTTTAATTTAATTTTATTTTATTTTTTCTATAATAGCTGTGTAAAGTTATGACAAGCATAAACATCAAAAAAATTGTACTTACACTAACGTTATTCATTACATAAGGAGTTACCTACACGTATAGCATTAAGAAAATATAGCTTACCTGGATAGTCGAAACAGGCTCAAAACTGCGTGCCGAAATAGCTCACCTTGCGCGTGGCGTTTGTACCGCGGTCGTCTGAGCAATAAATTTTCACTGTGTGAGCGTGACCTCGTTTTGCTCCTCATTAGGTAAACGACAAATGGCGCGACATTGAATTAGGGTAGGTATAAATTTTAGTTTTATCTGATTATCTAACCACCACACTCGTTAGAATATCGGGAGGTAAAAAAAGGATAAGCGACAATTTATGTTAAGTGAGTTTTTAGGACAATTTGTATTAAGCTCCTCCGTTAATTGGTACAGTAACAGGGAAAATGACTCTAAAGGCCATACAAAGTCATGGAAATATTGGCTTAAATATCTTAAATGACAATAATATTTTTCAAACAAACTGACATATTGTCGTAAACGGAGTTTTAGAAAAAAAAAGTCCAAGCAAAATGTGACAAATGTATCTTTATATATAAATTTTTTCTAGCCCAAACCGGTTGAAGTACAAACAAGAAAATGTTTTAAAAAGCCTCAATAACATAAGTCTCATTTTCTAAATACCATTTTTTAGCTAACCATCAAAATAAAAAATACACCAAAATATGTGTCGTTTTCGACGAAGAAATTAGACTGTTTACCTCAATTTACATACTGCCTAACCGACAAAAAGCATGTCGTAGAGTCATAAAACTTTGACCAAAAGACGCAGAAAAAAAAGGCGATTCTAACCATATATATATAAGTCGATTTCGCAAAAATTGGCGGTTCTCCCTTTTTGACTGTGAAGCGTCGATATAATAAATTACTATCGCTATGTTTAACCATGTTTTGTCTAAGAGGTCTAGCAGTTCGCATCGAAACGTCACTATCTTAAATTTGAGGTGGATTACGTTGCGGTTGAGGTATACCGAATCGAAATTGTTGGTTCGCGTTAAAATTTGGTGGAAATTGTTGATTAAATTGAGGTCTACAGCCTTGTTGAGGTATTGCAAATTTAAAGTTATTTTGAGGATTTATGTTTGGTTTAAAACTTGTTGGTTTGGTATGCAGAATTTAAAATTGTTTTGTGGATTGAATCCATTTGGTCGC
Source organism: Parnassius orleans (assembly GCA_029286625.1). Classification (NCBI taxonomy): domain Eukaryota; kingdom Metazoa; phylum Arthropoda; class Insecta; order Lepidoptera; family Papilionidae; genus Parnassius; species Parnassius orleans. Next base: position 19,812 of record JAGSMP010000360.1, read on the forward strand.
ATAAAATTATTTTGATTTATGTTTCCGAACCTAGGATTCATACTGCCGCACTCAGAGACGTTTAATGATTACTTAAGCCGTCACTAAGTAAAGAATTTAAAAAGTTGATTCTCAGAGTGAGTTAATGATTCATTAGTAGGCCTAAGGAACCGTTAACTTTAAGTAACGCTCTACCCTTACTTCATAATGAATGATTTTGACAGGACAATTTGTGAGGTTATGTGTGTGGTTATTTTCAAGGATTTGTTTATTGTGATCAAATTGTGATATTTTGAGAAAATGTCAGTTTATGAAGAGTTTGTTGATTTTGTAGACTATGCAAGAAGATTTAGAGAACCAGGACCAATACGTTATTTGCGTGATTATTCGGATCCATTTCAGAAGTATACTGTTCAAGAATTTTACTCACGATATTGGTTTACCCCCAAGCAATAAAAAGTACCATAATGCCAATGTTAGAACCACATTTTTAAAAAAAACCTAGCAACAAAGGTCTGCCGTTTACTCCAGAAATAATGATTCTCGTTACGTTGAGATACTATGCTACTGGGAGTTTCCAAGTAAGTAAAAAAACTGCGTGTTATAGGACACCTATACTGTGACTGAATCAAATAAATCTATCACTTACGGAAGTAGGTATTTACCTGGTTTCATGTGTTTTTTCAGAAACTAGATGGGGACATCATGAATATATGGCAACAGTCAGTATCAAGAATTATAACTACTGTCTAATTCAATAGCACTACAAATGAAAATGTTTGTAAAATTTCCATCTACAGTGGAAGATATCAATCAAGGTATGTTCATGATATAAACATGTTAATAGACATTAGTAAATATTATACATATTATATATATTCTACATTCAACATACTTTTAATAGTAACATACTAAACTTCTGAATATTTCTTGCAGACAAAAGTTTTTTGAAATGGCACAATTTCCTGGAGTGATAGGATGTATTAACCGTACACATATTAAAAAAAGAAGTCTGATGGAATGTCTTCTGAACTGTATAGAAATAGAAAGGGGTTTTTTTCAATCAATTTCCAGGCCAAAAAATTCCAAATTACAGGACATAATTTGGAATTTTTTGATTTGGTGGCACGATAGCCAGGTAGCACACATGACAGCTTTATATATAATAGCAGTTCTGTCAAACAAATGTTAAGCATTGGAAACTTACAAGGACAGGGTATGCTACTTGGAGACAGTGGACATGCAGTCAGCACTGTGTTGCTAACACCATTTTTGTCACCTAATAGTATTGAACAAGAACCGTATAATAAAAGTCTAAAAAATATTAAAACAAGGAGTACTGTTGAGAGGAACTTTGGAATTTGGAAACGGAGGTTTCATTGTCTCCAGATGGGAATGGGGATCAAAAAGGAAACCGTTGTGGCAGTGATATGCATGTGCTACACTGCACAATATATTAATAATGTTGAATGATGTCATGATGCCTTGTAGTGATGACACTGATAACAATATATTAATCAATAAGATGGATAATGTTCCTATACAAGAGAACCCCAACAGTAACGGTTTCTTGGTCAGACAATCTGTTGCCAATTGATTTTTTTCTCAATAATAAAAAAAAATAGAAACAAGGTTAAAATAAAACAATTTAACTTATCACTTGTTTTATTTTGTAAACTGTTTTTTAAAATCTCCAATTCTAATGTAGCTTTTTCCAAAAGTATTTTATTTGTCGTAATTCTAATACTGCAGCCTGGTTTTTGATTTCTTGAGTAGCCAACTGTAAAAGAAAATAATATATATTAGTTTATAGTTAGTTATTGAAACTACATAATACAGTCATGTTTTTTTATTGAATGGGCGTGACAAAAAAGCTCACAGTCCACCTGATGGTAAGTGGATGCTGTCGTCTATAGACATTTACATTTATCTTCGATTAAGATCAAAATCCAACGCGTTGTCAACTCTGAGGACTATGATGGAATGCCTCGTTTCCAGTTAAAAGGGTCTCCGATTCTCTACACTCACCATACGAAACACAGCAACATTAAGCTGATATTTTACGCTGGTATTCTGTGAGAGAGTAGTCCTACCCCGGTCAAACTGACCCATTCGTGCTGCAACCATAATTTAGCTGCAGCGTGGCTCTACCACGTAAGATGTACAGCTTTTGGATTTGGATGAATAATCTTTATTTAGATTACGCTAGAAGTAAATATTGTTTTCTTTTACCAAGGTACAAGAGCATAACAAGTAACAAACAACACATCTTAGTAATTTATAGGAACCAATGATCCCAATAGCTTATAAAATGATAAAAGAAAGTGTAAGTTTATGCAATTATGAACATAAGCTTGGCAATTAAAGTCTGACTTACTTAAAAACTGACTTGTCGTCAGTTGCTTTCGACTCCACAAATGGTTTACTCTTTATTAGGGTTGCTAATAGGGCCTTATCATCGCTGGTGAAATTAGGCACTCTTGAGCGTGGTGTTTTCGGCAGTCCCTCCTAAAATGAAAACGCACATTAATTTTATTGCTTAATCTCGTCTGGTATAAAAAGCGAAATTTAGTACCTAGTGAAACTACTTACCATATTTTACTTGTCACTTGTTATTTATCCAAAATATATGTTGGATATGGTGCGCGGGTTCCGTTGATATAACAGATAGGGATCACAGAATACACCACGAAAATCCGATACTACACCAGTACGACGAATTAATAACGAAAATAATAACAACTAAACAAGATACAAAACAATTAACACAAAGCTCTGAGAAGTTAGATAGTTTGTTTGACAATGACATTCACTCCTGACATCTGGCATCTGGTGCCGCTTGGCACAATAAAAAATAAATTTGTAATTTCAGTTATTACGGTGCTGTGTACGGTTTAAAAATACTTTTTATATGTTATGTGTTGGAAAAAATCACACTGAAGTGTTTACTAATATGTATTAATATGTTTCTACTGAATAAAGACGAAAGACTATTATTTCCGTAAACCAATTTATTTACATAGCAACCCTTACAATTTATCTACATTTATCGATATTGCTTAGCACGGCCACATGTGTCCTTAAGTTACTAATTAGCTAATGAATCATTAAGTTTAGTCTCTGGGACGAATCACTCATTAACGAAGATAATGATAATTTGTTAATCATTCGTTAGGGTGAATTTAATGAAGCTCTCTGAGTGCGGCAGATAGTATTAAAAGGTTTGAAATAATTTTGTGCTCCGTGTGATACCGAATTTAAAGTTATGATTCACTGGAGTATGGAAATTGTTTGCAATTGATTTAATTGCGAATGGATACTTAAAACCTTCTGAATTATTCGGCGTTGATTGCGAAGTTGGTTTATTATTAGCTTTATTTTTATTTTTACCATTATATTGAAACTGTAAATTAACTTCTTCAATAACCACACTAAGGGCATTTTCTAAAGTAACACAATTTATAAGACGTACAATTCCAATTAAGTCTTCAGGTAAATTATACAAAAACACATTAAGACACATATTATTATAAATAATATTTTTTGTTGCTTTAACACTTTCAGCAATAAGCAAGTTGTATGTTGAATTCTGTTGCAAAATTCTAAATATGAATAATATTCACCAGATTTAATTTTTAAATTTTCTAATTCAATCGCAATGCATTCTTCTGATCTAGGATCACCAAAATGTTGTATAAATAAAAACTTTAAACTTTCCCAAGTGAAAATATCATCTCTTTCACTTAAAAGCAATGGAGCTTTACCGCACAATCTACTTGTTATGGAATGAAATACATACGTAGTTTGTACAGGATTGTTCGGTCCATTAAAATTTCTTATAATATATTCGCATTCCTTAATATATAAATTCAAAATGCTTTGATCACCATCAAACAGGAATCAAGCTTAATAAATCTTTAGGAATGAACAGAGGGACATACTCTTTTTTATTCCATTTTTCCAAAAAAAAAAAATTATATAAACGTTTATTAAATTACAATAACTTTATTTTCATTTAATTCACTTTATTTTTCTTAATAATAATATTCACTTAATAAATAACTGCCAAGTTTTGTGCAGAAGCAAATAACTTTCAAACGATTTTAGTTTAAAAGTTACGACATAGAGCCAAAAAGAAACAACCACAGGAAATAACTAGGATGAGACAGGATAGTAAAAAGGTTTACTTACAGTCCGCTCACTTCCATGTCTACCCGTAGAGCTGCTCTTATTTGGACAGGATTTATTCAGCGCTCGATTTAACAAATTTAATTGGTTCGAGGATATCCGGAACCGTGGACATTTTGAGGGTACTTGAACTCAGCTGTAATCGCGGATATCCTACCGGCTGCACCAATTAAGTTTCGGGAGCGGTGCTGAAGCTTTTTAAAACAACTAAATATGTCTCGATGAAATTTTTTACTATTATATTACAATAATGTATTAAAACTATTTCAGTGCAATACTGACTCCTTAACTAAGTGATCACATTACTACGATGAGAACTATAATGAATCTTATTCTAAATGCAACGGCTTATATAGCATGGTCAAAACAAGTCTGTTGACTGAAAGTATGACGCGTTGGTTTGACCAGCAATAACAACTATACAGTGGAGTCAGCGTCTTCTGTAACGTTATACTTCATAACAAGACTATTTCTGTCTACTTTATTAATTCAGTGGTTCAAACTTAACCATTATGAAACTGTTTTTATTGCTAATCAAAAGCTATTTAGTATACGTACTGTAAGCTATTTATTCTCCCAGGCTAAGGAAAACGATGCAAAGTTTCCTTTCGTTCTCTTTCATGGTGAAAGATAAAATTGAGTCTCTGTCTCTTAGGCACAATGCACAGCGCTTGTTTTTGAGTCTCAGTCTCACTGTAAACACTATAACGGAGGAACGGGATGTTCAACAGCACAAATTAACAGGAAATGAACCGCAAGCGCAAGCGATCCGCCATTTGTAATTTTGTTTGTTTGTGGCTGTGTTGCTATTGCCATTACTTGCACTCTTATTATAGTATGCAGTTTCATACATTTTGTTACTTCAGTCAAAACGTAATAAGTATATCGTCCCCGTAGTTGGAAAATTAAATAACTCTGATTTTGTAGTTCTGAGATAAACGCGATTTAGTGTTTTTTTTTCAGTTAATGTACATTTGTTAAAAAATGTGGGACAATTTTACTGTCGGTAATTTGATATTTTGTGGACCTGATTACCTTTTACATTATGCTTTAACAAACTGAACTCAATCTTTAACTATAACTAAATAACACATAAAAAATCAAGTTGTTTAATTTTGCCACAACTGTTATTTATAACGTACTACAATTATCTACTTATTTCGGCTATTTATTTAGTTTTCCTACAAACTAAATACATTTGTAGAGTAAAATTTGGTGAAATAAATGCATTTATTGAATTTATCAAATTGAAATATTTTGAAATGTAAAATTTAGTGGCTTTGTAGGTTATTATTACTTCTGATATTTTTTAACTATTATTGGTCCTATATAATATAAAAGTTGTTTTATGATATTAATAAAGTTATATTCAGGAAGAAATAGAAAAGTACAATAAAATTTAGAAAAGTGTATTGTAATCAGCTACTTATCTTACCACAAACTTAAAAAAATAAACAAAATTACACCAATTATAACAAGTGAAACAAATTAACTTAAAGTATTCTTTCAAATCAAAACAGAAAATAATTTGAACCCGAAAATAACATTATGGCTCTAAAATCAGACCTAATTATAAAAGACGTCCTTAAGTAGTAAGGAAAAAACTATGAAAAACTTAAAATAGGTATCAATTAGAACTAAAAACATAAGTTTGTATCAAATCAAAACATGATTAAAACAGTACTATAATCCTATTCTGTGTTAAAACTCAAAAATTAAAATTGTTTGCACCTAAGCCATAGGTCAGTGCTCAACTAAAAATGAACACCAAAACAAAGGTACAGCAATCATTATAAAACTTTCAAACGACTCAATTTAACTAAAAATATTTCGTAATAAGGTAAGTAAAACACAACACTTAAATAAAACTCAAAACTCTAAAATAATATGACACTAATCAGGTACATTGAGTACACCAATCAACAACTTATTCTTATATCAATTTACTTAGAACTAAAAATACTTTCATAACAAAATAAAACATAATTTAAATTCAAAACAATTGAAATGGCTGTACCTAATCAATACTTAAATGTAAACTTGTAAAAAAGACAAACATAGGTATCCATTCATTCAAACACAGCGTAAATCCCTTCAAAGTTAGAGTGAACAGGCTCCTTCTGGGTAAGCTCGCTCCATCGTAGACTTTGTCTCTGTCATCTCTGACCAAGACTAGAGTCAAGAGCAAACACATCACAAAAAAAAGTATAATTTAAAATTAAATAACAAATGTATTAAAAACATGACTTAAAATAAACATTACGTTAATTTAATAACGTAAATGTAAAACCTATTGTAAAATCATTTTACTCATGCTGTTAGGGTTTAAAAGTTTAGTTTAGTTTTCAGCAATATGTAGAGCAAGGGGCCAAAATAAGCTTACTCATCGACTTCAGATGAATCAGTGGAGCGCGATGGACCCTGGTCTTCGTTTGAACATGGTAAACTTTCGTACCAGCCGTGAAGCTCTTTAGGAATTATATTTTTCTTACAGAGCTGTAAAAGGTCTTTTCTTTTTGTTTTGTTATAGGAAGACATTGTTTATATGCCTGGGAAGATCTTCAGTATTTATAGTTGGCATTTCAGAGTTTGGAGTTCTCCTAGTCGGTCTCCCTGGTTTACAAAGAGTATTTAGTAAGTTATATGGCCCATCGTAATCGTATCTGTACTTAATAAAACCAGGTAATTCTTTTTCAAATCTAAGACATTTTATTTTCAACCAGCACACTTTCTCCCCATTCTCCGCTATAGTTTTGTTTTTAATTATTTTCGAAGCAAGTGCTTTTACATCAATCATGTCTTGATATGATAATTCAGTTACATTATATGGAGTTACATTTTATTTTGTCTTTTGATCTTGCCTGTAGCATAATTCCTTCCAATCTATTATAGAATACGTGTCTGTGTACATTTTTTCTTTTCTATGGCACTATGCATTGAATCTACTTCCATAAAACTATGACCACTTTCTAGATACTTCTGTTCTAATACTTTGATTGTCTCATGCGTATGTACTAAGTACAATAAAATGCTGCTATGTACTGATTTCGGTTTTGTCCTGAGCACGTGTCGGAATAAATAGTGACGTGCGTTAAAACCTTGGGAGATTCTTAATCCATAAATGAATAGCAGATGCTATTTTAACACTGCCTCTTTTGCCGTTTATTTCCGTCCAGATCATACAGTGAGCGGCGTTCTGTGGAGGTTTAAACTCATAAATAGATAAATTATATAAATTTAATTTTCTGGAATAATACATTAGACTATCTGCAGTCGATGGAATCTGCAGTAGACTTTGCAAGTCCATGGTGACACACAAATATGATTCATCTTCTCCCGACTTCTTTTTATCCAGCTCTTTAGATCTATAAGATGCCTCTTTTCGCTCTATATGTTGAGTATACTCATTTTGAATATTTATATTAGTTTTATCTTTTTTGTAATTGTTACAAATGCTACATTGATCCTTCTTGGGGTGATAGAACGCTAAATTGTATTCTGTACCAAACACTTTCTTATAAATATTTAATTTTACTGGCACTTTATTGCTTTCTTTCATTTTCTGCAAATACAAATCATAAATTTTTGATATTGACAAGGTAGGTTCTAAGTATTTCCTGGTTGTTTTTTTTCTACAGTAATGGGAATCAATTACAGGAAAACTTTCAATGTGATTTTTTACCTCTTGTATCTGTTCTTCAGGAGTTTTGTTTGCAGGCGCTTGTCTGCCACGATTATCTATTTTTGTAAATACACCATGATCATCCACATGTTTTACTGCAGTTTCGATTGGACCAGTAGAAATGCAAAGAGTGGACATAAAATAGTTCTTGCATACTCGTTCAAATACAGTCTTATTTTTATAGAAACCGTATTCTCTGCTAGAACTTTGTTTTCGATCGGTACAGATTTTCTTGTAGTCTGCACTGGCTTAATGATGATGCGCTTAAGCAAAAACTCTTTTGCAGCTTAAAATCTTGTATAGACCAATAGGATTTGCAAAGTTTCTCACGCTCGTTTTGTAAACTTTTCTGTGCATTTCTGGCGACAATTTTGGCTGCATTTAGGACTTTTAAGTAGTTTAGCTGCAAGAAACTTTCCAGTTTTACTCTTATATGGCAAACATTTTCGTTTCTTCTCCAACTCTTTATTTCTTTTCCAGTTTGTTTCATTAGTATTTTTCCATCTGTAGATTTCTTTTTCCATATTTCCTGTTCCTTTTTCTGAATCTGTTGTCTCAGCGATTGTGATATTGTGTTCCTTGATCCTTCTATCACGGTTAACTGGTGAGACTTGGTCAATAGGAGTTTCAATAATAGCGCGAGTTGTTATAATATTACCTGTTTCATCTTCAGAGTCACTCGACAAAATGGGGTTTATTCGTTCAAATCTCTTAACTCTTTTTTTCTTCTTAGCCACTGAAATATTGATGTTTATTAAAGAACTACTTTTCCTTTTTATTTTATTTTCTTCTTCTGTGTCCGGAATCCATGAAGATCCAGAATCAGAAAAGGGTTCTTCATCTGTCGAAGGTAGCATTGGTTCGATACCGAAATTGGACTTGACCTCTGATAGGCGAACTGACATCTTTATAGTTGTATAAGATTATGTTGTCATCTTCATTTAAATTAATTTTACTGCTACACAGACATGGGACTGACATTTACAGGCATAGGTGCTGATTGGGGTGGGTTAATGTTATTAGTAATCATTTCGCTAGCCATTATTGATGCTGGAGCCGATTCGCATGTAATTATCTTAAATCCGTCATGCTCAGGAAGCTTAGGAACATCAGTAACCAACAGCCCATCGGGCATTTTTTCTATCGTAATATCAACAGCAAAATTTATGTCGTTGCAAATATTTTTGTTCATTTCGGATGGTAATTTCTGGCATGTTATAACATTATGTTTTTGTGGGCTGACAATAATGGTACTTTGGTCCTGTTGTTTGATTGTCTTATTTTTGTCCTAAAACAATAAGAAGCAATAATATAGTAGGTATTTAATTAGGAAACAAGTAAAATAATAATCATGTGACAAGAGTTTATGCAGTCAAATTTGTCAAGTCATGGTACACGTTTGGTCATCAAGCTTAATAAGCCTCGAATTCGCCAACTTTGATACGGTTAGATACATTAGGTATCTAGGTTGGTTAGGTCACTTAGGTAATAATGTCAGCCATACAACAAGAGTTAGGTACTTAAACGGGACCACTCCTAAGAACTATCTGAGCACCTAGTAAACAAAACCGCGTAGTAAACAAAACAAAAAATCTATTTGTTAACTAAAAATTATTTTTTGCTATAGGTACCTTTTTATGGGATGTTAAAATCATCAATGAGTGCTGTTGCCCTAGGCGGGCGGGAGGACTGTCAGACTTGTCAGATTTAAACGTAGGTACCCTACGTAGTTTCACTTTAAAGGAATATTTAACGAAAATACCCAACAAAAACAATTTGTGTGACAAGCTAAAAGTAACCTTAATTCTTCAACTTAAGAGTCAAAATTCCAATGAAAGCAGAAGAGTTATCAACTTCTCCCACAACTCAAAATGATTGATATACAAACTCGCATAAGGGAGGAAAAAATAAATATCAGTACATAGTTATGATATAATTATTAATTAATGTTGTTCAAACGTTCTTACGGTTAAGAAAGACGTACTTAATCGTATTATTTCTAATTTCTTAATTTAATTTGCAAAAAAATTGTTCTAAATTATCGTAAGTACATACCTCAGATGAATCTTCTTCCTTTTGACACATTTTCACCATAAATCTACCTCGCGAATCCATTATTGGTCACTCTGACGTCAATGCAATTGAAGGTCACGTATTAGACTAAAACGCACGACACGCGAGCGATGCATCAAACCGCACCCGCTCACCCCCGCGCTCTCCGTCTTCGTTCCCGATCAGAATATTTCGCGCCAAATTCTCTTAAAAATTTAATGATGACTTTTCTCAGGTGCATTTTGTTTTATGGCAATTATAAACAACTTAATTTATTTAATTTTATTTGCCTAGTATCTTATAATTAATCATTATCTAGTTGTAGAAGAAATAGATAACATCAAGTATTTATAAATTAAGTACGTTATATCAGAATTCTGAATAGCAGAATTAAATAAATAGAATATTTAGTTTTCCTAGAACTTAGTTAGTTTTGTGAAAGAATTTTGAAGTTGAGGAAAATTCAACAACTCATGTTATTTAATTTTATTTGACATTCAACTTATCATTGACCACAGTTATTGATTTATTTACTGAGTTATTTATTTTTCCTTTAAAAAATAGTGTTTGTATGAAGATATTTATTATTCCATCTGTCCGACAAAATGGCTATATTTTTGGAACGGAATAAGATACGAAAACGTCTGTAAGGCTCAAATATGCGGCATGTTTTAGGTGTTTTGAAAATAGGAAAAGTCAATATCATAAAATCGGACTTATTTAATTTTCCAACTACGGGGACGATATGTTTAACGAAATATATTATGTAATGCAGTATTACAGGTATTAAATTTAAAAATATTAAAATGACGTGTCATTTAAAATAATCTTTTTCTTCTTCTGCACTTAGTGTTGGGCGCCCTTTTTCTCATTCACCAATCTTTTGTATCTGTTCCATAACAATAACAACATTATAAAATAGTTAAACACTATTTTTGATTATTTTATAAGTAATATTTTATTCATAATTATGCCGTTATTTATTTGTTAATTATAATATGGGTTTTTTAATATATTTTTTTAGGCAGCCTTCTAACGATGTGTAAGGCTTCTAAAAATGTAGATATGTACCTAGTATTTCATAGAAGTAATGAAGTCGGTTAAAAAAAGAAAACTATTAAAAGTCTCATAATAATTTGTGACAACCCTCGGATCGTCTTCGTGAAGTCGCGATCACGCGCCTACGCACCTCGGACGCCAGTGCGAGGCGCGTGGCGAATATCGAATCAACGCGACGCGGCGTTTGCTACCTCATGATGATCAGCTGATGCCAATTCCTTGATTTAGACTCTTCGCACACGAGTCTAAGCGTATTCGTATCGTAAGCGTATCGTTACGACGCAACGCGTACGAGACCTGCAGTGTTCTACAAATAAATTGTCGAGTAGACGTATCGTTTTGTAAGGTTTCAGATCTTACTTTCTCTTCAGACGAAGAGGATTTTTTATTGTTTGATTATGAAAGAAGTAGAAAGCGACGTGCTCATTGTATCCATCCATACATTAGAAATAATCACAAGAAAATATTGTTTTGTTGCTGCACGTGAACTTTCAGCAGACGATAATAAATTCCGCAGTTTTTATCGAATGAGAAAGGCGACACTTACTGTGATGGTACTTGTAAAATAAAAATAAAGTCAGTACTTGCAAGGACACCGTGTTTGATTGACGTACGCCACACGTGACATGGCGCAGCCGGTAATTTAAAGTTTAATACGGAGCGAAGATTCGTTGTTAATTAGATAAATAAATAAGTTAATAATATCAATTAGTTTATTATCGGTGTAATAGTAACAATTACGAGTCCACGTATTAAAAATGGAAAGTGTCCTCCTTTTGTTTTGATAGAAACGCAATAGATTCGACCTCTGGAAGTTTAAGTGAAAGTTGGACAAAATGGCGCTTAAAGATTGATAAGAAAAATGTATCTATCCAACTAAATATATTACTACATGTGCTTGGGGAACAGTGTCGAGACATTTTAGACCAGTCTTCGGAAAACTACGCAACAGCTGAGGGTGTCTTAACAAGTATTGTTAAGACACCCTCAGCTGACCGACATTTTAAAACTACAAGAAACGTTACCGTTGGGCGGTACAAGTTTTTCACACGAGATCAAAAACAAAATGAAACAATCGATCAATATGTATTTGAGTTGCGTAAATTGTCTCAGACATGCGAATTTGGTGAATTATGTGATAGTCTAATAAAGGATAGATTGATCTGTGGTGTGACTAGTGCGAGTATTCGAGAAAGATTATTAAGGGAGGACAATTTAACATTAAAAACTGCATTGGACATCTGTCGTGTGGCGATAATTTCGAAGGTCTACTCGGAAAATATAGGAATTCCGAATCCATAGGTTAAGGCGTCACTCAGGTCTTTATTTACTCTGACGTAACGTAAACTCCGCCAAGTAACTCCGGAACCATTGGTGTACATGACCGTGGATACCCAAGACCTCTAGTTTTGACAATAGTATCGGAATTGATACTGTGTCAAAAGCTTTTTTCAGGTCAAGAAAAACGCCAATGACCTTCTCTCCTCTATCAACATATTTGTAAATTAAAGATGTCAACTTCAATAAGGCGTCATCCGTCGATCTTCCTTTGCGAAACCCATACTGAAAATCAGTTAACAGTTTGTTTTTTTCTAAATAGTTAATCAGCCTAATGTTGACCAATCCTTCCACAATTTTTGACATGATAGAGCATAGAAATCGGTCTATAGTTAGAGACATCTTTTTTGTCCTCCGTTTTAAAAATTGGAGACACGATAGCTGTTTTAATTAAATCAGGAAATATTCCTTGTTCTAAACTAAGATTACAAAGGTGTGCAATTGGATAAACAAGGTTTTTTTGGAGTTTGCATTTTTGCATTGCTAGATTGACAAACCTAGTGGGAATGCCGTCATGACCTGGTGCACTGTCAGATTTTAGTTTATTTATTATTTTATTAATTTCATTAGGGTCTGTGGGTGCGAAAGACGTAGAGTGAAGCTGGGAGTTTGATTGCACAGATGCTTGCCTTGCTAATTCCAGCTCCGTTTTTTTTAGTTTCTGTAGGATGATATCCGCCAGATTTTTACCAATAGTTGTAAAGTAGGTATTAATTTTGTTTAATGATTCTTTTGTAGTGCTCCCAATCTTAAGCAACTCTGGGGGCACTTCGTTTTTCGTTTTCATATTGCATATGTCCTTTATCACATTCCAGGTCTTTTTAATATTTTTCTCACGTTTTAGTAGTTCCTTTTGATAATACTGCTGCTTCAAAGATTTTATTATTTTATTGCAAGTATTCCTATATTTTATATATGTGTTAATTGTATCATCATTCGGTCGTAGTTTGGCCTTTTTATGCAACTTATCTCTTTTGCGAATTGATCTCACAACGCCTATCGTAATCCAAGGCTTAAGAGGTGCTTTCTTTTTGGATATGTACCTAGTGCTTGTGCACTTGGTACATATCCAAAAATGATTGTGTTAATGATATTTGTAACAATATTGACAAGATGTTCCGCAGTTTGGTTTACATCACGCAACGTATAATAGTTTGACCAGTCTGTGACACTTAGATTATTTAACGCCCGAGCGTAGTCTAGTACATGTTTGGTGTGTGTGTTTTTTATCTTCGACAATCGAGTATTTTTTATTTGTAATAGGATAGGTCTGTGATCTGTTAATGGTGGAAAAACCATGGTTTGCCATTTTTCAGTCGTCTTCATCATAAAGTGATCGAGACAGTTGTTAAGCCTCGTTGGATGTGTAACACCTTGTTTAAAGCCATGAGTAGCTAATATGCACAGATATTCATTTAATTGATTATTGTCAATGTCCAAAGACATCGTATTAATGTTTATATCACCTGTAAATATGACGTGCCTGCTAGAGGATTTTTGCAATAAGCTATCTAAGGATTCTAGATATCGTCGAGGGTTAGCGTAACAAGGTGGTCTATATGAGCAGATAACCGAAAACCTATCAACATCAAGTACAACGCAGTTACCCTCTATTAAATCTGATTCAGAGGCGATAACTGTAAAGATCTTACGAACATATACCACTATGCCATCATTCTGGTTTAAAAGTTTCTTAGAGTAATATACACTGTAACCGATTATAATATTTGGAAGAGGCATATCGCTTCTTGACCAGCATTCGGTTAAAACTATCATATCCATTGTTTTATCAAGTGCCGATAAAAAAGTCTTTTGATAAAATTTTGATAAAATTTTTGATAAATCACAACAAAAAGGTTTCCAATACAATTACAATAGCACATTTTTATTTTGATTTTTAAAATTTTATAGGAATACTGAGTATACTGAGCAGTTATGTTTATTAAAGCGTGTCTAGGTAATATTATAAATGGTCATATTATTCCTTACATCATCTTCAATTTAATCATATTTCTTTAATTACGGTAATGTTGTTTGGGATCTATATTCACTAATCAAGTAATACATTTAAAAAATAATTAAAAATGAATGAATAAATCATTAAAAATTAAAAATGGTAATGGTGTTTGGGATCTATATTCACTAATCAATCAATACATGTAAAAAATAATTAAAAATGAATGAATAAATCACTAAAAATTAATAATTTGAAAAATACACGACACTAACAATCAAAAAGTGAGGTTAAGATAATATAAATACCAAAATTACACCCATGTGTTGGATCTTTCAAAAGAAAAATATAATCACTCTCCCTTTGACTTATTAATTTACTTGAATTCAAAAAAGTCTTTCATTTTATCACTTTAGTAGTACCTTAATACATTTTTTTAAAGTGACTACTGAATTTTGGTAAGATGGCGCCTAAGCAAAACAGACTACTTAGTGGATGCTAAGCAATAAGCATCATGGCTCGCGTCTTGTTTTGGTGTGCGGAATCGATTATCGAAAATCGATGGATCGATTATCAAGATGATCGTTTTCAATCGATTATCATTTAGATAGTCGATTATTGGGGAAAACCATATAAGTTATGGTAACCTTACTTATAAAGAGAATCCCCGTTACTTAGTGATGGTTAGGTACTACGCAGTAAAGTGCTCTATTAGGCCGGACATGTACATACGGAATTTCGTTTCGAGATTCCGTTTCGGAATTCCGTTTCGGGATTCCGTAAATACATCATACACATACGTTTATTTCCTTTCGGAATAACAAGGCTCAGTTATTTTCCGTTCGGGATTCCGAACGCACAGGCGGTCATATGGAATCTCGAATCGGAGAAAATTCCGTACGGAAAATTAGCGTACGTGTGTGGAATCCTGAATTGGAATTCCGAAATGGAATCCTGATACGGAATTCCGTATTTATGTGGCGGGCCTTATAAGGGAAATCCCGAATAATGTTTTTGGCATTGTTTTGCGGTTTTATTTAGTTAGGTTCATAAGAACATGAGACGTACACGATCTCAGACATATACAAATAGCTAGTACATGGGACGTACACGATTTCAGACCTATACAAACCCGCATCTGTACAAATTACATTAAAAATTTTAGTATATCCCGTTCCGTTCAGAGAATTTTTTCCAAAGCAGGTCAAGAAGTTGACAAATTTAAGAAGTAACCGCATGATGCCAAAGCATCTATTTTACATAATTTTTTTGACATTGATTGGAAATTGATAACTGTTTGGTGTTAAATTTAAATAATATTGTTTATTTTTAAATAAATAAGTGTTATAATTGTGTTATTATTGTTTCATTTTTATAATCTGTAGATAGGACAATTTTCAACTATTTTAATTTTGAAATAAATATCGAACAAAGTCGATTAATAATCGAGAACCTTAGTTGGCATTATCGTTTAATCGTTTAGATAAATAATCGAATCGGCACATCATTGGCTCGTGACGGTCGAGGGTAACTAAAAAGTGTGACGATTTTTTTCTTCCATACGTCGATAAAGAAGTTTCACTTCAATAATTATAACTATACACACAAATACATAAATCATAAGTTTTATGAATATATATGTTATGCACATTTGTTTTGATTGTAAACTGTTCTTGATTTTTTTTCAAAAAGTCTCACCCTGTTTCTTGCTTGTTCTTCCCAGGACAGAGGGATTTTCTGAACCAGTGGTAAATGAAACAGTGACTTTCAATAAGTATTATTTATAATTTATATTGAATAAAATAGTTTCTATTTCTATTACAACAGGGCTTATTTTACACTTTTATAACGCCATTCTTTAAAAAAGCAATGTGCAATGCGCATTTTATGACCAATGTATGTTTAATTTATGTAATTACGTAATAAAATAGTTTCAAACACATAGCTAAAAATGTAAACGATCGAATTTCAATAAAGTAAAAAAAAAACAGAGAGGAGAGGTACGGGCGGGATGGGTATGGGACTCCGCGAAAGTAAATGGCGGGCATTTTGCGCTCCAAATTGGATTCGCAATATTATCGTAGAAGCTAATGGTAGCGAAAAAAAGAAACTTCCGGGGGAAGCCCTGAAGAAATAATGAATTAATAGGGAAATCATGCCCCGAAAGTCGACCCAGCTATCTAGTTAAATAGAATTTGTGTTCTTGTTTTTCTCCGAATCTACCAGCCTTAGTCAAGGTACGATCCACCTGCTAAAAGTTTATGGTAGGTAGCTGGTGCTACGATCGTCAATCCATGAAGCGTGATGATCACGGTATGTCTGTATGTCAATCTGCAATTAATTATACTGGCTCTCTATACCCTTCAGACCGAAACATAGGAGTGCACGCACGGACTCCCAGACAGAAAAGGAGTCTTACCACCTGGTAAAATAATGATCTAGTAGAACAACACAAACATGGGCACGCGAACAATAGCTATTTTTACGTAATGGTAACGAGGTGAAGAACAAGTCGTGCTTGTCTTATACTGTGTAAGGATCTTTTAGTTCCCATAAAAACGAACCCCTTTTTCCAATTTACTGATCATTATAGAATTATTTTATCCAAGCCTAACGGAAGTTTATTTCGGCTCCTTAAATTCTTATTTATATATATCATTAGCGCCTAACAATTTATATTCTGCTATGACAATGAACTGCAAGGAATGCTGTTCTAAAACATAAGGTAAATGTAATTATTAAAGTCCAGTTCAAAAAAAATCGCAAGTTCTAGAGACTTCAAATTATATAATTTGGATAAAGTAATAAAGCGTCAAAAAATTGTTGCATACGGCATTTGTGTACGCCACGGTTTTGGGTGGGGCAAAGTTGTATAGTGAATTTGGCATTCTCCTTAGATTTATCAACTTAGTCGTTGTAACGTAACGCAGTTTTTTAAATATCCAAATAAGCTTACGAATTCTGCCGTTTACGTATTCTATTTGATTAATCCATGACAGCTGTTGGTTAAAAATTATTTCAAGTTATTTTGTGTTTATGCACTCGCTCAAGTATTTTACAATTACAATTTAAAAAATCCGCATCATCACATTAGTGAATTTTTAGTGAAGTTTCACTAGAGAGCTGTGTTCGTTTATCTATATTGAAGCACATATAGTTAGTTTTATTAACATTTAGTGTTAGTAGATTATGTCTAAGCCATCTAGAGACCTTAGAAAGACCTTTCTCAGCCTTCTCAAATACACCTTTCTAAGTACTATCAGTAAACACAATAGCAGTGTCATCAGCATACGAAAAGACTTGGCCACCCTCAATATTCAATTCTGTGAGCTGATTAATATATATCAAAAATAGAGTAGGGCCCAAGACACTCCCCTGTGGTACCCGTGTAAGTAATGTCGAAGTCTTGGTTTTGGTAGTCTCCAATTTTTACCTTCTGGGTACGTCCCTGCAAATAGTCCCTCTTCAATTCAAGTGGTTTTTCTCGAATGCCGATATGTTCTAGTTTAACAACTAGAGTGGGAAGAGAGACGGACAAATGCCTTTTCTTTCCGTGATCAACATTTTCAATAATGAAAGAAGTAAGTGCGAAAACCGCTTCTTCAATAGAATTTTTTGTCTAAATCCAAATAGATCTTTTGATAATTTGTTATATTTAGTTAAATACTTAATGAGTCGAATGTTTATTGTTTTTTCTAAAATTTTTGAAATAGATGTAAGGACTAAGATAGGCCTATAGTTGTTGACATCGTCTCTTATACCACTTTTATAAACCGGAGTAATTAAAGATTTTTTAAGTGAGACCGGGAAAAATCCTGTACGAAAACAAAGATTAGCCAAGTGACTAATTACAGGGGCGACGAGGAACTTACACTATTTCAGAAACTTAGTAGAAATATTGTCCCAACCAGCAGCACTATCAGTTTTGAGACTATTAATAGTAAGGACAACTTCCTGGGGATCAGTGTCAAAAAGAACGAATGATGTCACATGAGGACTTGTATTTTGGGGGTCGACAGGTCATAGGAGTTTCGGTTATATTGATGTCATTAGCTAGTTTTTTTCCGATGTTAGAAAAAAATTCACCAACAAAATTAATTGATTCATTAGGAGATGAATTTATGGTAAGGAGTTCATTACTATGTGTCTTTGGGGGTTTGTACTGAGTAAGAGTATTTATAGTTTTCCAAAGACTTTTTGAATTTTTAGAAGCATTAGTAAGTTGTTCCCGTTCGTATTTTCTTTTTAGTTTTTTTTTTATCATATTGTTGCAATGATTACGATATCTTTTAAATGTTATTTTTAGAATATTATTGTCTGGGTCAGATTTTAGTTTAAGCTGCATTTGGTTTCTGTTCTGATCCAAGGTTTTATAGATCGCTGATTTTTTGGAAGATACTTAGTAATTTTGGCCTCATCCAGTGATTCATTTAACTTTTGTGTAAGCTGTTCAATAAGTAAGTCAGGGTCTTCACACAGGAGTACTCTCTAAGTTTTTTTCAAGCAAAACATTGTAGGCCTTCTCGTAATCTATTATTAATTTAGTTTTAGTCTGTATAGATTTATGTTTACTTTTTGATAGGATTAGTAATAGACTTAGAACGTCAGTAATGGTTGTGTTAATAATTGCTATAAATGCTGACACTTTAGATTCATTTAATTTTATAATTATATGATCTAGGTAACTATTTTCACGTGTAGGAAAATTATGTCCATGTAATAAACCGTGTGTAGATAACATTTACAAATAATTTATTCTGTTATTGCATTCATATAATTTTCTATTAGATTTAGGAATTATATTTATATCTATGTTACCTGTGATAGTAACATTAGCAGAAGTTATAGTTGACAAATGGTTGTTTAGAGAATCTATAAAATTTGATGCGTTACTATTAGATGGAGAGCGATATATACCAAGTACAATATGATTAAAAATATTTACTTGTAAGCATGACGCCTCTTTTCATACAACTTCTGTAATGTTAGCTTTTAATAAGGATATTGTAGATATCACTACACCATCATTCTGATTCATATGATGTGTTGTTGCAGGATGTGTATAGTTTGGAAGAATAGGAATAGCTTTGCTTTTGTCTAGATGACACTCTGTCAGGACCAATAGATCAGGATCAAATTCTAGTTGCAATAGCTACCATAAGATCATCAAAATTAGAATTCACCCTTCTTATAATTTACGTACAGATAGTAAGATCTGATTTATTAATTTTAATGTGTTTACCTAAGTCCTGGATATTGCATTGAATGGAGTCAGCAATTTTAGCACGATCTGTCATTTAGAGTTTGCAAAGAATTAAACATTTAATTCTGTATAAATACTTAAATTGAAATGATCGAGGGGGTTGTATGAAAATTAATATTTGAGAATAAAACCGGACGGTCATTGTGCTAAATATTTCATAAAATTTAGTAATTATAGATATTTTGTCATTATCTCTACGCAACGGTAAACTTATAAATAGGAAATGTATAATTGATTTTGTGTGTGGTGTGTGTAGTATAAGAGTGAGTGTAAGTGTATAAATTAAAATTGAAATCGTAATAACGCCTAACCAAAAACGCGCGTTTGCCTCTCAACGCAGCGTACAGTGTAATAAAATAAAAACCATAACAGAAACAAAGAAAACAATAACAAAGACACCAAATCTAATCATTTTACATTAAACAGTTTATGAATTTGGGGTTCAGAAGTCAATGTGATAATCGCGGATTCATCATCCTTTCTAACGTAGACATTGCCATAATTGGTCCAGCAATATTTATAATACGTAGATTTAATTAAATCCCTGGCAATAAAATAGAGTCGGGCAGCTTTAGCAGTTAATTGCTCAGATACAAATATTGGGGTCTCCTCAGAGGTAGTCATACCGAGATGTTTCGCGCGGAGCTTAGATTTGTTCATATTATTAAAGATCTTGCATTTCTTGGGCAAATCCATTTTCTGAAGGGAGGATGCTGTTTCTACAACAATAGGTGTATTCTGAGACCCTCCTTTTTTTTTCTTTTTTTTTTAAGAATAAGAATCATTTATTTGCATAAAACACGGTAAATAAGTTGTGACATCAAATAAAAGATCAACATGTTTTGTCCTGTTAGGACGTGCAAATATTTAAGTATAAGATCAGTTGAATTAAAATTAGTTATTATATAAACAGTACAATTATTATTATTATAGTAGTCATATTTAAGATCATAAAACATTACAAACATTAGATTGAATGGAATTAAATTGAATTAAAATTAGTTATTATTTAAACGGTACAATTATTATTATTATTATAGTGTCATATTTAAAATCATAGTACATTATAAACATTACATTCATGATTAAGTGAATTTATTTGTAATTAAAAAACTCCTTAATATTATAGAAAGCCTTGTCCACCAACCACATAAAAGTTTGCTTTTAAATTTATTAAGAGGCAATGACTTTATGTCGCTAGGCAATTTGTTAAACACCTTTATTGCCATCGAGTAACAGCTCTTATGAGAGGTTGCCTTCTTTCTAAATGGAAGAACTAGTTTATCCTTGTACCTCGTATTAAAACTAACAACATCACTATTTTTGTAAAAACTGTGAATGTTTTTGACAAAGATACCCAACTCGAAAATATAAATGCTAGGAAGTGTTAGAATTTTTAGGGTTGGAAAAGTTCTCTACAAGAATACAATGGACCAACCCCGCAGATTGCCCTTACACACTTTTCTGAGCAATAAAGGCTTTGTTAACTGTAGATCCATTTCCCAAAGTATTACGCCATATCTCAAAACGGAAGCTACATAGCCATGATAGGCGAGTAAAGCAGTTTTTTGAGATGAAATCTTTGACAGTCTTCGTAATGGGTAAATGAACTTATTGATTTTTGTACATACTTCTTTAATGTGTTTTTGCCAAGTGCAACCATCATCAATATGTAACCCCAAGAATTTTGTATTTTGAACCTCCTCTAGTTTTTGTCCATTTAATTTAATGTCAATAGTTTCTTTACATTTCCTTATGTTAAATTGTATTATTTTGTTTTGCTTAAATTGACGTTAAGACTATTCTTGTATAGCCAATCTGTGACACTTATAACAGCTGTCATTATTTTATCATTATAATTGGATTTTGTGTCAGTACTTATTATAATTGAAATGTCGTCAGCAAAAAGTACAGACTTGCATTTGATAAAGTCAGGTAGATCATTCACGTAAAGTAAAAAGAGTAGAGGCCCCAGGACACTCCCTTGTGGGACTCCACTACGGTTGTGTTTATATTTAGATCTGTACGATGTCATTACATTATTAACGTCTATATCATTTATTTCAACACACTGTTCTCTACCGCTTAGATAAGATTTTATCCACTGTAATGCTGGGCCCCGAATGCCATAGCAGTACAGCTTATCAATTAATATATCATGACACACTACATCAAAAGCTTTTTCCGCGTATCCGGTTTTGCCTTTTGATTTCCTTATTTTTATTCGACCTGCAAGCTTACTCTTGAATCCAATAACAATTTCGATCCAATGTCAATTTCAATCCAATGTAATTACAATCTTGACAAATTACCATACTCTCGAAAACAATTTTGTTAACATTGGATTGAAATCGGAATTGCGCTTGTATTGGCCAAAAATTTTGTCGTAACACATGAAGTTAGCTACGTTACTCTTAGCAACAGGCATGTTTTATTTATCGTTAAACCGGTGAAGCCATAATAAACCCTTTGTATCTTTCATAAATGAGCATTTAAGTAGTAAAAACATTTAAGAAATGGTATAATTCGTCAAACATAACATCTTTTCACACATTTCTTTTAAAAAACGCTATATTTGGGAGCTTTAAAAAATTATATGGCTGTATAGAGCGTGCCTTTGCCTCGTTCGTTTTGTTATGTCAGAAAAAAATTGTTATCACGAAACAAAGTAAACAAAGATCAACTTTTGATTTTGTTTAAAGCTTAAAGGTGAAGTGCTTTTTAAGTGTGTGTGAATTACTAAAAGACCTTTCAATTTGGGTATAACTATAAGCAGTTTGAAATAGTTAATTGCCGCAATAACAACTTTCAAGCACAGTTATTAAGAATCTTAATCTTATGAAACAGAGGAAGTGAGCATCCATCTTTAAGCTCATTAAGAGGAACAAAATAAATAATAATGGTCAAGGTTGGGCTAAAGTAAGTACAATAATGTTTTTTTAAGAATAGTATCAGTAAGTAATATTTTTTTTATTGGGCACAGAAAAAAATGTGCCTTAAATAAATTGTGTATTTAGCATAGCAATTTACAGCAGCATAGGCCTCTGACAACGTGACAACCCACCCATTTTGTCAACATTAGACAAGGGATTGATAGCAGGCACAGGGTGGTCAAGTGTTACTTTTAAAGACTCAACTTACAATTGACCTTTCTCACCACTCAGTTATAACAAATAACAATGTTATAATTCATTAACTTCTCTCAGATTAACTGTATTTTTTCCTCAGCTTTATAGATGGATTATTTTAATATTGTTTTATTTATTTTAGAAACATCAAATGTAAAGGACACTTCAAAGGAATTTGCAATATGTATGCCTTGCACTCAAGTGGTACAAAAAGGTAACCCACCGTTTTTTAATTGCAATAATTTACATAAATTAACGTCATATATGTCATGTCTTAGTGTGGAGAATATAGATGTTTTAATAAATCTTAAACATCCTTTTAAATGGCTTGTGAGGTTTAAAACTTCCAATTCAAATATTCCATCTTAATTTTGTCATTAAGTTATAATATAGTATTTCAGTTTTAAAATATTTGTTATTCTAATTTCAAAATTACAACTTAATTCCATATCACATTTCCCAAGCAACAACAACACTGTACCAACAAGAAATGATCAAGATATGGAACATCTGAAAAGTAGCCAGGACAATTGAGGGTTATCAGCAGTTATTAATAGTTCTGTTTTAATTTTTCAAAACAGAATACAACAAAAATGGCATTACTGTAATTTGAAATAAAAACGACTCATTAAATTTTATCAATGTTTTCAAGTTATTTTAAATTAATTGGTTTTCTTTTAATTTCTATTGTAAGAGAAACTGATTTTTGTTCATTTTAAATATAGTTTTATAACTGTTATTTAAATATTAATTACATTTTATTAATTTATTTAAGAATAGATACTAATGATGATAGGTTGTTAAAATATTTTTGTATTAAATAAATGGTTAAACTTTGTATCATTATTTTATTTATAAATTCTTAATAAAAATTACTTTACCTACATGTATAATTTTATTTTCAATTCTTATAAAATCATACATTTAAAGTAACTAACATTATATTCATATTTCCTGCTACATGTGAAATACGCCAATTAACCTTTTAGAAATGAGAATAGAGCTCTGCCCAACAGTGGGACATATATAAAGGATGTAAATGAACTTTATTTAAACTAACATTGATTAACAGTACTTCATTCGTAATATATCTTCTCTTCGGAGGTTGCATATTTAGGTTTTTATTCATGCACTATTTCCTCAGTAAAGTTCTTAATAATAAAATAATTAGCCCCTAAACTCATCATGACTCATAGAAAAAACTAAGTCCATAAAACGCATTATTTGAAGCTCATTTCGACTTTATTTTAATTGTAATGCACGATTTCGGCGTAGAATATTAAACGCAAGAGCTAAACGTGCCATTATTTTATCGCAAAGAATAAGATAATTGCAGAAAACAAACGATTAATATGAATACAATTCCTAAAACGTTACTGTTTTGTTATTGCCTAAATTCCAATCCCAACGCAATACAAACACAATACGCAGCTGTCAACTAACTGTCAAAACTGCGTCAAGAGTGCCGATCTTGCTTACAATCGGATTGGACAATTTCAATTCCAATCTCAATTAGTTCACACAATCACCACATAATATTAAACTAATTTAGCGCTAGAGTCGCTTTCAAGAGTACGAAACGTTATAATTTCAATTCCGATCGATCGGAATTGTTTTCAAGAGTAAGCCTGCTGGACTGCTCCTGGACTTATCCGATATTGATTTTCTATTGTGTGAATATTATATTGCGTGTCCAAAGGACTCCGAATCTGCTACACCCGATGACATAGTGCTATTCTCATCTGGACTCCGATTTGTGCCCTATGATTTTGGTGAAGTTGTCACAGAATTACATAATTCAGACACAATGAGCGATCGTGGCAGAGTTACTCGCATTATGTGCATCAACTGCAAAATATGCGTTAATACACTGCGTCGATACCGTGCTTTGGAACTTGACATAAGAGTTACCACATTACTCTGTAGCTGGGTGTATGCACAAATCGTAAGTGTTTATTTATTCTAAGGAACCATATCTATTCATATTTATCAGAATAATAAATCTATTACAAGTATGTCCAGCTGAGTCTTTAATGATCATTGTTAATTGTTGTATAAATAGTCTTCGCACCCATTATACATAATTTTATTTGAATTGGACGACATCTTAACTTAACATTTAACCTCTCGGCTGTTGCCATTACCAAACAATAGATTATAATCCATTTTCCGCATAGATTTATGTACGGATGACACCATCCTAATAATAAGTACTTTTATTTTTCAGATTACCGAAGATGACTATGTCTGTGAAGCACGCAGAGATCTTGCAATGATAAGTGTAAATCATAGCTTATAAGAAATATCTGGCATTGATGACAAGTCACCGAGGCCACGCTATTGTATGCCTTTTATGTGGGTGTTCCATTTTGCAAAGGCAAAGTGAAAGAATATTGAGAGGTAACCTCACGGACCTGCATCAGTTGATGTATACCATTATTGAGAACAGGGTTGCTCCAAGACAGGTATGCTATGTATATTTTAATTTTTTGATAACTGATGAATGTGTAAGAGGCAAACAACTCTTTAGCTTTTCTAGATGTGTTAGTAATTCGGAATCCTGATAACACCTTGAGCCACACTGTATAGAAAAAGACCCATACAGATAGATATTTAAACGGTGACTCATCACCATCATACACAGTTAGCTACCGTGGTAAATCTTTGTTTCAGAGAGCACGAGGATCTGTGACAGTAAACACCTGGCCGCCGAGCTCCAACACGTCAAGCAAATTTTGCACGACAATAAGCTTCGGGTCCCGCGCCTACGTCACAGTGAACGAGTGAAGCCGGCCACAGTCGAGCGAGTGCCTGCTGTACTGCCATATGTCAGAGGTGTCACTGACAAGATTGGCTACATCCTGAAGCGTGCTTCTATTAAAACATATTTCAAGCCGTCGAAGAAGATTAGTCAGTTTTTACCATCAGTTAAGTGTAATGTCCCTCTGCAAGATGCAGGAGTGTACAAGCTTGATTGTGAATGTGGTCTCTCTTATATAGGACAAACTAAAAGATCAATAAAAACCCGCGTTAAAGAACACATAGCTGATGTGAAGAATCGACGCTCCGGGAAGTCTGCAGTCTGTGAACATGTACAGGATCACCCCCGTCACTACATTAGATTTGATAGAGCACAAATTCTCGCTAAAGAACACCGATTCCTTCCAAGGATGATTCGCGAGGCTATTGAAATCAAAAAACATCCTAATTTCAATAGAGAAGATGGCTGGGTGCTACCATTTGCTTGGGATCCCATAATTAATAAAATTAAATCCCAACCCAAGCATACAACTGCAAAACTTCAAGATACTGTAAGTTCATACTGCATAGATCGGAACAGAAATTAATAATTTTTAATCTGGAGGTAACCGTGGTTAACTATGACATTGGGACGTCAAATATCTCAGTCCCCCCCGTGACCATGGGTGCTGTAAAGTACTCGAAACGTCGGGAATATGAAATAAGTTAATATACGCGATAAAATCCGTAAAACTAGTTTTATTTAAATGTGTAGTGTTCGCGTAAATATAAGAAATCATTATGTAAACCAGTACGGACTGGTAATTGCAAATAAAATTCGCCGATTAGAAGATCTCATGACCAAGCGCGCAAGATATCTAACAGCCTTAAATTTCTTGAAGAGATGCCGAGACCATAATCTCATTCCTACGTGTGTCAAAATATCCACTAAAAAGGACATTCGAGGATGCGCTAAGATCTTAAATCAGGCAAGTAAAAAGTTGTTACGAACGGTAATCCAACAAAAACATTTCGTCTATGTTACGTCGAAGTTCAGCGCCGAAACCGAATCTACCTAAGGACGAATATAAAGCGTTGAATAACCTATGCAATAAACCAGAACTCACGATTCTCCGCGCAGATAAGGGAAATGCCACGGTAGTCATGGATACGTCAGATTATAATTTTAAAATACAAGAACTTTTGTCGGATTCAAGCACTTATAAAAAGGTTAAAAACGACCCAACAAATAACACACTTAAAACAACTAGTGATCTCATAAAGAAACACTCCGAAAAATTAAATCTGGACGTAAAATCGACAATACCTACGTGTGCCAAACCACCGAAGTTGTATGGGTTACCAAAAATACACAAGCCCAATGCTCCACTACGTCCCATAGTTAGCCAAATCGATTCACCAACTTACAGATTGGCTCAACACTTAGCGAAAATACTCACTCCGCTCAGGGGACATACAAGAGCACACACAAAGTTCCTACCATTTTGTCAGCGAGATTAAGACCTACATCTGGCAGACAATGAAACTATGGTCAGTTTTGATGTGCAGTCTCTGTTCACATGCTTACCTGTTGAAGACTGCATCTCGATTGTAACTAGAAGGCTGGAGGAAAACAACATGCCCATAGAATATGCAGCATTACTAAGACATTGCCTTACATCTGGCTACCTATTGTGGAAGGAGGAGTTCTACAAGCAAGTAGATGGAGTGGCGATGGGCTCACCTGTATCTCCCATTGTCGCCGATATATTCATGGAAGACTTTGAGGAGAAAGCCCTACTTACTTCTCCCGTAAATCCAAGATTCTACAAGCGGTACGTAGACGACACTTTCACAATTCTACCTTTAGATAAAGTAACTGCATTTTAGACCATCTTAACTCCATAAATTCTAAAATTCAATTCACAATGGAGTTAGAGGCAAACAACTCTTTAGCTTTTCTAGATGTGTTAGTAATTCGGAATCCTGATAACACCTTGAGCCACACTGTGTATAGAAAAAAGACCCATACAGATAGATATTTAAACGGTGACTCTCATCACCATCCTTCACAGTTAGCTACCGTGGGTAAATCTTTGTTTCAGAGAGCACGAGGGATCTGTGACTGTAAACACCTGGCCGCCGAGCTCCAACACGTCAAGCAAATTTTGCACGACAATAAGCTTCGGGTCCCGCGCCTACGTCACAGTGAACGAGTGAAGCCGGCCACAGTCGAGCGAGTGCCTGCTGTACTGCCATATGTCAGAGGTGTCACTGACAAGATTGGCTACATCCTGAAGCGTGCTTCTATTAAAACATATTTCAAGCCGCCGAAGAAGATTAGTCAGTTTTGTACCATCAGTTAAGTGTAATGTCCCTCTGCAAGATGCAGGAGTGTACAAGCTTGATTGTGAATGTGGTCTCTCTTATATAGGACAAACTAAAAGATCAATAAAAACCCGCGTTAAAGAACACATAGCTGATGTGAAGAATCGACGCTCCGGGAAGTCTGCAGTCTGTGAACATGTACAGGATCACCCCCGTCACTACATTAGATTTGATAGAGCACAAATTCTCGCTAAAGAACACCGATTCCTTCCAAGGATGATTCGCGAGGCTATTGAAATCAAAAAACATCCTAATTTCAATAGAGAAGATGGCTGGGTGCTACCATCTGCTTGGGATCCCATAATTAATAAAATTAAATCCCAACCCAAGCATACAACTGCAAGACTTCAAGATACTGTAAGTTCATACTGCATAGATCGGAACAAAAAATAATAATTTTTAATCTGGAGGTAACCGTGGTTAACTATGACATTGGGACGTCAAATATCTCAGTCCCCCCCGTGACCATGGGTGCTGTAAAGTACTCGAAACGTCGGGAATATAAAATAAGTTAATATACGCGATAAAATCTGTAAAACTAGTTTTATTTGAATTTTACCAGATTATAGAAGAGCGGCTAATAACAAAAATAGTTGTGTTTTCAAGGATTGTAACAGTACCACATTGCATGGCATCAGTGACAAACTCCGTGCTATAGTTCTGAGCAATCACAACTACTACATACCTAAACTAGCTCGTGTTTGCAGTGAACATTTAAGTAGCAATATATGGGAGACACTATATGATTCTGCAAATAGTTTGGACACTTTCACTGCAGACCAAGTGCAACATATGAGTCTACTAGAATAAAAAACCGCAATGTCCATTTTATAGTTCTAGCCACAAATCATAATATTAGGATTATGAATTATTCGCACGTTTTTGGTAACTGTAATTTTTGTAAATAATAGTACACTATCTTTTAATGAAAACGTAATATTAAAAGTTACGGAACTTTGATTATAACTATACTAAAATTAAATAAATAGTTTGGACATTGCGGGTTTTGAAATACACACGTGGACTTTGCTGTTTCTGTTGCATGCGTTCATTGGACATTGTTTATTTTGAATCATACATATTTCAGTGTATTAGGCTAAAAAGGTTTTGATACTTGAGAGTAGTTTGCATAGAAAAATAGAAGTATAAAATTGAATTACGTAATTAACATGCATTACTGACTTATTTTACCGATCTATATGACTATTTAAAATTGTCGGTAATTTTTTTCCAAAGATAATAAAAAGACCGTCCGTGTTCGAGTTGGACTCGCGCATGATGATGATAGTTCCGTACCATCGTTAAAGATTCTTCTTAAATACTTAAGTGTATGAAATAGTTTGAAGTAGGTTAAATAAATATATTTTGTTAAATAGACATTTGTATGTATTGCCATAATCATAATCCACTATTATGCCGTTAAAAACGAGCAAAAAAACTTCAAAAAACACATATCCTCTATGGGAACCGAAAAGTGAAAAACTAATTTTTACTAAATTAATGTTTATTTAAACCATTATTAAACTAAATTATTAATGATGGCAGCTCGTCTTGTTCTTCGCACATCGATTCTTCAGGGTTATCGTCGTCTCTATGATCATCACCATGATTTACCGAAATATGTTGTGGCAGCACTCGAGCAAAATATTCCAAGGTATTTAAACTACGCCAATCATGACCGTAATGGGTCTGAAGCAATTTGCAGACGTCTCTCAGTTTCAACTGTTTTACTGCCACTCCTTGTGTTATTATAATGGGTGCAATCATAGCAGAATTTTTATTTTTTTTTACAAATACTTTTATATTGACCTAAGTCTTGTCTATAGTGCAATTCTCCTCGAAGGCCCACCATATCACTACATCTGCTGGCCCTTTTTAGGTAGAATCTTTTGCATTTGGAAAAAGGTACATGCCACTTGCCAATATTTAAAAATATGTCTTTTACCGTGCTTTTCCAGTCGAAGATTTGACAAGTTGTTGCTACGTTTATAACAGTTGCATATTGACTTACTACGTCAATGTATTCACTCGGATTTATTATATTTTCAATTTTTCGCAGTTGCTTTTCAATGTGAGCAAAGACTCTGTCAGCTGGAAGAAATGAGTGTCCAACTACGGGGAACACTATTTCTATAATTTTAATTTGCGTTGGTGCATTGTGGATTAACCATTTTGAAAGCATTGCTATTAATATTGAGTTTTTATTTTGTCCGGCACAACCGTCGGCCATAATCCGTAGTGTATTACATTCTGGTGTGAATACAGTATTACAAAGTCGATGATAAACTGCAGATGATATTAGGTTTGCATCCTTTGAATACTCGTCCTCGGTCCAACAATAACTAAATACATTTTTGCTTGTCAATGGTGATTTTGAATTGCCTTCCACTATTGTGAAATTAAAAAAATAGAGCTGTCTTGAATAATACGTACTTTGATCTGGAATTTTAGGTAATACCATATTTTTTTGGCAATCAAAAGATATTATTTTTATCGAAGGATCTTGTGCTTTTAACATATTAAAAAATGCTTTGGCACGTCTCTTGTGTACAGTTTTTTCAACCATCAACAGATTTTTATCTCTCCCATTTGCTACTTTTATTTTTTCAGTCAACTGCAAACACGTTGAACATACATCGACACGCGGTGAGCCAAATCCCAAATTGAAACAAGTATTAAATATTTTACGAAAATATAAGGCTTTTACTCTAAGATGTTCAGCTGCCTGGTCATTGTAAATTTTGGCCATTTTATTGATACTCAATTCTGACGGTAAATACATACGCTTAGTATTGCCTCTGCAATAATGAGCTTCAGTGCATCTAAATGTTTTTATAAATAAAATTACGCTTTGTTTTTTATCTTCATATTTATGTGACTTGTGGTCACCGCCACGGTTTTCTTTTGGAAATTTCCCTTTTAAATAATAATTCTTTACCACATTTTCTATCCGATACCTTTTCAAGTGTAATATTTGCAAAAAAGCTTTTTGGCAAACGAATATCATATTTTTTTGAGATCTACAATAAATCCTGTACATCATTTGCATATCCCTATGTTTATAATGCTTAGAATTCGACCTAGGACGGCGGCGTTTTGTTTGTACAGCTACTACATGTTTTAATATGAACATGTCTTGTTTAACTTTGTCCTTTCCGGCATACATGTTGGTTTCTCAGGTAAATCTTTTGAAGCATATCTGGAACAACAAAATTTAAGGAACACATATTAGGTTTGTCAACATAATTTCAGGTTAAACATCATATTAAATAGCCCCTATTATCGCCGTCCGTCCGTGTGGAGAGTTATGCCATTACCTCTATTTTTGGCAGTCGGGTTCGAGATTACAGTATTGAAAACACACAAGAGAAAACGTTGCTGCTCATTTTCTAGAGGTCCCAACTCTTAGTCACCTTGTATGACATTGATGATTGGAAGTGGTTGGTGCTATATTCTACTATGCTAGTTACATACCTACATAAATATCTTACACATTTATTTTGTAAGCTCTTTGTCAGGTTTACACCTACAAATGATTACATATCGATGATGAAGTACCGGCCATACCAATAACTATCGCAATTTTACAGAAAACCAAATAATGTGCCACACTGACACAAAATATATCAAACGTTTTTGTTATTGGTCATATAAGTTACTACCTTTTGCCCTAATATATATAGACTAAGATGGAATTCCTAGTTTCCAGTAAAAAGGGTTTCCGGTTCTCTACACTCATCATAGGAAACACAGCAGCATTAAGCTGCTATTTCACGCTGGTATTCTGTGAGAGCGTGGTCTTACCCTGGGTGAGCCGACCCATTGAGCTTCAACCATAATATAGCTGCACCGTGACTGTACCACTAAAGAACTTTCATATGCATTCAGTAAAAAGCTGTTATTTTGAAATTACAAATATATTGATACTTCATCGTCGACTTAAAATGATTATACCCACTTACATTAGATGATAGGTCTAGTCCATATTTACATATTAGAAGATTGAAGAACAAGTATCAAAACTTTAAAATCTGGTATACTTACCGGTCGTTTTGGGCTTGTTTTTCCAGTTTGCACTATTAACTTGGCGTTTTCGTGCATCTTTATTGTCAACCACTTGAGGTAACATTCCATAGTTAAATTATAACTATAATTTAGAGTTCACAAATCTGTTTTATCACCTCAAAAATTAAAATAAATGAGCACACTCCTAACAGTAAACACCATAATCCGCCATACTGTTTACGCTTCCGGTATATATTACCCTACTCTATGGTTTACGCGACTGTGATTGGTTGTGAAGGACAATGCTTGTTTGGATACAAGCACAAGCGGACAATGCTGTTTTTGTGGCATACATTGATTTTTAAACATTAATTTCTATGGGACATTGCGGTTTTAGCTGCATTTCGAATGCACAAAAATATTTATTTTAATTAGGAGATTCATACGCCATAGATAACACAATTTTATTTTTTATGGACATTGCGGTTTTTGATTCTAGTAGACTCATATATTTTCTTTTATAAAGATTAATACAACATTGGACTTTGAAAATGTTCTTGAAATGGATGACAGAGTATTCGAATACTGGATCGGACTTACTAAAGAAAAGTTCAACAGTATATTAGAAGAAATTCCACGCATAAATAAAACACGAAAAGGATGCTTGGGCCTAGCAGTACTTTTAATGAAGATGAGGACAGGGGATTCAGATGAAAGAATTGCCACTTTAGTACAAGTGCCACGCAGAATATTAGAGAATTCAATGGACAAAATAAGAGTGATTTTGCTCCATGATTTTGTGCCCCGTAACTTGGGAATAAACCAGTTAACACGAGAGCAACTGTTGGAGCACAAGTTAACAATACCACATGGCCTTTTTGGAAATGAAAACAACACCAATGTTATTGTAATTTGTGATAAAACATATATATACATAAATAAAAGTTCGAACTACATGATCCAAAAGCGGAGTTACTCCCTTCACAAATACAGAAACTTATTAAAACCATTCATGATTGTCGCATGTGATGGGTATATTGTTGATTGTTTTGGCCCACACAAAGCAACTACATCAGATGCAGAAATAATGACCAATTTGTTCAGTGAGGGTTCCGCCTTAAGATCAAAATATTAGATATAATTAGGCAGCAAATGAATTTAGAAAATAATCTGGCTAATATGGTTGAAGCCTCGAAATATGAACAGACGCACATCCTACTTTCAAAGTATTACTGCGGATAGAGATAACATTTTGTATTTTCCAATATTAGAAATGAGAGATCTGATTTTGTTAGCCCTGGGAACGTACCAAATTCGACAAGCTCGCTCATATTACGGCGAGCATGTGCGTTTCCATGGCGGATACAGAATAGAAGTCTGCAATGTGAAGTGAGCAATTTGATTCATCTGAATACGATCTTAGGGGTTCTACAAATGGAACTACATACATTGATTAGAGGCAAGATTAAGTGACGGCATGTAACCCGTAGACAATATTATGTATATATTTCATTAGAAAATAATATACCTGGCCGAACAGGAATCACAGAGTACTGCTGTAGTTGTTTAGTAGGTCGGCGCACAGTAGGCTGTTGCGCACATGTCATGACCTTAGTTTGGTATTTAGGATGGGCCAGACATCAGCAACATATTTCAGCACCAGCAGAGTTTTTAGATGGTGTAATTATTAAGGAAGATGATGAAGAATAAATGTTGTATAATAATTTCTTATTTTATTTACCTTTGGTCGAATAATATTAATAAATAGTTTCAATCCAATTATCTAGCTCCAAAGCGGAACTTGTATTTATTTATTATTTTATTTTATTCTTTATTGCACCAAATATTTGTACAAAAGGCGAGCTTAATGCTATATGGCATTCTCTACCAGCTAACCTTGGGTAGAACAGAGAGTGAGTTTGGGCAGTTAAGTTGTTATGATATAATTCAGTTCAAATCATGCAACACATACATAAAATATACACACATATATATAAAATATACATAATTGATACACATATATAAATAAATACACACATTTATACATATATATCTCAATAAACGTATTTATAAATAACTATAAACATATAAAGTAAGTTGACTTAACTTTGTAGGCTACGGATATGCTCGTATAGTTTTCTTTTAAAAACATTTTTAAAAGAAAACTATGGCTAAACATATTATTTTGAATTCTCATTAGGCAGTGAATTCCTTAATAAGCGAGTAAATTCGTTAATAGAGAGCTTAATCTGCTCCACCAGTTGATTACTCAAAAATAACCTTGAAACTGTAATATACCTAATAGTGAATAGTTATTAATTGAACATTAATATAAGATTAAATGATTGAAATCCTTTAGGTCAAAAACTCATTAATTGAATGAACAATGAACAATTTCAGTGACATAACTTCACATAACCTACAAATCTTCAAAGCCTCGTAACAATTATTCCTGACTTCGTCGATAAAAAAATCTTAGACAAACAATCTCAGGTAAAGATGGTGAATCGCTTTTGATATTTTTGATGTAAAGACGCTTCCAGATTACCTGACATAAAAATTTGTATGGCAGTTCGCCATTGTTCTTTGTGTCAATGAAATCAGTCAAAAGAAGTCACTACTACCAGGGTTTCATAAGCGTTCAGAAGTTAATAATGTCCTTAAAACTTGTTTGCAACGAACACCTGATCAAAAGTGTCAAATCTTTCACGTCCAATATCAGCAAAAAGTACCAGAATCGCATGAGTTCGTAGAAGTCAAAATTCGTGCATACGCACGGTCAAAACAAAACTTTACGCACACACGGTTTGCACGCTCCATATACTTCACTCAAACACCTACGTTTTAGGCTACTTGCACTACCTCTTGAGTATTTATGATCTCCTATTTTTTTAACTTGATTTATTTGCAAAAACTTATATATATTTAAAAAATATTTTGAAATAACACAGAAACGTAGTTTTAGACACGTCTACTCGCAACCGAGGTCCGGGGGAAGAGGAAGTATTGAATCCTAACATAATATCGTAAGTAATCAATCTTTTACAAAAGTACTCCGCATCGAAGCAAAAGTATCGATATCAACGAGGAATCGATTGTTTTATCGTGTCCTTAGTCCCTACTCATTTATTCTCGTAGATCAGCACTATTATCTATTACTATTTCTGTTGGTTTTTAACAACGTGACGGTAATTTTTCTGTTTTCTCGTAGTTATTTGTGATTTTATGAAATAGGATCTGCAAAAAGAGCACACTCCAAATATCGAAGTAATTATGAACGAAGGCATACACTCCAAATAGTCAATTGTGTGCAAACTGCAAATGTGCGCCAAGCACCAACCTGTATGTGGATTTCTCTCGAGGTGAATACTTTTAATCCATTTTGTCTTTAGAAATGCGAAGAATTTCATATGTTTTTACTTTTGTATTATATTCTACTATTAACTTTTTTCACATAAATCCAGTTCCAGTAAAGCCAGTTATAAAAACTGAATAATGAAATTGCAAGAAAGTATTAATTTATACCACTCATAACATAAAAGTATATGGGTACAAGAATATTTGCATTCTATGTGGTTTTTCAATTTTAAAAGAACACCAATAAAGCTGTTGATATCTCTGCGGACAGGGATATTATTTTGTCATCTACTAGAAGGTACCTACTAAAAATATTTTTTATCCTAAATGAAACCAGTGAAAATAAAAAGTCAGGTAACTTGTACTTAATTAAATAGTGTTGTTTGCAAAACCATAATAACTACTTCTTTATTTGATTAACTGGAGATAACAAAATTATAAAAGATATATAATTTATGAACCTTGAAGACAGCAGTCTTATCGCTTTTAATTGAAAATGTAAATTACTAAATTAATCTTTATACATACATAAACATCCCCACACACTATTTAGATTGCAATAAGTATAGAAAAAATAATATATTGTTATGAATTATTATTTAGTATAGATACTACAATATTTATTGTATATGTATCTCTTATCGTTGAAAATGATCTTCTGATTTATAAAAAAATCATTAATAGACATGTTATCGACAAATTATTTTGGTGTTAATGGTATTTGGGATTTATATAGCCACACTGTTCTTGTCTCTCCGTGCTGCCTTTAAGAAAAATCAACAAAACTTTACAAGCAGATAGAAAGCCAGAATTCCAGAAGAGATCTAGGTTATATTTTATCAGAATATCTTTTGAAAAAACTAAAAATTGATAAAATAAATGATCTTTGATTATCTTAAGTCTAAATAACGCCTCATTAATACGACCTATTTAGGCAAAGCCGTAGCAGGTCGCTTATAAATAGAATTGGAATGTATGGAATTCAAAACGTGGAGGTATTTTGAAAATTCTACCTTCAAAAATCAAACCCGTAGTAACGACTTTCAAAAGGAAGTGGTCGTTATAGATTCTACATGCCACTTATTACTTCACAACACTTTGAGAAATGAAAGGCCTTCTCGTCACGTCTACGGGTTGTAACTATTACTATATATCCTGTTACTATATATGCACGTTACCAGCCTTTTTACCCGATTGCCCCAGAAGGAGGTATGTTTTTTGATAATATGTATGTATGTATGTATGTCTATTTCTTTGGCACGCTCTGTAGCAAAATGGCTTGATGGATTTTAACATATGAGGTGTCATTATATTCGTCTTAATTATGAAATTGACAAAGGGTTTCATTTTTTTCCAGTAAACTCAGTAAACGCAGTCGAGTTTTTTATTACTGTTTTAACCATTAAGCTTGCTACGTTCTAAGCTGGAAATGGATATTTAGGTAGAATTTGCTTTAATTGACAGGCTTGGTAGGTGCATTGGCTATTAGGTAGTAAGGCAGTAAGTAACGCAACCGGAGTAGGACCACGCTCTCACAGAATATCACTGTAAAGCAGCAGCTTAATGCTGTGATGTGTTTCGTATGATGAGTGTAAAGAACCAGAGACGTAATAGAGAAGTAAACTTTTTTACTGGAAACGAGGCATTCCAGGCAGTCTCAGGGGTGACATCGCATCTGCATTTTGATTCCTAATCAAGGATAGATGTCTATGGCCCACATCAACCTCTTACCATCAGGTGATCTGTGTGCTCGTTTGTTATCCTTATTCAATAAAAACAGTTTTTTTATTTGTTTTGACATATAGAATTCTTCACAATTTTTTCCACTTGATGGTAAATTGATTTTGTAGCTTATAGACACATAATTACATATTTATCCTCGATTAAGAATTAAATGCAAATCAGATATCGAATTTTCCGTTAACAATAAGAAAAGAATACAATATTTTTTTATTCAATATATATTACAAGTCATTCTCTTTGAAAGTCATTTTTTACTTTTACCACTGGTTCGGAAAAAAACCGCTGTCCTGGGAAAATCAACAAGAAACTTAGTGAAACTTTTTTTTTCAAAGTATATTATACAATAAGAACACAGGTTGAACAAACTACTTACAACACTTTAGAAACAGCTTGGAGGCTACCACCTAATTTCCAGGAGTTATTATCAAACATACAGTTTTTGTTGAATAAAATATTAAAAACTTGATAACAGTGAGAATAGCGTACTCTTATACGGGACCTCGTAAACTAGGTTTTAAAAAAAAACCACTTATTGCACAACGGAAATGGTATTATTTAGAAATGGAATTGGTTACAAATTTTAATTGGCCCGGAGTCGGAGTGTTAGGGATTCGGCGGTCGGGCAGAGACTGACTCGTTCCCGGGAACGGGAAGCAGATCTGCCTTTAAAGGATGACAAGACTATTTAGAGGAAATCTATGTAATCAGTTATTATCCATGATTAAGGGTTTTTCCTAGCATTGAGAAACCGTAACAGCCCCCCGATTTAGAGTAAACTACACCCTTAAAAGTGGAGTTTATGTTAAAGTAAATGAAATATAAATCAGCCGATTCGAAGAGAAGGTCCCGTGTAATGTTTGAGGGGTTAATGTCGTCTAATTCAATGTACTTATTTTCAGGGTTTTTATTTTCTCTAGATTTCATTCTCTAGATTACATGCCAGTTTCATACATCTTATAAATAATAAAGCATATAATAAAAACTATAATTACAATGTGTATGTGGTTTTTCAATTATACTGTTAAGGCTTTTCAGGATTTCAAGATCATCATAAGCTAAGGAATCTAAAGGGTCGAAGTAGATACCAGGACTGTTCGTCAAGGACGTAATGAATTCTTGACTCAGCGCGGAATTACTGTAATAGAATATAATTAAAATTAGTATTATGTATATAACTAGGG
This sequence comes from Parnassius orleans, assembly GCA_029286625.1. Lineage (NCBI taxonomy): Eukaryota > Metazoa > Arthropoda > Insecta > Lepidoptera > Papilionidae > Parnassius > Parnassius orleans. Next base: position 57,868 of record JAGSMP010000360.1, read on the forward strand.
TTACGTTTCAGTTCTAGGAGCTAATTTAACTTCGTCATAGTGATGTGTCACATGACGTCTACTTATGAGTAATGTCAAAGCGTTTCTGCCATTGATTTTTACAATCTTATACGGTCCTTTCCAAATAGGCGAAAGGGCTTTGCGCAGACGCACATGATTCTTGAGATATACGTAATCTCCGACTTTATACTGAACGGGCCGTGAACGGGTGTCGTAATACTGTTTAGATCTTTCTTTAGATCTTTGTATGTTTTCTAAGGCTTTTTCACGTGAAAGTTTTAGACGATGGTGTAGGGATTTGAGATATTCTGGATATGTAAGGTCCGATTGTAATTCGTAGACGGAGTCCGGGATAAAAGGCTTCTGACCGAAGAGGAGTTCGTATGGTGTGAAATTAGTAGTGGAATGAGTAGAGGTGTTATATGCCAACATAGCGGTATAAACATACTTATGCCAATCAGAATGATTTTCGTTGACATAAGATTTAAGATATTCCTTAAGTGTGGAGTGACTGCGCTCAAGTGCACCTTGCGTTTGAGGATGGTATGGAGAAGACCAGATTTGTTTAATTTTCAGGAAGTTGCAGGTTCTTTTAAATAGGTCTGCGGTGAAGTTTGTGCCTTGATCGGTTAAAATAGACTTCGGGATGCCGAAAACAGAAATAAAGTGCACTAGGCATTCACATGTCTCTTCTGCAGTCGCGTTAGCGATAGGGTAAGCGAGGGAATATTTGGTGAGGTCGTCCTGCAACATAACAATAAATTTGTGTTTATTAAGTCCAGCTTCTGGAAGGGGTCCTACAAGGTCGAGGCTGATTCGTTCAAATGGCTTGGTGGAAGTGGTAGTTATTTGCATAGGTGATTTATTAATTTGTAATGATTTCTTATATTTACGCGAACACTACACATTGAATAAAACTATTTTTACGGATTTTATCGCGTTTAATTTTACTATTTTGATTCCCGACGTTCATACCAACCGATATTTAAATGGTGAATCGCACCATCATCCATCACAGTTAGCTACCGTGGGAAAATCTTTGTTTCCGAGAACGAGGGATCTGTGACAGAAAACATCTGGCCGCCGATTATTTTTTTTATAGAATAAGGGTGACAAACGAGCACACAGTCTACCTGATGGTAAGTGATTGCTGTGGCACATAGACATCTACATCTATCGAATTTAAATGCAGATTCGTTGTCAGCCGTGAGGACTAAGATAGAATGCCTCTTTTCCAGTAAAAAGGGTCTCCGGTTCTCTACACTCACCATACGAAACACAGCAGCATTAAGCTGCTATTTTACGCTGGTATTCTGAGAGCGTGGTCCTTCCCCGGTCGAGCCGACCCATTCGTGCTACAACTATACCATTAATATAGCTGCAGCATGGCTCTACCACGTGAGTATTTGTAAGACGGCAAGCTTCGGGTCCCGCGCCTACGTCACATTGACCGAGTGAAGCCGGCCACAGTCGAGCGTGTGCCTGCTGTACTACCCTATGTCAGAGGAGTCACAGACAAGGTAGTTATGGTTACACCAGAACCACCCATAATACAGATAAAGCGTCCATCAGCATAAATACATAAACGCTGAGTATGTAGTAATTTAAGTAGCCAGTAAGCATAGGATTAAGAATTGTAAAAGACAATGGTCAGAATAAATTCACATCTCTCTCTGTGAACACGTAGTTTGTATTTAGTTTTAAAAAAGCTCTCGGCAGCTCCCGCAACTTGACTGGCGCAGCCGGTAGGATCACCGGAAAAGCTGTGCCACCGTTCGTGAATATCGCGTATACAATTTTACTCATTTTCGCGCATCGGCGGTCGATCCATACAGCGTGGTGATCCAGCGAACCAAAACAAATTCGTCGAGAATAAGGAGCCGTGAAGCTGATGATGGGCACTGTGGGCTGGTGAGTACGACTCTTCACCTCCTTCATATCCCTTAGTAAACTTGGAATTAGACATTTTCCATTTTGACTGTTATTTGGGTTTCAAATACTAATCTTACGTAAATTTTATAAAGTATTAAGTGTAATAAATATTACTTAAATAAAAATTAAAACAGTATTAAATTAATTGTAATACGTACATAATAATAAGTCCCATATCACTCAATAAAGTTATAGAGTATATTATATTAAGTATTATACATTATATTAAGTTCTTATTGTGTAACATGTGTTGGTTAATTTAAAGATTACTCGACACGTTAATACATAATAGATTAGTACTTATACTCGAACTTTCCTTACAACATTTGTGGAACTGGTAGAGTTATAATAAATATTTGATTTATTTTTTATTTTTGTGTAGAACCAGTGAATAAATTATTAAAAATGTCGGAAATTAAACTTATCCCTAATGAATTAACTAAAATAATACCAACATTTAGCGGCGATAAGCGTCATTTAAATTTATTTTTGCGTAAATGTGAATATATAATAAGTAACTTTAAATCATCCGATGTGCAAAATGAATATATAATGCAAATCATTACTAGTCGTCTTACGGGCGAGGCTGCGTCGCTTATCAGTGAACGGGAAGATATAGAGACGTGGGCCGAATTCAAGGAATTTTTAAATCACTTCGGCGACCCAGGTAGCGAAGAATGTTTAGCCATAGAATTAGAAACTTTAAAGAAACACCAAAATAAAATTATACAGATTTTTGTGGTCGTATACATCCGTTAAATCAGTGCTATTATCGAAGGTTAATCAAATTGGTGATAAAAACTTAAAAATAAGTAAAACTATTATTTATAATAACACCGCTCTGCAGGTTTTCTTATATAATTTATCCGAAAATATGGTGCATTGTTAGGTTGAAAACCCAGTACACTAGAAGAAGCACTAAGTATAGTTCTAGAAGAAGTAAACTTCTATGACCAATATCAGATGCGTAGTAAAATGTTACAGTCTAGCCATACGTCTAAGCCACAATCTAGTAGTACACTAGTGCAACAACCATCGTTTAAGTTCGCAATACCAACACAGCCTACAGGTTTTAGACCAATGTTAGCACAAAACCACCCCTAGGCAGAATTTCGGAACACCACCTCAATTTAAGTTTGGCATTCCCAATAGTAGACAAATGAGGATTCCGTTACCACAAAATAAGCCTCAACAGCAAATGAGTTTCCTAAGCAATATCACCCACTCAGTTTGGATACCGATCTAATTTTGGATACCGACCAAACTTTGATTTAGACCCCGGCTATAGCCCCATGCAACCAATGTTACCCAACAGTTTGGTAACTCTCAGCATTTTAATTATCCCAATAATAATAATGTGCATAATAAGCCGGTTTCTAATGATACTGATGTTTCTATGAGAACTGCCCCTCCAAAGCCTTTTCAACCAGGTTTCCGCCTAAACGAATTAGAAATTTATCCATCATACTATCCCTACGAATTTCCTTAAAATTACATGTATGAGGAATCATACGACAATTATTATGAAGATGAACCCATTCAAGAAAATTCTATAATAGAGGCCGACGAAAACAATGTTTCAGAGGATAATGACATGTCGGCACAGACTGAAAATGTTCAAGTAAAAGCCTCCGAAAACCACCCGAAATAATAGAATTGAATTGCGACTTAAACCTAAAATTACCATACATATATATACCGGAAATAGATGCTAATTTTATGATAGACACAGGAAGCACCCGTTCTTTTATAAGCCCCGATAAAGCAAATCAATACTACCGTAGTTATATAACAAATGAACCCTTTAAGGTTATAAGCACTCATGCATCTAGCGAACACAATCAGGTAATTAAAATTCCACTATATTCTATATTTCAAAGTAATGACGAACATAAATTTTATCTTTATAATGTCGATTCACGTTATGATGGGTTAATTGGGAATGATTTATTAAAGCAGTTGGAAGCTGTAATAGATTTAAAGAAACAAGTACTTAGTACAAATTCTTCTAGAATACCGATAATACAGAATAGCTTAGAATATGTTGTAATACTTCCACCTCGTTCTGAAGTTAGAGCAAAATTACCTGCTAACATGTTTTATGGCGAAGGAATATTAAATTATACGTGATTCTGTGATGGAGTGCGCACGCCTTCTGCATTGGTAAAATGTGAGAATGGCTATGCCACTACAATTATACAAAATACGTTAGATCAACAAATGGAACTATCTATTAAGAAACCTTTTGAAATTTGTGAATGTGTGGACGATAAATCGTATGTAAATTCTATAGATCACTCTGATCTAGAAACGGACCAGTTATTGCTTGAAAATTTAAACAAGTTACGACTAAACCATATGAATGAAGAGGAAAGACATAGCATTCGTAAACTATGTGAGGAATACAAGGATATATTTTATTGTAAACAGATTCCTTTGAGTTTTAGTAATCAGGTTAAACACTTCATTCGGACTAAAAACGAGAACCCTATATTCACAAAACCTTAAAGACTAGCCCCCGTACAAGTAACAGAGATAAACGAGCAGGTCGATAAACTTCTATTAGATAATGTAATTCAGGAATCTTTCTCCCCATGGAATTCTCCCGTACATCTTGTTCCAAAAAAGGCTGATGCTTCGGGCGAAGTTAAATACAGAATGGTTATAGATTACAGAAGGCTAAATGAAATACAATTGATGACAAGTGCCCTTCCAAATATCGCAGACCTTTTCGATAAGCTAGGTAAGAACATACTTTTCGACACTCGACTTGGCCATCACCAAATTGAACTTAATGAAGATGACCGACAGAAAACTGCCTTCAGCACCCAAAATGGACACTATGAGTTCCTGAGGATGCCATTTGGATTAAAGACAGCCCCACCTTTCAAAGGGCTATGAATAACGTCTTAAGAGGTTGCAAGGAATCCATTGCCTTGTACCTTGACGACGTTATTATCTTTCAGCTAGTCTACAAGAACACATGGAGAAACTTCGTACCTTTTGACCGACTTCGAAAGACTAACATGAAAATACAATTAGACAAATCTGAATTTTTCCGAAAAGAAGTTTTATATCTTGGACACACCATAACTAGACGGGCTGCGACCAAACGATGACAAAATTAAAGTAATACAGAATTATCCTCTTCCTAAGACAACCACCGTCAAAAAAGTTTCCTTGGGCTGGTTGGATATTATAGAAAATTTATAAAGGACTTTGCGAAAATCACGCAGCCCCTAACGTCGTGTTTAAAGAAAAGGAATAAGATAATTGTAGACCAAAGTTATATATATGCTTTTCATAAATGTAAAGAAATATTGACCAGTGTTCCACTACTACAATACACGGATTCGACTAAACCGTATATATTAACTACCGACGCTTCGAATGTAGCTCTTGGTGCAGTATTATCACAAGGACCAATAGGGTCAGATAAGCCTATTGAATATGCCAGCCACACTTAGTGACACCAGTCGCGATACAGCACAATAGAGCGGGAACTTTTAGCGATCATTTGGGCTGTAAAGCATTTTAGGCCCTATTTGTATGGACAGAAATTTCAAATTTATACAGACCATAGACCCCTTGCTTGGCTCTATTCCCTTAAGGAGCCTAACAGCAAACTAACACGCTGGCGTTTGCGTCTTCAAGAATACGATTTTACAATAGTCTATAAAAACGGCAAACAAAATACCAATGCTGATGCCTTGTCTCGCATAAAACTTAATGCTTTAGACGACGCATCAATGGATGTTAATGTGGATGACGATGACATACAAAAAGTAATACGCCAACTGAAAGAACTTGAAAAATACAGACCTAAACCTCACCCAGAGACAGTGATAATTTCAGACTCAGACTCGAGTATAACGGATCATATAGAATTGTTGAAAACTACCCTGTACCATCTGTAACTAACAGTAGTAGCACAGACACGATACACTCAAATGTTGAACCTGAGTCAACAGCAATCCCAATTTTGAGCGAGGCAACAGATACTAAACCAAATCAGATCCTAGTATTTTCTTGGTTCCAAAATAAACTACAAGTCAGAAATTTATCTAGAGAAAAACAAAAAGTACTAGAGGTATTTCTCCCACTAGAAAACGTAGAATTAATAAAACTATTTTTAAAGGAATATATAAAATTTAAAAGTCGATACTTTATTTATTTCGAGAACGCTGAGCATAGGAAATTATTTGCAAAAGTTATTATAGAACTCTTTAAGAAGGACGCAGTACAATTCTTTGAATGTACACAACGCGTAGTATATATGGAGGATGAAAAAGAACAAAAAACTGTAATTCTCAAACACCATGAAGGAAAAACATGTCATCGCGGTGTGAAAGAAACTATGATAAGAATACGCAGAAACTATACTGGGAAAATATGCAAGACACGTGGTAGAGCCATGCTGCAGCTATATTAGTAGTATAGTTGTAGCACGAATGGGTCGGCTCGACCGGGGAAGGACCACGCTCTCACAGAATACCAGCGTAAAATAGCAGCTTAACACTGCTGTGTTTCGTATGGTGAGTGTGAAACCGGAGACCCTTTTACTGGAAAAGAGGCATTCCATCTTAGTCCTCACGGGTGAAAACATCTGTTTTGATTCTTTGTTGAAGATAGATGTAGATGTCTATGGGTCACAGTAACCACTTACCATCAGGTGGACTGTGTGCTCGTTTGTCACCCTATCCTATAAAAAAAAAAAAAAATGCTTGTGAACCTTAGATAATGAAGTACGATAGAAACCAATAAAACCTATACTACAACTCACAACAACTCAGGATGCGCCTTTTCAGGAACTATTTATAGATTTATTTACTATTGAGAAGAAGTATTATTTAACCGTTGTGGATGCTTTTAGCAAATTAGGACAGGCCTTAGAGATTGCAAGTCGACAAACCGCTGAAGTAGCGCGAGCATTAATTAAATATTTTTCTATGTACGGAATTCCTAAGAAAATATCATCTGATCCAGGCACCGAATTCAATAACGAACTTATGTGTCAGCTCCTATCTATGTATAAAATAGAAACTCATATCACAACTCCCAATAACCCCATTTCGACAGGCATTGTCGAAAGATTTCATTCCACTATAATTGAAATATATAGACTTGCAAAATATGAACATAAATGCACAGACGCTGCATCTGTCATGACATATTCAGTCATGGCATATAATCATACTATTCATTCAACGACAGGATTAACACCCTATGAAGTAGCATTTGGTCATACAGATTCTGGTAAAATATTCGACGTAGATTTTGAAAAGGCATATACACAGCAACTCATTAAAGACCACGCGAGACGAACCAAATACTTATATAGGTATATTTCAGAAAAAAAAAGGTTAGGAAAAAGAAAAGTGAGGAATCTGGAATTGATTTTAAAGAAGGTGATACGGTTTTTATTAAAGATATTAACATAAGGAAAAGTAAGCCTAGGTATCAAAAGGCGAAAGTGCAAGGTGATATTGAAAGAAACATAATACCTGTAACGATAGGGAAAAGAAAAACTAAAGTGCACCTCAAAAATGTGAAACGCCCTCCACAGGTTGTTGGCGATCTTCGTGAACCTGAATCTGATGATCCAGACCCAAGGCCTTCAACTTCTAAAGGTCGAGCATAACCCAGGCATGTTACCCGTAAAGCAAGGACAAGCATACAAGGAAGTAGATAAGTGGGTTATAGTTAAGCAGTTAGACTTTAGTAGCATAAAAGATGATTTAAATTTTAATATCAATAAATATAAAGAATTTATCAGTTTAGTAGACATCCATAAGCCATACGTAAATGAATTCCAAAATATGAAAACACAAGTAAATTATCTAAATAACTTAGATGTAGAAAAGATTAAACAACTCATACCTTCGATACGTTTCAAGCGCGGTCTTATTAACCCATTAGGTTCTGTTATCAAAACGCTTACAGGAAACTTAGACCACAATGATGCAATAAAATACGACAATCTCATATCCCAATTAAAGACCCAGCAAACGCACACTAATAAGAAAATAACAATAATCTCGAAGATGCTTGACTCTCTTATAAATAGTACTGGATCTCTACAGGAAACTATGAAAATTATAGATGAACGAATGAAACGTATAGAAAGAATGGTAAAATATATAATTACTAAAGACGATAACAGCATATACTCCACATATGTTTTAAGTATGTTTAACATGTTTGTCAATGATTTTAGAACTATATACTTAATATTAAGCGAAATAGAACCGGCATTAGCATTTACTAAACTTCACGTTCTACACCAAGCCATTGTTAATTCCACTGAATTATTAGTGATATTAGAATCTATATCTCAAACAAATAGTTTATTGTATCCTATTACTGAAAACAATTTAGTTAATCTAGAAAGATCTATGTCTTTTAAGGCCTGTAAGAAAACCAAATAACGTTCATCATGGAAATCCTCTGACTGATAATATTACATACACTTATTTTAAAATGTATGCTTTACCTATGTTTGATCCCACCTATAATAGAACAACTGTTATTTTTCCCAAATATCCTTACCTCATGGTGAAAGATCACACGTACTTACCCTTAAATGGCCCATGTCAGGAGATAGCAGCAAACCAGTTCCTGTGCGAGGAAATTGATATCGTGCAGTATCCTGAAAACACATGCATAGAACAACTTATGAACATCGCATCAAATCTAAGCCTTTGTAAATTATCAATAGTAGAGCTGGAAAGTGTTAAGATACAGTCTAATGGCCCTATTAACTGGATCCTATTTACACAAAATGAAATAGTGCTTACAAAAACGTGTGGCGATGACACTCAAAGAAATGCTGTAAAGGGCACTTACCTCTTGGAAATCGATGACAACTGTGAGATAAAATTAGGCAATATTAAATTACACCGGAAACGATACTACTCAGGAAAACTGCAATATAAGGTGACACCAATTTTAATTCTACCCAAATTGATAAAGCAGCCTACAAATGCGGAGAAAACAGTGAATTTAAATCTCTCAATATCTCTCGTACAAGCTGAAAAGTGAAATAGTGGAAAGTGAAAGTGAAAGCTTAGTGAAAAAGAAAAGTGTTAGTTTAGCTACTGTACTACTCTATGTTATATTAGTTTTAATTATTCTTATTGTTGTAATTTGGAAACATAAGTCTAAGCTCTTACATTGTATGCAAAATCATCGGAATCCAAATCTTGCCGATAACTTTGCAGTTGAAAAGGGAGGAGTTATGGTTACACCAGCACCACCCATAATACAGATTAAGCGTCCATCAGCATAAATACATAAACGCTGAGTATGTAGTAATTTAAGTAGCCTGTAAGCATAGGATTAAGAATTGTAAAAGACAATGGTCAGAATAAATTCACATCTCTCTCTGTGAACACGTAGTTTGTATTTAGTTTGTATTTAGTTTTAAAAAAAGCTTTCGGCAGTTCCCGCAACTTGACTAGGTTGGCTACATTTTGAAGCGAGCTTCTATTAAAACATACTTCAAGCCGCCGAAGAAGATTAGTCAATTTTTACCATCCGTCAAGTGTAATATCCCTCTACAAGATGCAGGAGTGTACAAGCTTGATTATGAATGTGGTCTCTCTTACATAGGACAAACAAAAAGATCCATTAAAACGCGTGAAAGAACATATACCTGACGTGAGGCACCGACGCTCTGGGAAGTCTGCAGTCTGTGAACATGTTCAAGATCGCCCCGCCATTACATCAGATTTGATAGACCAAAAATCCTCGCAAAAGAACACCGATTCCTACCAAGGATGATACGCGAGGCTATTGAAATTAAAAAACATCCTAATTTCAATAGAGAAGATGGATGGGTGCTGCCATCAGCTTGGGATCCTATAATTAACAACATTAAATCCAAACCCAAGCATACCACTGCAAGACTTCAAGATACTGTAAGCTCATTCTGCGTAGATCGGACCAAAAATTAATATTCAAAAACTGAAGGTAGCCGGGCTAACTATAACATTGGGACGTCAAACACCTCAGTCCCCCCCGTGACCATAGGTGCTGTAAAGCACCAGAAACGTCGGGAATAAAAATAGTAAAATTAAACGCGATAAAATCCGTAAAAATAGTTTTATTCAATTATTAATTTGTCTTAGGGCTTTATTACTTTGGCATTGGGAGCAATTCTTTACGTATGTTTCAATATCTGTCCGCATATTTTTCCAGAAATACCTCTCTTTTATTCGATTATACATTCGCGTAGATCCTGAATGTCCGATGTAGTATAGTCTGTGGTCTTCTACTGTACGTATCTATGGTAGTTGTTATCTTTGGCTTTGTTTCGACCATATGCGTAGTATCCACTAAGTAGTCTGTGGTCTCGACTGACACCGACCAAGATGTCGGATCCTGTATCAACACGTAACTAAAATATAATCTATTAGAAGCAAACAAATCTATGGTTTTATTGACAACATTACATGGCGCAGCCGAGAAAGAACAACAAAGAAGAGAATAACATTATTATTTCCGAGAATAACATTGTGATGAGCGAAGAAATGGCGAGTTATGAGTTCAAGATGCCCACGTCAATTTTGCTGGATAAAACAGACGAAGATCTTGTGATAAAATGGACAAAGTTTAAGCAACAATTTAAAACTTTCTTACTGGCAGCGGGCTTGGAACAAAAGTCTGAAAATAGGAAGGCGGCAATATTGTTTAATTGTTTGGGAGAACAAGTGCAAGATCTCTATTACAACGTGCTGAATGGGTCGGAGGAAAACCAAAAATACACAGATGTAATCCGTTTACTAGATGACTATTTCATCAATAAACAAAATGAGATCATTCAAACATTTAAATTCAATAACAGGAACCAATTTCATGGAGAATCGTGTGATGCATACTTAAGCCACCTGAAAAAGATGATAAAACAATGTAATTTTGGAGCTCTGGAAGACAGAATGTTAAGAGACAAATTGGTGATGGGAATAAGTGATGAAAAAGTAAGGAAAAAATTGCTAGAGGACAATAATCTCACCATGGATAAGGCAATAACAATTTGTAGAGCAGCGGAAGCATCAGAGGCACAGATTAAGATTATCAACGACAAAAATAAAGAACATATTCAAGCTATTGATGTTCTACAAAGCAAAGTTAAGTACTCTAATAATTTTAAGACAAAACAAGTTGATAATAAGACGTCTTATCAGTGTTTAAAGTGTTTCAGACGACATGGCCCTAAGCAGTGTCTAGCTTTTGGAAAAATTTGTAACAATTGTAAAAAACCTAACCACTTTGCAGTAGCTTGTAGATTCAAACGAGTGGATGTTATGAAGATTGTAATGAATTGTGACTAGTAAAAATTCACTCAGTGGGGGGTCATAAACATAAATTTGCAGAATGGAACACAGTTGTGAACTTAGAACATGATAAATTATTATTTAAATGTGATACTGGAGCACAGGTCAATGTTTTATCTTTAAAACATCTTAAACAAGTTGTCAATGATGAAAATCCTAAGTGGTCTGAGACAACTATTATTTTAGAAGCATTTGGTGGTGCTAAAATAAAACCCCTTGGTAAGATTGAACTTACAGTAACTCACAATAAAATGTGTGTCAAAACAGAATTTATAATTTTGAAAGAAAATGTTAAACTAATTTTGGGTTTAAAAAGTTTGTTTGAACTTCAATTATTAAGTAATATTAATATTAATGAAATTAACAGTATTAAAACGCAAGATAGTCAGGAAAATGTAAAAATAAATAACCTTTCAAGAGAAAAGGTTATTAAAAATAATGTAAAAATGCTTCAGGGTGTTGGTCAGTTCACACAGCCGTTGCAGTTGCACATTCAGCCCGGAGCCCAAGCCTTTGTTAAGCCTCCACGTCGAGTACCTCAGGCTTTGTTGGGGCGATTGGAAAGTAAATTAAATTCTTTAGTTGAAAACCAAATTATTGAAAGGGTTCAGCATCCTAAATCATTTGTAAGTAATTTAGTAATTGTTGAAAAAAATGATGGCAATTTAAGACTGTGTTTAGACCCAAAAGATCTGAATAAAGTTTTAGTGAGAGAGTATCATCTTATTCCCACTTTAGAGGAAATAACAGCAAAGATAAGTAATAAATCAGTGTACTCGGTATTAGATTTATCAGATGGATTTTATAACATAAAACTCACTAATGATTCTTCAGATCTATGTACATTTAGTAGTCCTTTTGGTAACTATCGATTTTTAAGATTACCTTTTGGATTATCAGTTTCACCAGAAATTTTTCAAAAATACACAGAACAGGCGTTTGGGGATATACCCGGTATTGTAATTTATTGTGATGATCTGTTAGTATGCGGTAAAAACGATGAGGAACATGATATTATTTTGAAACAGGTGTTTGAAAGAGCAGAAAAATGTAATGTCAGATTTAATGCTAAAAAGTTTCAGTTCAAATTAAGAGAAGTAAAATATTGTGGTCATATTTTCTCTAAGGAAGAAATGAAAATTGATCCTGAAAGAATTAAAGCTATTGTAAGTTTAAAAAGTCCAAAAAATAAGAAAGAATTACAAATATTCTTAGGCATGGTAAATTATCTAAGAAAATTTATTAATAATTTAACGGATTTAGTAGCACCATTGCAGTTATTATTAAAACAAAACACAACATGTTTATGGACTGATTTACATGAAAACACTTTTAATAATATAAAAACTCACTTATCTAAAGCTCCAGTGTTGCAAAATTTTGATAGTTCTTTGCCTATTACTATTCAAAGTGACGCAAGTAAAGATGGTCTTGTATGTTGTTTAATGCAGAATAATAAGCCAGTATCATACGCTTCCAGAAGTCTCACTAATGCAGAAAAGAACTTTTCACAAATAGAAAAAGAGCTGCTAAGTGTGGTTTCGGCAACCAAAAAGTTTCACTACTATGTTTATGGTAGACCTTGTACTATACTAAATGATCATAAGCCACTAGAAACCATATTAAAAAAGAGCATCCATGAAATACCATGTAGTCGTTTACAAAGACTTAAATTAAAATTGTTAAAATATGATATCACTTTTCAGTATCTAAAAGGTAAACTTATGTATATCGCTGACTTGTTATCTAGGTCTTATTTAGATGAAATGTATGAGGATCAGTCAAACTTAAATGAAATAATTCATTGTATAGGGATAGCATCTTATTTCAGTGTTCTAGTGAACAAAAACAACAGTTACAGGAAGAAACATCAAAAGATACAGAGTGTGTCAAATTATTAGATTATATAAAAAATGGTTGGCCAAATAATATTAAAAACATTCCTGACGAGTTGAGGTATTATCACAAGTTTCAACAGGATTTATATACTGATAATGATTTAATTTTCTTGAAACATAGGTTATTAGTACCAAAATCTTTAAGAACTACGAGTATGTTTTTGACTAAATTACATGAAGGTCATTTGGGTATGACAAAAATGAAACAAAAGCTAGGAACTTTATTATTGGCCTAAAATTGATGAACATAGAAACTTATTTGAGAAAATGCTATATTTGTCAAACATATCAAAATAATAATGTCAAGAGCCACTATTATGTCATAAGTATCTGAGTTACCATTTTCTAAAATAGGAATTGATATTATGCAATTTAGAAATAAATCTTATTTAGTAGTATATGATTATATGTCAAAATGAGATATTAAATTTATTCAGAATAAGTCTGCAAGCAGTATAATTAATGTTAACTGAAATATTCTCTAATTTTGGTATACCTTTGGAAATAGTTGCAGATCATAACCCGTTTGATTCATTACAATGTAGAAATTTTGCTTCAGAATGTGGATTTAAATTTACATATTCTAGTCCAGATATCCGCAGTCAAATGGTATGGCTGAGCAGGGTGTACAAATTGTTAAATATTTATTGCAGTATCATGAAGATAGAACAGATTACAGAATAGCTTTGTTACAATACAGATCTACTCCAGTGTCTGGCTTTAATTTATCACCAGCCATTAATGATGCAAAAAATTTAAAACTAAATTACCAGTCACTTTGGAATATCTAAAACCTAAATTAAATCATAACACAATCAGTCAGTTTGATAAAGTAATTGAAAGAAACAGATGTAAATATAACAGTACAACCAAAGAAAGAAAGATGATTTTCAAATTAATCAACTAGTTTGGTTTAAAAAGATCCATACTCCAATGTTTGGTCATCTAGGAGAATCTTAGAGAAATGCAAATTTAGATCATACAAAATGAGAAGTAATGATAAACAATATATATCAGAACATCATATCATATAAGGTCACAATAGTATCAACAATTTGGTGTTTAACAAAGGGTAAAAGGCTGAATGTGCACTCCATGGCTGATACTGTTTGTGATAGATAATGTAAGTTAAGATAAGTAAGTTTTTAAGGAATTTTTGTTTATATGAGTAACAGTTAAATTGTAATAATAAGGCGTTTGATAAATTAACAAACTTTTTAAAGTCTTGTTTCAATTATTCTCTATGTAATGATAATAATAAGCTTCTTTAGCTTTGTTTTAAGAGGCCATAGTATAGTCTGTACAGGCTGTGTCTGCCAGGTTGTTGGTGGCCACAGACTATACCATCTCCCAAAGCAAAACTAAGCTTTCATTATCTGCATGAAGGTGAGAATTGCACAAAAAGCTATCAGGCACCGCGGCTGCTGTGCTGACCTTTCGAAATCACTAGTTGGCAATTTGAAATTATCTAACGTTTCTGGTTGTACTGTTATATTCATTTTGTTTCTTCTAAATTACTTTCTCAAATTCCCGAATGGTGTGGACTGTTGATTGTTGTAGCTCTTCATTGGCTACTGTGCTGTTACATCTGTTTTTCTGCTGTCAAACTGACGATGTGAACATTTAATTTGGGTTTTCATATTCGAGACGTTAACCGTCATGCGGTAACAGCAATGTGGTGATCTGTAATGCTTTGTCTATCTTCATGATACTTCAATATATTTTAACAATTTGTACACCCTGCCAGCCATACCATTTGACTGCGTGATATCTTGACTAGAATATGTAAATTTAACCACATTCTGAAGCAAAATTTCTTTGCATCATTATATAAGTCAAATCAAAATAAGAAATCATTATGTAAACCAGTACGGACTGGTAATTACAAAATAAAATTCGCCGATTAGAAGATCTCATGACCAAGCGCGCAAGATATCTAACAGCCTTAAATTTCTTGAAGAGATGCCGAGACCATAATCTCATTCCTACGTGAGTCAAAATATCCACTAAAAGGACATTCGAGGAAGCGCTAAGATCTTAAATCAGGCAAGTAAAAAGTTGTTACGAACGGTAATCCAACAAAACGCTCCGATCTACATGACATAAACAAATCCATAGACACATCATTCAGTGAGTTAAAGGCAGTCTTAACGACATTTGATTATAATGTTTGCATCGAAACGTTAAATAAACGAGAAATTAATAAATATAACGAATGCAAAACAAACATATAGTAAAATATCAAAATTAACGACCAAATTAAATGTCAAATATCTGTGTCAACGTGAGAACGAAGCACAACCGTTGACCACAAACACGGATCATAGACCAAACGCGGTCTATAATCTGTCAAAACAAACTCTGGATGATGCAACAATTAGAGTATTATCGAAAGGCCTTAATTTCGCCATAACACCTAAAAAATTACCGTACGAGAAATTATCTGCAGTGTCGAGGGTGTTTATTTAAAAAATATGCAAAAGGAAGATTTGGAAGCGATACGTCAAGACATATCGTCTATGTTACGTCGAAGTTCAGCGCCGAAACCGAATCTACCTAAGGACGAATATAAAGCGTTGAATAACCTACGCAATAAACCAGAACTCACGATTCTCCGCGCAGATAAGGGAAATGCCACGGTAGTCATGGATACGTCAGATTATAATTTTAAATACAAGAACTTCTATCGGATTCAAGCACTTATAAAAGGTTAAAACGACCCAAATAACACACTTAAAACAACTAGTGATCCTACAAAGAAACACTCCGAAAAATTAAATCTGGACGTAAAATCGATAATACCTACGTGTGCCAAACCACCGAAGTTGTATGGGTTACCAAAAATACACAAGCCCAATGCTCCACTACGTCCCATAGTTAGCCAAATCGATTCACCAACTACAGATTGGCTCAACACTTAGCGAAAATACTTACACCGCTCAGGGACATACAAGAGCACACACAAGGATTCCACCATTTTGTCAGCGAGATTAAAGACCTACATCTGGCAGAGACAATGAAACTATGGTCATTTTATGTGCAGTCTCTGTTCACGTGCTTACCTGTTGAAGACTGCATCTCGATTGTAAATTCAGAAGGAGGAAAACAACATGCCCATAGAATATGCAGCATTACTTAGACAATGCCTTACATCTGGCTACCTATTGTGGAAGGAGGAGTTCTACAAGCAGTAGATGGAGTGGCGATGGGCTCACCTGTATCTCCCATTGTCGCCGATATATTCATGGAAGACTTTGAGAGAAAGCCCTACTTACTTCTCCTGTAAATCCAAGATTCTACAAGCGGTATGTAGACGACACTTTCACAATTCTACCTTTTAGATAAAGTAACTGCATTTTTAGACCATCTTAACTCCATAAATTTAAAATTCAATTCACAATGGAGTTAGAGGCAAACAACTCTTTAGCTTTTCTAGATGTTAGTAATTCGGAATCCTGATAACACCTTGAGCCACACTGTGTATAGAAAAAGACCCATACAGATAGATATTTAAACGGTGACTCTCATCACCATCCTTCACAGTTAGCTACAAGTGGGTAAATCTTTGTTTCAGAAGCACGGGGATCTGTGACAGTAAACACCTGACCGCCGAGCTCCAACGTCAAGCAAGTTTGCACGACAATAGCTTCGGGTCCCGCCTACGTCACAGTGAACGAGTAAAGAAGCCGGCCGTCGAGCGAAATGCCCTGCTGTACTGCCATATGTCAGAGGTGTCACTGACAGATTGGCTACATCTGAAAGCGTGCTTCTATTAAAACATACTTCAAGCCGCCGAAGATTAGTCAGTTTTACCATCAGTTAAGTGTGTCCTCTGCAGATGCAGGAATGTACAACGATTGTGAATGTGGTCTCTTATATAGGACAAACTAAAAGATCAATAAAAGCCGCGTTAAAGAACACATAGCTGATGTGAAGAATCGACGCTCCGAAGTCTGCAGTCTGTGAACATGTACAGGATCCCTTCGTCACTACATTAGATTTGATAGACCACAAATCCTCGCTAAAAACACGATTCCTTCCAAGATGATTCGCGAGGCTATTGAAATCAAAAACATCCTAATTTCAATAGAAGATGGTTGGTGCTACCATCTGCTTGGGATCTATAATTAATAAAATTAAATCCCAACCCAAGCATACAACTGCAAGACTTCAAGATACTGTAAGTTCATACTGCGTAGATCGGAACAAAATTAATAATTTTTAATCTAGGTAACCGTGGTTAACTATGACATTGGGACGTCAAATACCTCAGTCCTCCGTGACCATGGGTGCTGTAATACTCAGAAACGTCAGGAATATAAAATAAGTTAATATACGCAGTAAAATCCGTAAAACTAGTTTTATTTAAATGTGTAGTGTTCGCGTAAATATAAGAAATCATTATGTAAACCAGTACGGACTGGTAATTGCAAATAAAATTCGCCGATTAGAAGATCTCATGACCAAGCGCGCAAGATATCTAACAGCCTTAAATTTCTTGAAGAGATGCCGAGACCATAATCTCATTCCTACGTGTGTCAAAATATCCACTAAAAGGACATTCGAGGAAGCGAGATTTTAAATCAGGCAAGTAAAAGTTGTTACGAACGGTAATCCAACAAAAACGCTCCGATCTACATGACATAAACAAATCCATAGACACACCATTCAGTGAGTTAAAGGCAGTCTTAACGACATTTGATTATAATGTTTGCATCGAAACGTTAAATAAACGAGAAATTAATAAATATAACGAATGCAAAAACAAACATATAGTAAAATATCAAAATTAACGACCAAATTAAATGTCAAATATCTGTGTCAACGTGAACGAAGCACAACCGTTGACCACAAACACGGATCATAGACCAAACGCGGTCTATAATCTGTCAAAACAAACTCTGGATGATGCAACAATTAGAGTATTATCGAAAGCTTAATTTCGCCATAACACCTAAAAATTACCGTACGAGGAAATTATCTGCAGTGTCGAGAGTGTTTATTTAAAATAATATGCAAAAGGAAGATTTGGAAGCGATACGTCAAGACATATCGTCTAGGTTACGTCGAAGTTCAGCGCCGAAACCGAATCTACCTAAGGACGAATATAAAGCGTTGAATAACCTGCAATAAACCAGAACTCACGATTCTCCGCGCAGATAAAGGAAATGCCACGGTAGTCATGGATACGTCAGATTATAATTTTAAAATACAAGAACTTCTATCGGTTCAAGCACTTATAAAAGGTTAAAACGACCCAACAAATAACACACTTAAAACAACTAGTGATCTCATAAAAACACTCCGAAAAATTAAATCTGGACGTAAAATCGATAATACCTACGTGTGCCAAACCACCGAAGTTGTATGGGTTACCAAAATACACAAGCCCAATGCTCCACTACGTCCCATAGTTAGCCAAATCGATTCACCAACACAGATTGGCTCAACACTTAGCGAAAATACTTACACCGCTCAGGGACATACAAGAGCACACACAAGGGATTCCTACCATTTTGTCAGCGAGATTAAGACCTACATCTGGCAGACAATGAAACTATGGTCAGTTTTGATGTGCAGTCTCTGTTCACATGCTTACCTGTTGAAGACTGCATCTCGATTGTAACTAGAAGGCTGGAGGAAAACAACATGCCCATAGAATATGCAGCATTACTTAGACAATGCCTTACATCTGGCTACCTATTGTGGAAGGAGGAGTTCTACAAGCAAGTAGATGGAGTGGCGATGGGCTCACCTGTATCTCCCATTGTCGCCGATATATTCATGGAAGACTTTGAGGAGAAAGCCCTACTTACTTCTCCCGTAAATCCAAGATTCTACAAGCGGTACGTAGACGACACTTTCACAATTCTACCTTTAGATAAAGTAACTGCATTTTTAGACCATCTTAACTCCATAAATTCTAAAATTCAATTCACAATGGAGTTAGAGGCAAACAACTCTTTAGCTTTTCTAGATGTGTTAGTAATTCGGAATCCTGATAACACCTTGAGCCACACTGTATAGAAAAAAGACCCATACAGATAGATATTTAAACGGTGACTCTCATCACCATCCTTCACATTAGCAACCGTGGGTAAATCTTTGTTTCAGAGAGCACGAGGATCTGTGACAGTAAACACCTGGCCGCCGAGCTCCAACACGTCAAGCAAGTTTTGCACGACAATAAGCTTCGGGTCCGCGCCTACGTCACAGTGAACGAGTGAAGCCGGCCACAGTCGAGCGAGTGCCTGCTGTACTGCCATATGTCAGAGGTGTCACTGACAAGATTGGCTACATCCTGAAGCGTGCTTCTATTAAAACATACTTCAAGCCGCCGAAGAAGATTAGTCAGTTTTTACCATCAGTTAAGTGTAATGTCCTCTGCAAGATGCAGGAGTGTACAAGCTTGATTGTGAATGTGGTCTCTCTTATATAGGACAAACTAAAGATCAATAAAAACCCGCGTTAAAGAACACATAGCTGATGTGAAGAATCGACGCTCCGGAAGTCTGCAGTCTGTGAACATGTACAGGATCGCCCCGTCACTACATTAGATTTGATAGACCACAAATCCTCGCTAAAGAACACCGATTCCTTCAAGGATGATTCGCGAGGCTATTGAAATCAAAAACATCCTAATTTCAATAGAAGATGGTTGGGTGCTACCATCTGCTTGGGATCCTATAATTAATAAAATTAAATCAACCCAAGCATACAACTGCAAGACTTCAAGATACTGTAAGTTCATACTGCGTAGATCGGAACAAAAATTAATAATTTTTAATCTGGAGGTAACCGTGGTTAACTATGACATTGGGACGTCAAATACCTCAGTCCCTCCCGTGACCATGGGTGCTGTAAAGTACTCGAAACGTCGGGAATATAAAATAAGTTAATATACGCGATAAAATCCGTAAAACTAGTTTTATTTAAATGTGTAGTGTTCGCGTAAATATAAGAAATCATTAGTAGGCTTTTATAAATGTCTTCATAAGAACTGTTATGAAAGTTGTATACTTTGGTGAATAGGAAATATATTGTTTTTCCCTTGTGATCGAATGAGATGAAGGAGTAGAGTTCTTTCCCTATCTAAGAGTTCTTTAGAGTTTTCGAGGTTACTTAAAATTTATTCTACGTGAGGGTTGGAGTCATCGAGATCGATGGAGGTAGGTATGACAATGATCTTGCAGTTAGTTTTCAGGATGCTTTCGTTATGTTCTAGGATGTTAGCGTTACTATTAAAGTCTTTGTTGCTCATTGGTTTTAGAAATTTGCTATAATTATCGTCACGAGAAGGATTTGGTATGAGATCTGGGGATTTGTTAGATGTGGTCGGTGTAGGAGGATCGTCGATACCTGGTAGTGAATCATTGTTTTCCAAGAGGACTACAGAAGGTAGTTTATCGTCAAGGTCTAAGGAATCAGGGGATAGTTGGATATCAAGATCGTCAAGAGTAAGAGGGCTGAATTGAGGTGTGGAATTATCTTCATTTTGATTAGAATTGGATGGAATAGGATCAGTTTGATTGTTGAACTGGGTTTACAGGATATCAGGATAGGGCGTCAGCAGCAGGATTAAGTTTTCCTTTCTGGTACTCGATCTCATACTCATATTCCATTAGTTTTAGGCGCCATCTTTGTAACTTGCTACTGGGATCTTTATGATTAAACAACCACTTTAGTGGTCTATGGTCAGTAATGATCTTGAATTTTCGTCCATAGAGGTATGGGTTTTACAACCGAACAAAATAGCAAGGAGTTCTTTTTCAGTGGTATTGTAGTTACATTCGCTTTTGTTGAAGGTCCGAGAGGCAAAGGCTATTGGCCTATCCTTGCCAATTGGATCTTGACTGAGTACAGCTCTGATAGCATAATTAGAGGCATCACATGTTAGGATGAAAGGGATGGGATCTAGATAAATGAGGATGGGAGCAGAGGTAAGTTTGTGCTTGAGTTCGTCGAAGGCGACTTGTTGTTGGTTTTCCCATAGAAAGGGGACATCCTTTTTTAGAAGTTGAGTTATAAGTTTAGCAATTTTTGAGTTGAAAAGTTGGCAATGAAACGGCGATAATAGGATACAAGACCGAGGAAGGACTTAATGTCCTTCGGGGATTTAGAAGTAGGAAATTGAGTTAACGCTTTTACCTTTTCAGGGTTAAGTTTTACACCATCTTTGGTTATTTGATGGCCAAGATATGCGACTTCACGTCGAAGAAACTCGCACTTGTCAGGTTGGAGTTTTAAATTGTAATTTCGAAGCCTTTGGAATACTTACGAAAGGTTATCAATGTGAGAATTCAAATCATGAGAATATATGACCATGTCGTCAAGGTAAACAAAACACCGTAAGCCTTGGGGGGTCTATGAGAGCGGTATTCATTAATCGTTGGAAAGTGGCGTTTTTTAAACCAAATAGCATCCTTGTAAATTGGTAGTGTCCTTGTAGTACACTAAAAGCCGTTTTAGGAGCGTCTTCCTCATTGATCAAAATCTGGTGAAATCCTGACGCAAGATCAAGGGTAGAGAAGTCCCAGCTGATCTAAAAATTCGGATATTTGCGGTATAGGGTAGCTGTCACCAACAGTGATGTCGTTTAGTTTGCGATAGTCGATAACTGATGCGTCAATTTTTTTTGGGACTATCCAAATTGGTGAAGACCGTGGAGACTCTAAATGTTTTATGATTCGCTGGTCGAGCAATTAGTCAATTTGTTTTTTAACTTCTTGTTTATGTACCTCTGGGAACCGATAAGATTTTACATTTATGGGATTTTGATCGCTAGTTTTTATGTTATGCTTAAGGGCATTTGTGTGGGAAAGTTTATCGCCAGGAATAAATAATATATCCGAGTATTCAGAGCAAACATCGTGAAGAGCGTTTGCCTCTTCAGGATTGAGGTGGGAGCCTCTAAGGAGGTTTAATACTTCTTGTGTTCGGAGGTATGTTTGTGTTTTTTAAATGACATACTGTGTGAGTGTTTACTGGATTAAAAGGTTTGGTTAAAGAACTTAAGGGAATTAGTGAAATATCTAGATTTGACTGTAGGGTTATAGGAGTTTCAGAGGTATTGATTACTGATAAGTTAATTCTTTTGTTTTCTTTGACTGCGACTAAGCAATTAGCGATTAGTAAATCTTCATGATAATATTGGCCTAGTACGAGTCCTTCTTTTACTTCAGGGTTGGAGACAGAGCATTCTATGACGGTTTCGGATCTGGGAGGAATAACATAATTAAGTTAATTTTATTTCATTTCCACCTATTTTCAAAGTTTCATGAGTGTAGTCGATTGTGAAGCCAAAAGCGATTAGCATATCAGTGCCAACTATACCACCATAAGGTAAGTTTATTTGAGGTGTTATATGGAATCTATGTGTGATTCTATTTTTATCATTTATTTTTATCTTAAGTGGAAAATGGCTCATTGTAGGTGAAGCTTGATCAATGGGGTCAATACCTTTCAGAAATATTGCTTCTGTTGCGATGTCAACTGGTTTTTGTATAGAAGATCGTTTCAGTAGGCTAACAGTTGCGCCAGAGTCTACAAGGAGAGATAAGGTAGTGTCCGACACTGAGGAATACACAAGGATATGGGGTAAACGTTTCTTGAATGGACCAGTTGAGTCTAAGGTAGGTTTAGCATATATGGAATGATTGATTTTACGTTTGGTGAGGCCGGTGGATACAGAGGATACAGCGGTGCGACTAGGTTGCGAGTCCTTATTGTTAGTGATTACAGAGGATACAGCGGGAACAGATGATGCAGAGGATACAGTGGGTGTAAGGATACAGCGGATGTAGAGGATACAGTGGATGCAGAGGATACAGTGGATATAGTGTTGCGTTTATTTCGCGAGTCCCTACTATTAGGGGATACAGTGGATATAGTATTGCGGTTAATTCACGTGTCCCTATCGTTAGGGGATACAGAGGATACAGTGGATGTAGTATTGCGGTTAATTCGCGTGTCCCTATCATAAGGGGATACAGAGGAAACAGCGGATATAGTATTTCGTTTAATTCGCAAGTCCCTACTATTAGGGGATACAGAGTATATAGTATTGCGGTTAATTCGCGTGTCCCTATCGTTAGGGGATACAAAGGTTATAGTGGATGTAGTATTGCGGTTAATTCGCGTGTCTCCTATCGTTACGGGATACAGAGGATACAGTGGATGTAGTATTAGTGCCTTTGATATAGTAACATTTTGGAATTCGATGCTTGGGTCTCACGAGACGCCACCGTGAGCCCTTTATGCGTTTAAATCATCGTTTGATTTACCGTGATCTTCCGTGTAGTCACTGCTTTCGTTAATATTTACCGCGTGAATTTGAGCTTAATTGTTAAGATAGCGTCTTGGAGATAGTCTTTGATTATTTTGGTCTCTAAAGCGGTTATTATTGAATTCCCGTTTCCTACAATCCTCGATAGTGTGGCCCACGTTTTTACAATAACGGCACACTGGAGGATCTGAAGTAGACGGCCTTTGACTGTTGGTATTGTTTGAGTAGCCTCACTGTGTAGGATTTCGAATTCGTTGGGATTGACGTTGCGGCCAACGTCCTGGATTAGGTGAACTGGTATTAATTGCCGAAGGATTACGCTTAGAAGAGGTCTACAATATCTTTTCTTCGGATACAGCGAAGCCAATGGCTTCATTTAAAGTTTCAGGGTCACGGCATCTGACTACCGTTGACAATCGAGGATTTAAGCTACTTATAAATGTATGCAATGCTATGTCTTGCATTGCAGCCACACGGCCAGTCAGTTCACCTTTCTTTTTCGTGGGTATTGAAATATTGATTTCGGTTAATAGTTTTGATAGGCGTAGTGCGAACTGGTTGTCGCAATCTTGGAGGTCCGAGACTAGTGTAGCGTAATGTTTTTTCTCGCCAAATTGGTTTTTGAGAAATTTTTCTAACTGTTCTCCAGTTCTCGAACTCTTTAATAGAGCACGCACTGTCGGCACGGCCTTTGAGTTGGCTTAAAATATATTTTAATATTATGTCTTGTTGAGACGGTGACTCAAGGCTTATTGCATTTCTGCAATTATTTAAAAACGCATTAAGTTTTTCGTGGTTGCCATCAAATTTATTAATGAATTTACTTAGAAAGTTCATGTCGATATCTTTTGTTTTACACATGGCAATAGGCTCGTCCTTAGGCATAGCGAGTTAGTCAAAACAAAGATAACGCGTGAGGTACGGAGTTGCGATTAGAATGGAATGTTGCACTATTCTCGGAACTGAACAATAAATAAATAATACAATGGAACAATGAATGATTAATTAAATGTTACTAAGTCTAATACTTTGAATTAAATTGGAATTAGGCGATGGAACTTTATAGTTAAATCATTGACACTTTTTTCACAACACGAATAGCTTCGATGTAGAATGAATGTACTTACAGGAACATTGCAAATACGACGGCAACACGAATCATTTCGTAGCCAGGCGAGATCACCCAAGGTGAGTGATAGGTCTTCGGAGTATGCCCCAACAACACGTGCCTGAGGGCCTGATAAGGCCAGCAGGACACAGCGGTGTTTAATAGAGATACAGCGACACGGAGATGAGATTAGAATTTAGCACTTTTTACCAACACAATCACACGTAGATATGGAATTCATTTTATTTTATATTCACTGAATTGAGGCATTCCGAGGATGTACTTATTTCTTTTAAATCCCATCGCTGCCACCAATGTTATACGGGACCTCGTAAACTAGGTTTTAAAAAAAAACACTTTTATTACACAAAGGAAATAGTATTATTCAGAAAATGGAATTGAATACAAATTTTAACTGGCCCGGAGTCGAAACTGGCAGACACGCGATGATACAGAGGTGTTAGGGATTCGGCGGTCGGGCAGAGACTGACTCGTTCCCGGGAGCGGGAAGCAGACCTGCCTTTAACCCTTAGTAGCGTGATTTACGAAAGTGATTTATTTTTAATATTACTGTGTTTGCTTGAGGGTCTAGATGAAGGGAAAAATAGCTAAAAAAATCACAATATTTATTTTACATATTTATTTAGAAAAAAAAACAGGTATCAATTTTGATACTTCAGGCATTAACGCCATAAAGAAATCAGATATACCTATGCATGAAATAATGCGAAACATTGATTGTTTTTATTATCGCATAACGACACTTTACACTTTTTACAGAACCAGGAGGTAAGTTTCCTACAATTATTAAATTTACACTTATTTCTAGAATCCATAAATATTTTTTCATGACCAATACAATCGCAACGCACGTCAGTAGAGGTAGTACTTGTACACCTGTCCGGGGTCTTTAGAAGGTACTGTAGTGTCTTGTCGACTGTTGGTACTGGGTCTTCCCCTTTTATTTTTCGAGTGACTGATATCTACATAAAGTATCGGCAAGCTCAGTTCTAAAATCTGCTAACTTCATAATATTCTTCTGAAGTTTTCCTTTCATTGTGTTTACCTTTTTGTATAGTACCCAAGCATTGATGACAGTCATGTCTAACAAGTGGTAGAAGAGCCTCGTTGTCCACTTTCTCGACTTTATGCGGATGCGATATCGACCAATGAAGCTATCCATCAAATCAACGCCGCCCATGTGTGCATTATATTCTTTTATGATCCGAGGACATGATACTTGAACATTGGCCTTTAGTTTTTTTTTCGTAGTATCCGCTAGTTCAGCGCCAACATACGTGGAAAGTAATAGTACTTGTTTGTTGTCTTTCCAACTTGTGGCCGAAAATTCGTGGCCTTCGTGAGAGGCCACATTTTCGTGATATGTTCCTCTGGGTACGTTAGACTTCATAATTTCCCATTTCTCCGGCAACTTGCACGACTTTCCAAGCCTGTTTCTCTGTACTGTTCCAAGACAATAAATACCTTGGTTGGTCAAGTAATGTAGCAGAGGAATATTCGTATAAAAATTGTCAAAATAAGTTATATGATCGACGTGCCTTGGTACTGGTCGTAACAATCGAATAACTGTATTCGATACAGCTCCGAGGTCTGGTTCGCCAGGTAAACGCTCTATGTCCTTAGCTCCTGAGTAAATCTCAAAACTGTAGGCATACCCAGACAGAGAGCATAAAACGTATAATTTGAATCCCCACTTATGGGGCTTGTTGGGTAAGTATTGTTTCATAAAATGTTTAATTTTAGTTGAACACATTTGCTCCTCTAGTGATAGACGATGCTCAAATGGTACAGTAATAAATTTCTTGTTCAAATAGTCTATCACTGGTCTTACTTTATGCAGTCGGTCGTGCTGGAGATGATCAATGGGCAAATGTTTAGAGTCGTCATTCATGTGAAAAATTTGTCGAATTTTATCAAATCTGTTGCGATTCATTGTTTGTGCTATGGGTTCAAACTTTGTAATGTTTGACCAGTATGATCTGACACTAGGATAATGATATACACTAGTAAAATAAAATTCCAATAAATTTACGTAATTCTAAGACAGTTACAGGTTCTGTAAAGTTGGGATTCTTTTGGAAGGCATATTTATTTGACTCGTCACTAGAAATCTCAAAATTTCTTCACCGAAAAATAAGAAAAAACTGAAAAGGAGTGTCTAAGTTCATAATTTCTTGTGAATACTCAGTGTTTCCAGCAAACTGGAAAGCATTTTGGACTATGTCCATATTCTTTACTCTCCACACTAAGTTTCTAGAGTTGAAAGGTGCAGTTTGCAGGTTGTTCTGGCTGCTGGTTGTAGGAGTTGGGCTTCGTTCAACAGTCTCTAAATTATGTTGCATGTCGGTATCTACGTTTGCTGCAGGTGGATCTGCATCCAAGTTTGGGTCAGTGGGAAAATTACCTACATCCTCTTCATCTTCTAGCTCCATCAGACGATCTCTTTGGCTCGAATAATAGTCTATGTCATCTTCATTGTCGGTGGAATCGTCTTCCGAAATTTCACCATTTTCTAACCGCTTCAATATGCTCTCAATCTCTTCTGGTCGCATTTTTGATAAATTTCTATAATAAAATAAAAATAAAAGTAATCCCAACACTAAGCTATGCAGAAAAATAATGAATCGGAAGTTCAAAAAGTTTTTATAGCTAAAGAATTAGTAGGTAGGTTTTATGTAGGGCGGAATGCCTGAAGTATCAAAATTGATACTCACAAAAATAGCACTAGTTTCTTCAAGTAAAACATGCACTCGCAAAAAATAATTATATCATAGCGAAAATAATATATTCACTTACCTCAAAAGTATTTAAATTCTTCAGAAAAAGAAAATATATCAAATTTGTATTCAACAAAACTTTTAGTAAAATGTGTTTACTTGTTCACTTTGCCGCGCAAGTAATATGTCATAGATAAAATAAAACAATAATGACATTTGATTTTTTTTTAATTTCGTTGGAAAGAATATTATACAACAGTAAAATACGTACAGCCAACCTATAAAAAAAACTAATAGTAATGTGAATGACAAGAAAGAATGACAAGACTATTTAGAGTAAATCTATGTAATCACATAGATTTCCTCTAAATAGTCTTGTCATTCTTTAACCCTTAATAACCTAGAGTTTCAATTTTGATACCAATCTTTTAAACCGAATCAATAACTGATTAGTTATTATCCATGATTAAGGGTTTTCCCTAGCATTGGGAAACCGTAACAGTACGAATAGCGTAAACGTTATGTCATGAATGTATTACTGACTTTGTGAGGTCGAGAAACTGGTATCACAAGCTTGTGTTTGTTTCTGGGGTTTATACAGTATTTTTTATTAAAACTCCTCTTTTTAACCCTTTCAGCGCCAGAATATTTTGGTATCTTTATGCTGTATGCCGTCATACATAAGCAGCTACGAGATAAATCGTACTTGGCATAGTAGAACATAAATCCATTCGACTATGCCGAGTACTAGTATATTCGTATACGGCTATACTCGTAGTCGGCAAAGAAAATGGTATTCTTTCGTAATTTGGCAGGAAAACAGGAAGCAACACGACAGGTTGCTTCGTGTTCGGGAGCTAGACACGAACTAACAGTGCAACTAGTTTCGGCCGGTTAGGGGGCGTGGCTTCTGACCGAGTGGTGGCGTGTGAGTGACATTATTCAGTTTAGCTACGTAATGCAAAGGATGCGCTGTCGTAACAAGTAATTATCTGCATAAAAAATGGCTAAGCGATTAAGTGAACAAGAAATATCTGATTTAGCGAATTGTGATAGTAGTGACGAGAGTGGTGATGACTTCTCTTCGACAGATGAAGACGAATTGTATGTGCAACCTGATACAAGCGCTGATAGTTCGTTTTCGGAGCGCGAACATGCTGAGTCTCGTTCAAACGCACAAGCTACACAACAAGCTATTACATTGCGATCCAATACTATTCAATCTTCTTCTTCATTAGATAGTAGTGGTGTCCCAGATACGTCTAACTCAGAACTTCAGCTAAGTTCAGAAGAAAATGTCCCTTTGGTAGGAGAAAACGAGAGTAATGAATGGATAGATATACCCTGGGAAATTTCAGACTTCCCGTTTTTGGGTCCTGAGCCAGGTGCGAAGATAGCTACTAATAAGAGCACAGCTCCTTCTATGTATGCTGATTTGTTCTTCAACGACGAATTCTTGGAAAATTTAGTTACGAAAGCCAACCGTTATGCCACCCAAGTGCTTTCAACGCGTCGTTTGCGACGTTCGTCAAGATTGAAAGAATGGAGAGGAACGAATAAAGCCGAGATGAAGGTATTTATTGCTATTGTTTTACATATGGGTATCTTGCAATTACCTCAAAAACCACTATACTGGAGTAAGCATAAGTTATATGACATTCCGATTTTTAGAAGTTTGATGAGCCGTAATAGATTCCAGATACTATTCAGATTTTTCCATTTTTCAAACAACGACGAAGTTGATGAAAGTGACCGTATTTACAAAATAAGATTTTTGATAGACCATTTCAACAAATTGATGCAAGAACTACTATAACTCCGTTGAGCTGACAAGAAAAATGAGTGCAAATAAAACTTTCTTATGCGGAACTTTGCAATCAACCCGTAAGGGTAATCCAAAAGTTGTGACATCGGCAAAGCTGAAGAAAGGTGAGATGATTTGGAGAAGAAAGGGGGAAGTAGCTGTTTGCAAATGGAAAGACAAACGCGATGTTCTAACCATTTCAAATATGCACAATCCTGAAATGATAACTATTAGAAATCGCAGGAATCAACTTAAACTAAAACCTAATATTGTTGTTGATTACAATAACGGAATGGGAGGAGTAGACCACTCTGACCAAATGATTTCATATTATGAGAGCATGAAAAAAACCAAATACTGGTACAAAAAGTTCGCTATTCACATTTTTCAATAGTTTATACATAATGCTGCAAGAATACATAATGGTCAATCTGGATTGAACAGATCGGAGAGAATACCTCTACTGAATTTTACTGAAAATGTTATTATCCACTTGTTAGGCCAAAAGTATATCGACTATTCTGAAAGACCAGGGCAGTCCAAAGAGGTCAATCAAAGTGGTCAAGTATTGCTTCAACATTATTTGGAATATATACCACCTACAGAAAAGAAAAGCAAGCCAAGAAAAGCAAACCTTGTGTTGTGTGTACCAAAAATAAGACTCGCAAAGAAACAAGGTATTTTTGCCCATTGTGTTCAAAAACTCCAGCTTTATGAGTAGTTGATTGTTTCAAAGCTTATCACAACTAAATATTATATTTCTACTGTTTAAAAGACGGAATTATGTCTTCTTTTGTTTGTTTATACTACTACTCAGTACCTTATGTTTGTCATATCATAACTTTTTCCCATTAAAAGTTTGAAGTTTGAAATTACCATGCGTTTTCTTTGCTAATGCCAAACGTTCAAAATCCGACCTTACCTGTAGTGCCAATAAATATTTTTTTGTGTAGAAGGACCTACAAAATCTACGAATATATCCGTAGTCGGCACCATGGTGAAATCCCGCACTACGAGTTATCTCGTAGCTGGCACGCAAAGGGTTAAAACAAATTAAAATTTCGTAAATATACTGAGAGGCCAAAGTTAATATAATAAAATGAAGTCTCCGGTTCTTGTCATTCTTCATTCGCGATATATAAACATTTACGTTGCTTTTTCTTGCTCATATTATGTAACTGAAGTTGCGACCGGTCAGCTAAATGCTAATAGATATAGATATATATTATTCATAGTCAATTTCAAAGCCTCCTAGATAATGCTCGATACATTTTAACCCTCTGAAAAAAATAACAACTACCTGGAGTCACTCTCCTTTCTCATTTTCATCATTTTAACCCCTTGCGAGTGTCGGAAGTGCTGGAAATTCAGGCTGGAAAATTTCTAAAGCTCCCTAAGAAATTCAGAAAACGTTTTCTCCCTCTGAATGACAAACGCCTGGAGACATTCTCCTTTCATATTTTCATCATTTCAACCCCCTCTGAGCGTCAGAACCGCTGGAAATTCCAGCTGAAAAAGGAGACAGTTTCTTTTTGTATGGAGAATGGGCCCACCAAAACTGTGACGACACTTAATGAAATGTATGTAGAATTTCTCCTTATAATCTCTAGATTACTATAGTAATATTAGTTTTACCATATCTAAAGGGAATGCCGAGAAATTAACAATCAAACGGCAACCTCACTATAACCTAAAATCTCAAACAAGCGACTGTCTAATAGTTTTTATCGATATTATATGTTATAATAGTGCACTGTTAATAATAAAAAGTATAAAAAAGTTGTAGGTTTTCAAAATCTTAGTGGATGGATTTTTTTTTAGTAGTACCGGAGTCAACAGTACAAATAAACAGACGCGGTGATGTATTGTTTATTAATTGTATTTATTATTTATTGTGATGTATTGATTACTAAGCACAGATCAAGAAAGAAAAAAGACTGAGCACTGCATACATTTCAAGCGAAGCAAAAAGTAAGCCAAAACTATGCTTATATAATTTTGAAAACCGGCACACAAGTACTTATTTATCCAATATCATTTGCAACCAGTAATATGGTTTTAGGTGCATATTTGTGAGTCCAACAGTACCTACAATTTTAAGGGATGTTTAATAAGGTAATAATATAGAGGATAGGAAAGTGTAGGAATAAGAGTACATAAAGCTTTACACTTCTATTGCGAGTTTTACCTCTACGGCGATTGTAATAGGAACGGTACAAATTCCAATGTGTAAAACCCTAAGAGTTCTCGACTGTTCAATAAATAAGACTGGTTGCATTGCATTTGAATATTTTTAAAATGTATTGATTGATTAACAACTTTACATCCAAAGCACAATTAAAACCAAAATGTCTGGGTAGTAACATATCCATGGGTAGTAATAAAAGCTTCGACAAAAAAAATAAGAATTGCCCTTACTCAAAATATGAAATCTACTGCCTCAAATACTAACTTTCCGACTACTTTTGTCCGAATAAAAATGACGAAACGACCGAATGAAATACTGAAATCTTCGAAAATTGAATATTAAGCTTTAGTGCTATAATACTTTTCTATCAGCTTAAATTAGGTTTTACTGAAAACTATGCTTTGTAATTTTTATCTGTACTTACCTACTATTAATATATAAATTACCTTCCATATTTCATAGACTGTGGTGCTGTTTTAACTACAACGTTATACTGAAAATACTATTCTGAGTGGTTATACAGAAACTTATAAAAATATAAAAATGTACTTGTAATAATATTACCTTTTACTTATCATGAATTATACTTACCACAGGTATGCTTCGATATCAGTACTTACTTTAGCCCCATTACATGACCATCGACCATATTTTTAATCAGAGATGTGGACCGCTATGGATGCGAGTAGCTCAGGATAGAGATATGTGGAAAGGTTTGGAGAGGCCTACGCCGCAGAGGCGACTACTACTAACATTAACTAAGTCATATATATACATACATAATTATACGTAAAAATACATATTAACTATTCTTTACTATTATTACCTACATTAATCATAAGTCAAGTTTGTATTGTAGTAGAAATAGAGGCTATTTTATTTATTTATTTATTACATGACCATCGAAATACGATATGACAAAGCGATTTATCGCTATGAACTGTCAAAATACAATGGAATTTTGAAAGTTCAAACCGATAAATCGCTTTATTATATCGTGTTTTAGGGGCCATGCTACTAGGGCAGGCGTTAAAAATTCAAAACAGTCATATAGATAAATCTAAACTCTGGTGGTGGGCTGGTGGTGGATTTTGGTTTCCTACAATATTTTACTATTATCCTGTTTTTTTTTAATCGACAAATTCCCTTGTTTTTATAATGTTAGCGAGAAAAGAGATAAAAATAAAACAAAATTCAGTTCATTATAAAGATATTGTTTGATAGGTAGTACGAAATGTCATACATAACTGTACTTATGAACTAAATAGGGAGGTAGGTAGTTAGTTGTCAGTATCTTAATTATCTTCATTGTATTATAAGAGCAGGTCTGGATTTAGTAGGACGACCCGTTTCCTTTTTGTCCTATAGGTAGTGCTTTCCTTCCATAGGTGAGTCATGACTTCAATCTAATAGCGAGCCCTAGAAGGTGTTTACAAACGTATTTTTTATGAAACTGTGGGCAAGTGCAGGATCCTTTTCTCCATTCTACATTTTGTGTTTTGTTTTTAGGCACTGTGACTTTCCAGAAAGCAAAATGTTTCATCTTGTAATCTTCAAAGTTTAACCACTGCTCACCGTACGATATCTCTCCTACTTGGCTACTACTTGGGATCAAGTATTCAGTGTATGCCGTGTTGGATGATAAAATCTTTATTCTTAAATCTTTCCTTGCCAGCAATACCCATCAGTTCAATCCTTCAGCTCAATAGTAGGTGTTTCAGGTAAAGGTTCTTTGCAGCTTCGTAAAGACCACTGAGCAACCATCTCAGTGGCAATGGTCAAGAAATGTGAAAGTGGAAGACGTTCACGTAAGGTGTTTTGGTCTTTTTTGTTCCGATTGAATGCTTCTAATGCATTATTTGTGGCGGGTGAACACGGCGCTGCGCCTAAAAACCAATTTGGATGTTTCTTTAACCATTCTTCTTTAAAGTAGTGAATGAACTCGGTTTGAGTCTGCCATTTTCAACAAAAGCCTGTGATGCATCATTAAATACTTCATATGATGTAGCATTATGTAGTGTCTATGTCTTGTATGATTTCTTTCTGTTTCGTTTTATTGTTGACGGTTTTCTGAACTTTTGGTGCATATTTTCTTCGCGTGAGCCAGCACATACGAATAACTGGTGTGGTACCAAAACTGCGATGAAAGCATTTCTTATACTCTGAGCAGCGTCACAAACTAAAACTTTAGGTTGCATCACGTGATCAAATAAAGATAGAACCTTTTCTTTAAGGCCATCAAAATCATTTGAAAATCTTCTTGACGTTCATTCGTGGACACACCAAGACAAAGCGGATGGAACTTGCGGTTCTTATCAGTGGTACCAAGAACTAAAACGGGGAACCCTTGCCATATGAGTTTGTATGTGGCGTCTATGTGCAGTATGTCCGTGGAACAAACTATGTTGAGTAATTTTTTAGTTGACAATGCCAGACGAAAACTTGGTTCTTGCTCTTCTATCACGTGATAGCTGAACACGAAAACTTCATTTTCATCATCGGGAATAGTTGTTCGATCAATCCATTTTCAAGTTCACCTAAGTAAATTGCAGCTCTTCCGAACTTCTCGCGCCTTCTGTCATATAAGTAGTTGTTAAGTTGCCGTTTCGAAGGCGCCTTTATCCCTGTCATGTTGTTTAGAGCCTCTAATATAGCTTTTGGCTTTAGGCGTAAATCAAACAGCTTATTTATTTCTCTTTTAACGTTTTCCGGTTCTCACTTCGCGTACCAATCTGGTCATGGTTGTGCTCTGAAGTGGTCTTAAAATAAGAATATCATTACAGTCGTTCACAAACAATAAATACAACGCACAATCACACTGTGGCCCCTTGGATTTTACCTTGTTACAACGATAGAAACGTTTTTAGCCTTCATCACTGTCCCGAGTATAATTTCTTGACCAAGTCTTTTCATTACTCACAAATTTCTCCGCTTCTTGTACATTATAGCACCGTTTGATCAACACTCAACTTTTGTTACGACGATTCTTCTTCGCCGGTACCGATGGACCAGCTCCCTCTTCTTCATCCTCCGACTCAGAACGGTACACAGGTACCTCATCCATATTTTACAACAATACTAAGTTTCCTTAATAGATACTAAGTTAGTAGTTACCTAAGTAGATTTATTAGTTTTTTGACATCATAATATTAAACCAATATCAACAAAAACTATTTAATTTCATAACTTATACAAACAAAACACGCAAGGATCGGTCGTTGCAAGCGCACTGCGCTCGGAACATCCATCCGACCTCGCGAAAACAGCCGAACGCGACCTGAACTCGATCGCGCGGGACAAACAGTTGAGGTATTTTCATCATTATTGAGAGTTAAAAATATATTTGATAACCAACAATAGAAATTATAATAGTTCATGCAAGTCGTAAAAATATGATTATTTTGTCAAAACCTTTGTTGTCAGTAACTTAGTAATCTTGTCGGAGGTTCAGTATTTTATTCGGAAGTTTTTTTTTGTTATTCGAAGATCTATTTTTTTTTTAGGAGAAATGTAATTTGACCGTTCTCTCCTTTGTTTGTTAAATTTGTAATTTTTGTTCGGTATGTATTGGGTTTTTTTGACGGTAATTTATTATAATGCTGGTTAATTAGAATAATAGTCGGACACAGATCGCTGGAGATTAATTTGTTTTTCGGAACCATTATTATTTCCCCATATCCATTTACGATATTAAACACGAAAAATAGGTGTTTTGAACTGATTGCGTTAGGATAAAAAAAAAAACACTGTATTGTCACTGCATTTTTATTATTGCAAAATCATCACATTCTTAAAGCAGTCTATTAAAAGTAGCACAGGCCGTCAAGTGCAGTGCCAGAACATTATTTTCTACAGACTTCAAAAAGGGGGAGGTACTTAATTCGACAGTATGTTTTTTTTAATGTGTGTCACCTCATAACTTTTTTCTAGGTGAACCGATTTCGGTGATTCATTTTTATTTGAAAGCTGGTGCTTTTATTGTGGTTCCAAGGTCTGACCAATAGTTTTTGAGTTATAACTAATAACTTATATTGAAGTCGGTTCTACAACATTTTTTATTTTAAATTATAATATGTGTTGATTGATTAGCATGTTTACATTCCAAGCACCATTGAAGCTAAAATGATAAGGTTTAACTTATCCATTCATGAAATCACACAATGATAAGAAGTTTGTGGCAATGGGCCGGCCATATAACTTGAAAAACCGACAACCGTTGGGGAAGAAAGGTTCTCGAGTAGCAGCCTCGTACCGGTAAGCACAGTGTAGGGCGGCCACCCTCTAGATGGAGTGACGACCTGGTAAGACATGCAGAAAATCCGATGGATGCAGGTGGCTCAGGACCGTGCTTTGTGACATTCCTTCCTAGGCCTATGTTCAGCAGTGGACTTGTGAAGGGCTGTAATGATAAATATGAAATGATGAAGAAGTTTTAAACTAGTTGTGAGGATACGGCTCGACCGGGGTAGGACATGCTCCCACGGAATACCAGCGTAAAAATAGCAGCTTAATGCTCCTGTGTTTGGTATGGTGAGTGTAGAGAAGACCCATTTCACTGGAAACTAGGCATTTCATCTTAGTCCTAAGAGGCGACAACGCATCTGCATTTTGATACTTAATCGGGGAGAAATGTAGATGTCTCTGAGCCATAGCATCCACTTACCATCAGGTGCACTATGTACTCGTTTGTCATAGTCAATTAAAAGAGATAAGAAAAGGTGCCAGAGCATCAATACAACTTGCTCGGCGTTTATTTATAAATTACACATGTAACATAATACATAACAGAAAATAAGGCACACAGTAAATAGAAATACGTCAAATAAGCAACAATAATCACAATTTTTATTGATCATTATTCATCATTACAACAGTCCACTGCTGAACAACGGGCCTCCGCTAAATGAAATATATAATGTAAAATATTAGGCATAGGGTAGAATGCCTTTCGTCCTAGACAGATGGTACAGATTTATGATGCGAAGTCACAGAACATTCTTTAAAAAAGTTCTTTTCACAACGTTTTATTAACTTTATTCACGCTCCATCATGTTATTAAAATCTTGAAACGATATTTCACAAAAATATCATGAAAAAATACTGGAAATATGAAACCAGCAGTGAAACTTTAAAAAGAAAATCAGCTGACAATAGGGTCAATATCCTCGCGGGCGCCGAACTCTTACCTAGATCGGTACGAAACAATGCTAGGTATACTACTTACTCACTCTACCCTTCCCTTTCACACACACGCTGCTTCGTGTCGCCTCAGCTGTGGAATTTCATATGCTTAAGGACGTATATAATAATTTTAGTTTTGAGACAGTGCCATGTTGACAATCACGAGCGATAGTTCAATTGTTTTGTTTATTAAATTATTGTCGTTATAACTTGTTATTTATTAATTAATGATGTTGTTCTTGTTGTTACGATTTGTGTTTTTGTTTTGTTTTAATAATGCCTAACGCGTAGGTAAATTTATAGTGCTAGTGAATACGGCAACATGTTAATGCCTTGAAGAATCTCATAAGGCCACGGAGGATCGGTAGCTGTTTCATACCTAATTTTTTTTAAATAACTTAGTACTGAACTGATCTGAATAGGTATAACTGAATACATCAGAATAATAAACATAATTACACAATGGATAACAAAGCATGACTCTAACCTTGTAAACATTTGTTTAAGTATTTTTTCATTGGCAGAATCGACCAGTTATTTGGTTTATTTAACCTGTAATTTGAATTAAAGTGGCTACGTGGAGACAAGCACAGTGGCAAAATAGTAGGTTAAGTATAAGTTAGGTATTTAGACAAGGTGTTTGTATTAGATTGTGGTACCATCGCTGGTGCAGGCCGCGCAGATTCGGCGTTCGCGCGTACATTGACCGTAGTCAGCTGATTGTAATTCAGTAATTCCTGCTGGTTTTATATTTCAGTATTTTCATGATATTTTTTGTGAAATATCGTTTCAAATAACTAATAACATGATGGAGCGTGAACAAAGTTAATAAAACGTTGTGAAAAGATGATTTTTTCCTCGGGATCAATTTCTTTGTGACCCATCATCATAGGTATCTTAGTACTATCATCTGTCTTCATTTTCAGGGCGTTTCAAAATACCCTGTATAGGCTCCGTGAACTGCAATTCCGTTTCGTCCCGTATGGTGTTGTAAAAGTCGAAACAGAGAAAAATACCAGGAGATGAGCAGTACCATCTTCCTATAGAATACCACAAAAACTTTGGCTGCAACAAGCAACTGTGCAAAACCAACCATATTATATTTATATAACTATATTAATAAGCATCATTGTTAATAAAATTATCATTTTCTATATCATCATTTGAAAGTAATATATCATCTAAAAAAGATGCAGGTGGTTCAACTTCATCTCGATGCCGTGCCCAAGATAAAAACCAAACAACAGACATGACATGTGCACAGCACCCAATAGTGCGTCTGCCTACCAAAGGGTTGTAACAGTACCCAGTAAGAGCAGCCCTAGTGTTAGCAATTGATGGGTTGGTGTCAACTAGTATATAAATATAATAAGTTTTCTTACTTGTGTGCCTTGATTGTATCCTACCTCGCAGTAGATAACTATTTGGACCAAAATCTTGGACAGATGCAGGTATACCTCGATTTTATATTCTCCAGAGGCTGACATGCTCCCCATGTAATACAGCTTGTTTAATTTGATATATTCTAGACTATACATAATTAGATCCTGGAATGCCAGTCGTGAAAATTATCCAGCCCTGGAAGATTACCATCAATGCTGGTGAATCGCACTCTCACTCTGTTTAAAATTGTGCTTCTACATAGGAGGCTAAATTATTTGGTGTGTTTAGTTGGCGACAATTGCTAATATCTCTACAGCATGAAAATTATCACGAATCAATGTATGAAATCGATTTATTAAGGCAGCTGCAATTTTAAAGTACAGCATAAGATGAGTAGATGCAGTATTAAAATATTCCTGACGGAATAATTTGAAGTCCCGTTTAAATCTCCCATTTACGATTTCAACCACCCACCTACACAAAGTCACACATCTGGACTTGTTGACTGCAATGGTTGATAATTGGATTGCACCAGCTTGTTTAGATTCAAGCATGTGAGCCTTGTAACCACATTGCTGCAAGAATGGAATTGCATCCCTAAAACCTCTATCAAGAATAAATACATCATTTTCTCTAAAATAGGTTCGCAGTGCAACAGTCTAAGCATTATAGAAGCATCTGATTCTGTCGCAGGATATAGTCCATAAACATCAAGGATATAACCATTACAGCACACAAGTAAAAATGACTTAACTAAGTTACGATACTTATGTAAACTGTATGTTTGCTTCTGGTAAAAGTAATTACTAGTTTTATGCACATAAACATATGTACCATCACATATTATTATGGCTGGCATAAATTCAGGATCCATGTCTGGATTACTAAATAAACCATTTGGAAATGACAAGTTAAATTGAGCAACTTGCTGAATGCATAAGGTATTTGTCCCTAAATGCAGTTGGATGAATTGCTCTTCAAAGCACTGACTTACAATATTTAAGTGTTTGAAAACAGTCGATGAAGCTACATTAAAACGAGAAGCTATTCGTTCATTGCTATCACCTGTACCAAGTTTTATTAAGAACATAGCTAGACTTCTTTTAGGTGATTTAACCTTTTCACTGATAGATGGAATTTCGACTAGTAATTGTTCAAATAGGTATTTAGTAAATCCTAATCAATACTTGCATAACGTTGAATTATTTTCAATGATATTTAAAATATTATAATTCTGAGTAACACTACTTTTAAGTAGTGAACATAGGTTGTCTATTTGAGATGCAGTGAAATCTGAACAGTTACTACTTGTGTATAAATTATTCCAATCATTGTGAGGTTCATTTAAGTGGTATTCACAAATACGAACGCACAGTGGCACGTAAAATGAATGATCAATCAGCAATCTCTCTTTTATTAGTTTAGGTATTAAGAATCTAGATGAATGATTACATAACTTAAAAATACAGTGACGGGAAGTAGAAGCAGCACGCTTATAATTAGCCATAGTAATTGTTGATACCGTTCTGGAAATGGCAGGAGTTACAGTTGCAGGCATAGGGGGTGGTTGTGGGATGTTACCGTTGTCTTCAATATTCATGCATTGTAATTCCATATCCCTGTTATCATTTTGTTGTCTCTGTGTCTGTCTCTGTACAGTTCTGGAAGCTCTCAGCCAACAAGTATTGCAGACTCGTTGTAAACGATTCACCTGAAAGAAGTGTTTTTTTCATCAAATAACCGAACGGACAATAATTTTGCAGTGTGGACCCTAAATAATAATATTTATTAATATTTTATTTATTTCAATCTTTATTAAACTAAATTGACTTAATGCCTTTTAAAATTATTTATATCAGCATGTATTTGTTTCCCTTCATAATACTTAAACCAGACGTAAACCAGATTCCACTAAGGTAAAAAGAAATAACAATACATCTAATAAAAGACAGGTGAACAAGTGAAGAAGTAGTTATTTTAGAATTATAACGTTATTTGACTAAGCATAAGTTCTTTGACGTTTTATTTACACTAACTTTATTTAAGGTAAAAAATATTACTTGTATATTAAGTACAAAGGCATACAAATATGGGTGTAAAGTAAGAAAGAACTAGCATCTATCTAATAACAACAACTAAAGATAAAAAACTTTGGTTATCAAATATCCCCCTTATAAGTAAATCTATGGGGGAGGTCTATGTTCAGCAGTAAACTTTTGATAGGCTGTAAAAATAAAGATGACCTAGTGGTGAACAACCAAATTGTGTGGAGTGCAAGGTGTATGGTACCACAAACATCAATCTGTGTGCCAAAGTGATTATGGCAACTCCTCTGGTCAGGCTTATTTCAGGCAGGGGATTATTTACAGGCTTTTAAAGTAAAGTAAGTACCTGGTGTGATGGTATCCACTGCAAAATAACATCTCTTTCTGCCGAGTTAATAGACACAGGACGTGTGTGGTGTGTTCTTAAAATTGAAGATCCACATGGAATACAAATATGCCTATACCCAAATCTTCTAATGGAATGAGCACTTGCAATACTTTCCTGGAATATTCTTAGGCAATTACAACAAACTGCGTCAAGTGGGTGTAAATGCAAAAATTGGGAATGCAAATAAAAAATAAAAAAATATTAAATTCAGAAGGAATGTACGTTACCTACAATGGATTTTGAGGGCAAAGAGGTAGGAGAGAGAGGCGAGGTTGGTATGAAACCCTAGCGAAGGGTTGACACAGAATCCTATCCTTCCTGTATAATAAACTAATCATATCCTATAGTTTTAGCGAAACAATATATTTTCAATTACAAAGATTTATTGGAAATCCAAAAGAGAAATATCGATTATATTATATTGTTACGAGCTTGGGGTTCGAGACAATTAAAAACTGCCGAGTGAATTATCAAAATTGACACTTTTATTACACAACACTAATTACAACTTAAAACCACACTAATAACAAAACACAATTGTACTACAGATCACTTTAGTTCGCAGTTGTATCGCTTCGAAGTATTCGCTTGTATCGCCAATGCAATACTACTTCGGTCGCGGTCTATACCGGCCTTATATAGCGCCTCAGATAGTTTCCAGAACCTTCTACTGTAAAAACATCTAGAATATTCGAGTACATATCGGTCCAGAAATTTCTAGAAGATCTTGACTTTCCTAGTTCTGCTACTCGATACTAGAGGGCGCTAGTGGTAACTAGTGTTGCCATGTACAAGACATTAATAGTGGCGCGAATTAAGATAACGAACCAGACTTCAATAAAAAATATATTTATTTATTTCGACAGAGTTACAGTAAGTAGGTTATTACTACAATATTCAATATTAAATGATTTCAATTGTCTATTTATACTTAAGTTATATGCAACAAAACTATTTACTAAGCTTATTTACTGCATACGCTTGACCCAGATGGGATTGCTGATGATGTGCAAACGAATGAGATTTGGCAGGGGTGCTCAGTCTTAACTCCTCCCCCCTCAAGAGAGAAATTATCCGAAGGTGTTTCAAGCGACTTCGGAGAAGTTCAAGAACATAATTTGACTTTAATTAAAATTATACATATACAAATTACAATGAGATATAAACTTATGGTCCATACACTGATTTCACTTGTTACTGAGAATTTTGTATCTATTTCGTTATCGCTGAATTAGCACTATTTATTAATTCTTTTATATCACTGAAGTCCACGTTTCTTAAATCCAACTGTTTTGATTTTTTCTTGATGTCATCCCCTCGTACGGTTGGTATGTCGACTGTGGGAAGCTGAAGTTTTATATTCGCAAAATACATCGGGGCGTTGATGAATGTGTCTCCAACCTGTGTTCTGCATTCTTGATTAGGTATCATTATATATGTACCTTGTACTTGGTATTTTCGTACATGTTCTGGACAGTGTTCAGTTATTATCAAGTCCTTAGTGGTATACAGTAGCCAATAGTTCTTGAAGATCCTCTGGATTTTTAAATTCTCCAATCGTATATTATGTTGCTGGCAGCTACTGTAGTTGGTTTTCATCTGCATTATTTGCTCAATGCATGTTTCGGCTGGATACTCTGCGAGACTTTCCTCTGGGCATAAGAATTTTTCTTCTTCGATTTCTTCGCAGGGACTCACCGCTGATCTGTATTTCAATCTTTTCACCAATAGAAAAGGATATGATGGGATTATGGTATGGGTAACATCGGAATTGGATATTGGAATTGGTATTATTTTGTAGTATTTGTATATGGTTCAATTAGTGGGATATCTAATACAAAAACTAGACTATTCCTATTGACATAAGATTTAACTACTATATTTCTTTCTAACTTTATTAAATTTTCCTTATTTGCGGGGTAAATCAGTTTGGCATATCTTTCTATATTTACTAACATATTCAATAGTTCTGTTGAATTTATGATTAATTGATGTAAAATATGTAATTTACTAAAAGCAATAGCTGTTTCTATTTCTTGTATTACATCTAAAACTGTTCGAAAATTGTTCAAAATTTGATATAAGGTATTTAATATTGTAACAACCTTTTTTACAGACCTTTCGTTATGAAGTAAAGAATCTATTTCCTGATTTTGTAAACGATTGACATTCGAATTTATGTCTTCCGACGCATTAACAAGTTTGTTAAATGCTTGTTGTAGCAAAGTGACTCGATGTTCGACCAAATGTTCTCTATTATTTACCTGGCTTATTTGTGTGTCGAAGTGCTTAGCGTCTTCTTCATCTAAGTTACCTGAAATAACTTTAACTAAGGAACCTAAAGGACTAAATGTGGCTCGTTTACTTATTGTAGATATAGGTAAAATCTGATGTATTTTATTATGTGTTAAATCTATGGATGTTTCTATTTGTTTAATTAACCCCTTAAATTCATCTCTAACTTCACTATTATTACTAATAATCTTACACGATTATATTGTTCAGTATTAGTATCTATTTGTTCTACTACCAACTTTAAATCTAATGTTTTCAAAATGGTCCACGAGTTGTTCCTGATCACTGCCATCCCAACTTTCAGAGGAGCTATCCCCGAATTGGTGTTCAGGTTCTGTAGATCTAGACCGTTGGACAGTTTTGCCAATGCCAGAAGTACTAGCCACGACCTGTGGAGGACGTTTAATATTTGTTATAGCTACTCTAGTTTGTCTCTTATTAAGCTTAACAGGTATTATATTATATTATAAACGTGGCTTATCTTTTGCTTTTCTTGTCCTAGTAGTTTTCATAAAAATATCGTCCCCTTCTTTAATCTCCGGGACTTCCTCACCTCCTCTTTTTTCTCTAACCTTAATCTTATCTGTCTGCAATTTCTCGGCTACATATTCATAAAGAATCTTAAGACGTTTTCTATGGTCTTGTAAGAGCTTTTTTGCGTTATATCGAAGATGTTACCTGAATCGGTATTACCGAAAACAATTTCAAATGGCGTAAAGGTTGTTGCGGAATGAATACTATTATTATAAGCCATTATCGCATATGTCATCACAGACGTAAATTCGGGTCGTCAATCGTTTCGCTAATCTTAGAGAATAAGACACTTCTTAAATGTTGTATCCTGTGACAAAACTCCTGGTAACTTTCATTACGGTTTATTTTTAAGGATTCGAGTTCCAAAGCCAAACATTCCTCGGACCTAGGGTCACCAAAATGTTGGCCTAGTAATGTTTTTAATTCGACCCAATTATTAATATGATCCCGTTCTCCAACTAGGTTCGCTGCTTCCCCGGATAATCTACTTGTAATAACGTGGAATAAATATTCGTTTTGTATTTGGTTTCCTCGGAATGAATGGAGTATGTACTCACATTTTTTTTTAAAGAGTGGTAAAAGTCTAGTATCACCATCGAAGTTAGGGATAATATTAACAATTTCCATAGGAACTCTCACTATATTTTCCATTTTTCTTTCTTTTTGTCACGGAATATAATACCAAAATCAGAAAAATAAATACTATTCGGTTATTATTAAGTGAATTTATAAGG
This sequence comes from Parnassius orleans, assembly GCA_029286625.1. NCBI lineage: Eukaryota > Metazoa > Arthropoda > Insecta > Lepidoptera > Papilionidae > Parnassius > Parnassius orleans. The sequence continues at coordinate 101,716 of JAGSMP010000360.1, forward strand.
GAATTAAATGAAATAATTTAAATTCCTCACTTTACCTAACTAATAAGAATATTGTATATTTATAATTATATATAATTAACTAAGTGTGAATTTATCTAGTAATTAGGCGTAATTAATCCCACAAAAACCAGAATATAAACACACACAAAATAGGAATAAGAAGGGTAGGAAAATACAGATTGGTGAAGAAGATCTATTCACAGCGCTGCAGTTTTCCCCATGCTCCTTCTGGAATATTGGTGCTCCATCCTTGAAGTTGGTCTGCTCCTCAATAAATTTGTTTGTTCGTTTTCTCCCGATCAAAACGTTAAGACGTACGACCGATTTTTCCGCGAAAACTTTTATTCGCCACGAAATAATACTTGGTCTTACGGGTCCCTACCGACTGCGCCAATTAAGATAACGAACCAGACTTCAACAAAAAATATATTTATTTATTCCGACAGGGTTAAAGTAAGAAGGTTATTACTACAATATTCAATATTAAATGATTACAATTGTCTATTTATACTTAAGTTATATGCAACAAAACTATTTACTAAGCTTATTTACTGCATACGCTTGACCCAGATGGGATTGCTAATGATGCGCAAACGAATGAGATTTAACTCGCACAACACTGCCCCCTCCTAAGACATGCTCGTCCCGAGCATTATTGGCCCCATAATAACGCGCCAGTCGATCCACATGGACGATCTTAGGAGTACCTCTTGCACCTTTCTGTATCCGGTAGGTTACGTCATTGATCCTTGTCACAATCCGGTACGGTCCGTCCCATTCAGCTTGAAGCTTAGGAGATTTCACTTTGCTGCGAACTGGATTGTGTAACCACACTAGTGAACCTTCGTCAAACCCTTTGTTGTTCATTTTGCGGTCATACCGTGTTTTCATCTTCTCAGACGTTTGCTGGCCCGACTATCTGACGTGCTCATAAATGTCATTCATTTTGTTCCGCAAGTCATTTGCATAATCGGTTACACTGCGTGGAGCATCAGGTGGTATTCCGGTGGTCAGGTCTGCAGGCAGCCGTAATTCTCTCCCAAAGTTTGCGAAAGCTGGTGTCACTGATGTACTTTCGTGAACAGCGCTTCGATGTGACAACAAAAACGGTTGTATGTGCCTGTCCCAGTCTCGTTGCCGTTTTTCCACAACTTTTGCTAAGTACCTCTCCAATGTCTGATTAAATCGTTCTACCATTCCATCAGATTGTGGGTGGTAAGAAGTTGTTCTTGTTTTATAACTACCCATAACTCGGCAAGTTTCCTGGAATATTTGAGACTCAAAATTCCTTCCTTGATCGCTGTGAATCTCTAAAGGTACTCCAAAACGACAGAAGACTTCATGAACTAGTTTATCTGCAACTGTCGAAGCTTCTTGATTTGGAATAGCGAAGACTTCTGGCCACTTAGTGAAGTAATCCATCACAACCATGAAATACTTGTTACCACTTTCACTTTCCGGAAACGGCCCCGCAACGTCAATGGCTATCCTCTCCCATGGTGCACCAACATTGTACAATTTCAATGCGCCTCTACTACGAGTTTGAGGTCCCTTTACAGCCGCACAACCTGTACATTTGCGGCACCAGTCCTCGACATCGTCACGACTGTGAACCCAGTAAAACCGTTCTCGGATCTTCAGTAGAGTTCGTTTAACTCCCAGGTGTCCTCCTAAACAACCATTATGGTACAGCTGTAAAACATCCGGTACTTTAGCTTTAGGGACAACCATTTTCCCATTTACGGCACAGGACTCCATCCTGAATCAGCAAGCTGTCCCATTGGGCCCAATAGCTTTTCGTGGTCGATCTCGCTCCACTTGGGCTTAGGGGCACTGGCCTTCATCCATTCTAGAATCGGCTTGATGTCCGAATCTTCCAGCTGTGCATGTTGTAGGCTGTCCTTCCACTCATTGCTGAGCTGGTCTGTCCTGAGAATCCTCACAGATACCACTTCCTTACCCTCTTGCGTAGTACAATGCTTGCAATCTTCAGGGCAAGGTCTTCTTGACAATGCATCTGCATTGCCATGAGATTTCCCGCTGCGATGTTCGATCACAAAGTCGTATTCCTGCAGTAGTTCAATCCATCTCGCAACTTGTCCTTCTGGATTTTTGAACTGCAATAGCCATTTCAGTGCAGCATGGTCAGTTCGTAAGTGAAATTTCCGCCCCAAAAGATATTTGCTAAAATGCTGCAAGGACTTTACCACAGCAAGCAATTCCCGTCTTGTGACACAATAGTTCCTTTCCGGCTTTGACAACGACTTGCTGAAGTACGCTATCACAACCTCTTGATCACCATTCCTTTGAGACAACACACCGCCAAGTCCTATATCACTTGCGTCTGTGTCAACTATAAATTCCTTGCCCGCATCAGGGTACCCCAAAATAGGTGTTTTGCACAGACGGTCCTTGAGCTCCTGCAATGCGATATCGCAATTTTCATCCCAGCAGAAATGTCGCTTCTCCTCGGTTAGCTTGTTTGGCTATATCTGCAAAGTTCTTTACAAATCGCCGATAATAGGTGCACAAACCCAAAATGCTCTAACCTGTGTCTTGTCTTTTGAAGCGGCCAATCCTTGACAGCAATTTTCTCTGGATCCGTGCGGATACCTTCTTCCGACACTACATACCCCAAAAAGCTAACTTGCCGTTTGAATAGTGAGCATTTCTTCGGACTCAACTTGAGGTTGGCACTCTGGATCTTCATGAGCACGCGTTCCAGGTTTTGAAGATGTTCCTCAAACGTACGACCTACGATGATGATGTCATCCAAGTAGACCAGACAGGCATCGCCAATTAGCCGTAGCTCAAGCTCCATCAACCTTTCAAACGTTGCTGGAGCATTGCACAATCAAACGGCATGACTTTAAATTGCCACAGACCCTTTCCTGAGGAGAATGCAGTTTTCTCCTTGTCCTTAGGGTCAATTTCAACCTGCCAGTAGCCACTTTTCAGGTCCAGCGTACTAAACCACTTTACGCCTGTAAGCATGTCCAGCGTGTCATCAATTCTTGGCAAGGATAGCTGTCCTTCTTCGTAACGTCGTTCAGACGGCGGTAGTCAACACAAAACCGCATGCTTCCGTCCTTCTTCTTTACCAGCACCACAGGTGAACACCATGGACTAGATGAAGGTTCAATAACACCATCCTTCACCATTCCCTTAATCATGGTTTCCACTTCCTTTTCGTGCTACAGGCAATCTTCTTGGCCGCTGACGGATAGGCAATTTTTCTCCTGTGTTTATTTTGTGTTGAACTAAGCCAGTCTTTCCTATGTCAGCATCGTTTGACGAGAAAACATCGGCGAACTTGAGTAACAACTTCTTCGCCTTGACCATTTCATTCGGGGAGAGAACGCTGCGACAGTCTTCTAAAAGTGTGGTCACCTTCGTTTGTGCATCCTTGCTGGGGGTCCCAGTCGATGGATATTGGCACCTACGCAACCAATCCACTTCCTCACAAGTACCAACCAGTGTGCCTTTTCCATAATCTGTTCCTGATCACAAAGGTTCAGCACACGTACTCCTGAGATTTCGGTGGTTCTGACCAAGGTTCGAGCCACTTTCCACGGAAGGTCATTGTCCACCCTTTCCACGAGTACACAACGATGAGCTTGCCCAGGATTCTGAGGAAGACTAACCGGCACAACCGTTTCCGATCTCGGCGGCAGAACAATTTTCTTAAGGCTGTACACATTCCCCGGTAACGCCCCTTCCACGAAAAGTTCCTCCTGTCCACATTTCAAAACACCTTGCTTAACATCGATCTCACAACAATTCTTCCTCATGAAGTCTAGGCCCAGGATGCATTCGTCCATTATATCAGCCACGATGACATTATGCAGGTAGATCATGTTGCCTAGCTTCACCTCCATCTCCTTCTCTCCACGGACGGGTATACGCTGACCGGTGGCTGTTACCAAATAAATGCGTTCTCGGTTGTATGCGGAGTCCCCAAGGAACTGACTTATAAGTTGGGAACTGACAACCGTGCGAGAGGCTCCAGTGTCTATGGTCAGTTTACACGGCGTTCCGTTGACCTCGCCTTTGATGATTAGGCTGTTCCCATCATGGGTTTGTGAGATCGAAATCGAGGGCTCTTTAACATCAGCCAGCACCCGCCCCGCAGTCCTGGCTTATACTCGTTTCCCTGCTGCTGCTGGGCGGTGCTGTTAGCCGCACTACCCTCTCGAGATCGATCACCTCCCCTTTCTACAGTTCGCTTAGGACAGCTGGATCGAATATGGCCCTTTTCCCCACAGCCGTAGCACCTAGGGCTGTATCCTTTATTGCAGTCGCGAACTGTAGCTGCTGCAACCTCCCTGACGCTATGGGAACGATGATCTTGCCGCACGGCTTCCACCTCCAGTGCATGGGCTAACGCGTCCTTAAGCGTCTCGTGGTGCCCGAGCCTCACAGCAGCTCTGACTTCAAGGTCGCGGATGCCGTCGATGAATGTCTGCACCAGGTTCCCTACAATGAGCGCAGGTACGTACAGACTGATATGCTTTTCGAACAAGCTTTTCCACCTCAAGGGCCCACTGCTGCAGGTTTTCGTTGCTGCGTTGCACACGATCTTTGAGCAGCGCACGAAAGACGTGTTCCAGGTGAGCGTCGCCATATCTTGCCTCCAATGCCTCAAGGAGCTGCTCGTAAGTCACTTCCTTAACGAGAGCTTCCAGAACAGTTGAGGCCTGGTCGCGCAGGCCTAGGGTGAGATCAGTCATGGCCTGACTTTTATTCCAGCCGTTCGCCTTCATGACAGCCTCGGACTGGATTTTGTAGGCCGACCAGGAAGAAGTCCCGTCGAACGGCGTCACTTTGAATCCACGTAGCGAAGGTGTTGTAGCTACCACGGGAACTGTAATTCCATCTCCAATTTTTAAGTCGTCCAGCGTTTTCTTCACGTCAGCCATCACGCTGTCAACCCGATTGTTCACTTGGTTGATTCGGGTTTCAGCTTCCGACAGGCGGTTGTCATGTTGAGCAACCCTATCCTTCACCTCCCTTATCTCTTTCCCGAAGGTAGCGTGAAGGTCCTTCATGAGAATCATCTGTTCCTCCTGTCAGCGGGCCTGCTGCAAATGCAGGAGCTGCTGACGGGCCGACCTCCGTGGTCAGCAGCTGGCCCTCCGAAGCTTGCGACGTTGTACCACCAAATCGTCTCTGGTCGACGTTGTACCACCCAATCGTCTCTGGTCCGTCTCCTGTTGGCGTTGACTTTGGGTACGGATACCCTCCGTGTCATCTTTAGGTAAAATCGGCATGATTAAATCCCACTTCTGACACCAATTGTTACGAGCTTGGGGTTCGAGACAATTAAAAACTGCCGAGTGAATTACCAAAATTGACATTTTAATTACACAACACTACTTACAACTTAAAACCACACTAATAACAAAACACAATTGTACTGCAGATCACTTTAGTTAGCAGTTGTATCGCTTCGAAGTATTCGCTTGTATCGCCAATTCAATACTACCTCGGTCGCGGTCTATACCGGACTTATATAGGGCCTCAGAGAGTTTCCAGAACCTTCTACTGTAGAAACATCTAGAATGTTCGAGTACATATCGGTCCCGAAATTTCTAGAAAGATCTTGACTCTCCTAGTTCTGCTACTCGATACTAGAGGGCGCTAGTGGTAACTAGTGTTGCCATGTACAAGACATTAATAGTGGCGCGCAACAATATTATAATTTTACAAGATTATCAGTATTTCAAGCACATATTATATTGATAAATAAACTTTATAATATTAGAGTGGACTGAAAATCTACTTATTGCACTTAATTAACTTATTTTATAATTACATAATATTTTATTCTTACCATAAATATTAATACATTTATATTATTTTTTGATTTCTGATTGACTGACACCAGATTTATTAAATACACATTACATGTGATATAATATACATAATTACCTACCCTTCGACCCATTGATTACTATTATAGATACTCTTTTAACATAGACAAAAACTTCTTTTGTGTATATTTTGTGTGATCTTATTTTATCTATTAATTAAATTAGCTTTTACCAATAACATAAAACTTCAATACTTTGACACTTTTAACATACTAATATGACCTGTGTTTGTTATTTGTTTTAAGTTTTTCAAAATTCTAGGAGGAAAAGTAAACTCTTGTATTATATACTCACATAACACTTTTAATTAAACTAGTCAGTTTTCATTTTCGAATGTAATCATTAATATTTAGCTAACCTGTTTAATATAATCCAACACTTGTTGCTTGTTGCGCTGATAAAACATAGACATATAAACCTACTTGTTGGCAGAAAAACTACGTGAATTAGGTACTTGTTACAAGTAGAAATATGAATTTTTTCAAACTTTAACACGAACACAATTTATATCTTAAATAAAGTAACTTTTATATTCGATAAACAAACAAGTTTATACTTTTTATTTTTGCAACCAAATGTTTTAAAACTACGACTTTATTCTAACCTTCAATTTCTTAATTTCTTTATTCTAAACAATTCAAGCACATATTACTGTATGCAGTTGGTATTTGGTTACTATAAACAAGAAAGTCAATGCAGTGTCTACAATTTTAAAAGATGTATTATATTATTAAATATGTATTATAATCATAGATTAAAATTATATCCGTAGAAAGTATGAATTTGTTATAGTAATATGAAGGGATATTTATTAGTATTTTCACAAACTTAAAATAATTAGGTACTAAAACATGTATAGATCGTTAAGTGTGTCGTTTATTATTATTTCTAAAAAATTGTATCATATCTCATATTCAGTAAAAATGAAAAAATAAATAAAAATGTATTATAAAATGTATAAATATATAATATATAAATACATTAAAAACTAAAATTAGTAGCTTTCGTTTCTGCAATATTTTTAGACTAGCACGTCAAGCTTCGAGAGTGATAAAAATATTTCTCATAAAAGTTTGAAACTTTAAATCGATTATAGGTTTGGTACAGTTGAATTCTGCGCATTCCATAAGATAAAATACTCACCTCGTTAGAAATCCACACAGATAAAAGTTGGCGCACATCTGCTCTTGTCTCGGCTAGTAATTGTCTTCGCACACTGCGTTGAAATCTAACTCCACAATTAATACAACTATTTATAGTGTATGATGATCTTTCAGATGTCATTTTCTTAAAATCGCAAATAAATACCAAAAAACAGCAGCGTGAAGAAAGTCAAAGCCAGTTGTAATGTATAAAATCATAAAATATAAAATAATACCCAGCCGCCGGTTCTTACCCAGACACGGAAGTCAATAACCAAATAGCGTTTCGTTCCACGATCACTTTGAACCATGTTATATGACATTTTTATGATTAGCTAACACTTTTAGAAGTAGGATTAAATACAAAGTTCTCAATGGTATCTCTTTTAAGTAATAAATATATTATACAGGGTATTTTTGAAACGCTCCCGAAAACGAAGACAGACGACAGTACTAACTATATCTTTGATGATGGTTGAAATATAAAATAGATCCTGATGAAAAAAAAATCATCTTTTCACAACGTTTTATTAGCTTTTTTCACGCTCCATCGTGTTAGTATAGTTAAATATAACGTTAATTTCATTTTAAAAAATCATGAAAATACTTAAACATTAAACCAGCAGTGGAATTTAAAATAAATAAATCATAAAATCAGCTGACTAGGGTCAATATCCGCGTCGAAGCCAAACTCTTTTATCTAGCTCGGTACAGGTCCCGTCACGTAAAAAGAACGCTGAGCGACGGTGGAGGGGGTGTGTCTGCGCATGTGTACAGTCGCGTTCTAAAGTACTACATGGTACTAGGCTATTGTTTTATAATATTATAATAGTAATTAATGGTTTTATTATAGAATCATAATAGGTACTTTACTAGCTACTTAGAACTTTGGAAGAGGTTGAAATTAAAAATGGATAATGTTTACTTGAGCATTATTTTTTATTTCTATCGTAAAATAAAGTAGTTTGTAACAAGAAAACTTAAGCTAAGGGTGACACGCCGTCCATTATACCGTTGGAACATGGAACATGGAAGCCAGATGTCGATGGTGTGTTGGTGTTACTGGATGCTACTTCATCATCACTCATCAGAATCATCATCATCAATGCTAATGATAAATGTTTCCGTCATCAGGTTGACCACATGGTAATTTTTTCGGTATTCTTCCTCAATACATTTAACTTTACTGCACAATTTTCCCCATTCACCTTCTATTTACCTTTTCGTTCACTAGTTCAGTCATAAAACAATAGATATAAATAATTTTTCTTTCCTTCCTTTTTAAAACCATCGTCGCACGTCGTGCAAAGAAAGCTGTGTGTGCGACTGTACATTGGGAAACATCGCTTTTTCAAAGCGCGGGAAGAATGAGGAACCAATAGCGTGCGCGCACAGTAATACTGGCGAGCATTCCCCCGTCGCGCCCCCTTCGTACCACGCGCTGCCGCCGCCCGGCCGACTGTGTCACCTCGCGTCAGCGCCAACATATGGGGAATTCCCCAAATTTACCTACTAAGATTTGTTTGCAAGCGACATAAGAATTAGAGGTGGCAATTACAATAAAACTTGCAAGTAATTTTTAATACTTTTGACGTACCTCTTTTCAAATCAAAGTATTGGATGGATTAAAAACGGAAAGTCACTAAAAGTAAAGTAAAATAATTATTTTTTAGATTAATTACCTGTCGATCATAATTGCAATTGATTTTAACTATTAAATTATTCAATACCATTTTATTTCTATTTTCTTGTACAAAATCAAAGATAACGATGAAATAGTGTTTATAATTGTGTAAGTGAGTACCCAAGTAAGTACGTTTATTAATTTCAATATAATTTTGGTAGTAACGAACTGCTTGTTTCGTCAGGGTACAATTGATTGTCTAATTGTATTAAAAAAATTACAACTTCTAAATTCCATATGAAAGACTAGTCGTAGGGATCATATGGAAACTAAACTTATAAAATAAAAGTTGGCAATGTCATAACATTTGACGGTCTGTGGGAATGTTCAATGTGTTTAACGCAAGGACGTTAGGACGCTTGTTATTACTTGGTATTACCTACTTGTTATTACGTGTTATTCTTGTTGTTACGTTTTGTGTTTCTTTTTTGTTTTAATAATGCCTAACGCGTACGTTTATAATGTTCGTGAATACGGCAACATGTTAATGTGCCTTGGAGAAGCTTAAGGGAATGCTTCGCGTGCATTACGAATTTACCGAGAGAAATTCCCGACCCCTCGACACCCAACTGACTCTCGTCTGATAACAGCAGCATTTCAGCGAGTGTTGGAAAATCGGCCCATTTCTCCTATATCGGCAGGAGGTGGAAGTCAAGTGACTGTTCACTCCGAGGAGCGCATTTTAGATGTCGTTCGCCGGTATCCGACCTAGGTACACAAAGTATCGCTAAATTGTTAAGACGTCGGGATGGAACAAGTGTGTCATACTGTTCAGTTCAGAAAGTGTTAAAGCGTAACCGAATGCGGCCATACAAAGTGCACAAAGTGCAAGCTTTAGTTCCCGGCGATCACGACCGCCGACGAGTTTTCTGTCGTTGGTTATTAGACCAACAACAACGTGTGCCTGGTTCCATTGAGCACGTTATCTGGACGGACGAGTCGATATTTACCAGAAACGGCCTGTGGAACCGAAGAAATACACACGTGTATTCAGAGGTTAACCCGCACGCTGTCGGTTAACGTATGGGCAGGTTTATTTAAGGATCGCATACTGGGACCAGTGTTTCTGCCACAGCGACTTAACAGACAGTGATACCTAAACTTTATAAATGAACAGTTGGTTGACATTTTAGACGACCTATCGTTGGATGAATATCGCCGCACATGGTTCCAGCATGATGGTGCACCTCCACATGTCGTGAGGTTCGTCCGTGAGCGCCTTACCGAATTATTTGATGATCGCTGGATTGACAGACTAGGACCACACGCTTGGCCACCTCGCTCACCAGATCTGACCCCGTTAGACTTCTTTCTGTGGGGGTATGTGAAAGAAAGGGTTTTTAATCGTGAGTGGGATAGTGCTGACGAAATGCGCCAAAGGATCGTGGATGTTTTCGACAAACTACACGATGATGCCCCGCCTGCATGAGAAGACGCAACACCGAGCCCACATCTGCCTCGAAATGAATGGAGCACAATTTGAGCCGCATCTCATAAGACCACGGAGGATTTAGAGCGGTAAGCTGTTTCATACCTAATTTTTTAAATAACTTAGTACTGAACTGATCTGAATAGGTACATAACTGAATACATCAGAATAATAAACATACCTACACGATGAAAAACGCATGACTCTAATCTTGTTAACATTTTATTTAAGTATTTTTTTCATTAGCGGGGAATCGAACCAGTTATTTGGTTTATTTAACCTGTGAATTTGAATTAAAGTGGCTACGTGGAGACAAGCACAGTGGCAAAATAGTAGGTTAAGTAGATAAGTTAGGTATTTAGACAAATGTTGTAAATTATTAGGTGTTGTGGTACCATCGCTAGTTCCGGGCCGCGCGAATTCGGCGTTCGCGCGTACATTGACCCCTAGTCAGCTGATTGTAATTCAGTAATTCCACTGCTGGTTTTATGTTTAAGTATTTTCATGGTTTTGTTAATGAAATTAACGTTTTATTTAACTATACTAACACGATGGAGCGTAAATAAATCTAATAAAACGTTGTGAAAAGATGATTTTTTTTTCATCAAGATCGATTTTATATTTCACCCATCATCAAAGATATAGTTAGTACTCTCGTCTGTCTTCGTTTTCGGGAGCGTTTCAAAAATACCCTCTATAATAGGTTCTCTTTGTAAAAATATATTTTTCTTTTTATAGAAACTGCAAAAATGATCCATTACACGCATTTCCCCCCCCATATTACATTAATCACAACACGAATATCAATACAACTCATTTTTTTCAGATTTCATGATTCCGTTTAGATTTTCATAAAATCTGTAGGCCACTTTCTATTATAAATTTGTATCTTTTTTTTTGTGTGTCCCATTAAGGGTCGTTAAAATTTCTAGTGGGCCCAAAAACGATTGACTCCTTTCTAAAGCTGCTAATTTTTTTTAAATCATTGACATCCGCCTGGAGTCAACCTAATTCCATATTATCATCGTTTCAAGCCCCTCTTAAGTGGCAGAACTGCTACAAATTCTAGTCAAAAAGATTCTCAAAGTCTTAAAAAGTCTCGAAAACATTGTAATTTTAATATCGAGGTAAATAAGAAAATCTTTTAATTTTTGCGGACAAAATAGTGTACCTCCTCAAAAAGTAAAAAAAAATGTTTATTTTCTGAAAATGATACGAGTATGCAGTTACTATAATAACATTTTTTCACTAATAAGTCCACGAAAGAATCTAGACAGATGAAGAAATGAAGCAAACAGTCGTTTACCCCTCTTCTATAAAAAAAATTAGCAATATGCTTCTCATAACAAATGAGGTAACAATAGAAATTTAAAAATTTTTCGTTATTTTGCGCGGGTTTTGCTTAAGTTAAATGAGAATCAGAAAAAAGAAAAAATTTTTTTTCAAAGATTACAGTTTATGGATCGTCCGGTCAAAAATTTTTTAGAGTCATAGTTCTTACGCAATTTAAGCAATTCTTGGGAATTTCTTTCCCAAGAATTGTGTTTTAAAAACTGGTCTAGTCCATCTACCGAAAAAGAGACATCGGCCATTGTAGATGGATTCAAAGTAAGCATGGTGATGCACGGACTCATGTATACCAAGGTAATTGGTGATGGAGATAACAGCGTAATGAACGCTCTTAGAGACGCAATGGTGTATGGTCCTAATGTTCACATCAGAAAAATAGAATGCAGTAATCATTTACTGCGAAATTATTCAAATAAACTTAGAGAACTAGGGGAAAAACTCAGAACAAAGTTGGCTTTGTACCTGTGACTATTACGTAAAGCGCTTTTAGACAAAATACGACGCCTAAATAATGCAGTTACTGGGGCAGTAGCAACCGCGCAACAGCTCGAGCTCGCAACAGCAGACGAGATTAGAATCCTCCAAGAAGACTTCCAGAATGGGCCAAGCCACGTATTCGGATATCATGATTTTTGTAAAAAATATTATTGTAAAGGATAAGTAACCAAAGAAAACCTTGTTCCACAACTCAAATCTAGTGGGATATGAGTCGATATTTTTGAAAATGTTGGGTGGCTTCTGCAAAATTCGATGACGGGGGGACCACACCGCCGACCATCCTGAAGTGTGAGTGCTCCATGCCGGATGTGCGGTTTACCAGCTTTCGGTTCGCTAAGCACTCTTGTCCCTGGACGTCAGCAAGTCGAGTGGACCTGATGGAGTCCCTCCCATTATGCTGAAGACGTATGCTCCGGAGTTGGCACCGGTTTTAATGCGTCTTTTCCGGTACTCCTACTCCCTAAAACTTCTAAAACCGAATTGTCTTGGCGAAATCAACTATCGAGATTCCAAATATCCGGTTAACTTTTTGTTTACAAGCTTCTCAAGTAGCATTCAAAAGGCGCCTAAGGGTCATTCTACGAACCTGAGAAATTTGTGTTCGCTTAATGGAAGTTCATGAATTTGGACTTCATGATTAGCTATTTGCTGTGATATAAAATGAGATATCACTATCTATATTTTCCATCCATTATTTTGTGGATTAATGATGATCCAATGAAAAAAAAAATCGTGACGACAATACGTGACCTGTCACGGTCTGTCGACTGTTCCCTGACGCCATGTGAAGGTTTAACGGCTGTTTAAAAAAGAAATACTTCACTGCAATAGACTGCAGAGGTGTCAAGTATATAAGTGAAATACTGCCTATTATGCTTGCGTGTCACTGAGAGTTATGTATTTCGCGGTTAAGCATCTTCAATTACATTGCACGATGTGGTGCTGTAGCTTCGTCCAGTAGTCATCACGAGCTATCAAGTGTTTAAGTTTTAAATACGTAAGAGTTTTATAAATTAAGACTTTTAAAAATTATTTGACCTAGTTATAATAAATATTGATGTTTCTACAAACATTATAAGTTTTTTGTCACAACTGTCGACATGTAAAGTTTTGAATACAAGAATCATAAACTTTATTATTGCAACGTGGTTTTGCTTTTTATGACAACTCTAGTGCATACTTGTTAGTCATCAGTCATATTTTTTGATGGAACAAAAGCGAGCTGCTGAAAATTTTAAATTAAAAGAAGGTTCTAAAAGTGTGTCAAAGTTGAGGAGTCACTTCTTAGAGGAAAAAATAAAATATTAGTGACGTGATAAAATAAATAGCTACACACGGCCTTGTAAGAAAAAGGTTTCACGACATTTCGAAACAACATTGAATATTATTGCCTCTAAAGGGTAGCTATTAACCTGAATAGATTAAAATTTGTCACAACTGTCGAAGTCAATTCTGTCGACTGGTTTGTCGACAGAAGTGACGACTGTCTACCGCAGTGACTATCGCCTATGTTTATTATACATTTAACGCTTGTGAGGGCAACTCAAGTGTTACATTAAATATTAAGAAATTCAAAGCCGATTTTTTTCGTTATCTCTATGGTTGTCTCCCACAGGTGTGGCGGAAAATTCGACAAAAAGTTGTTTTATGTTTTGTGTTTTAATAGCTGTCATGAATTTATAAGACACGTTAACAAATAACTATATAATTTGATTGTTCTTCTTCTACTTAAAAATTCTATCAAATTGAAACGTTGATAGAATTTATTTATTTATATACAGTTTTCAATTTAGTAATAGTTCAAGGGTCCAACATAAATTCTATCAAACTTTAAAATACTACTGAATCACATTTTGACTTTGTAATGAGAAAATCTTCAAAACTATAGAATAGAATAGAATAATTTTTATTCAATATAGATCACATGTGTAATTCTTATTGAAAGTCATTTTTTACTTTACCATTGGTTCAAAAGAAACCTCTGTCCTGGGAAGAACCAGCAAAAAACCTAGCGGGAATTTTTAAAAAAAAGTAAATTTTACATTAATGGTTGTACAAACTATTTACAAAAATTATTTTAGAAACTGCTTGGAAAACTCTCATTCCTAGGGGTTATTATCAACCATGTATTAATTTATATTATAATAACCCTTTTTATACTGTTTCAGCTTAACAAAACATTTAAACTTGGTAATAGAGAGAGCCTGTACACTTTCTGGGACCTTGTAGTAATAGACCCACATACATTGCCCCAAGAATGAATTACTGACTCTGTGGAGTCAAGAAACTGGTATCACTAGCTTGTGTTTGTTCCTAGTGTTTACAGAGTGTATATCACTATTTTTACTAAAACTACCTTTGTATTTTTGAACATACATTAAATTTTTCGTAAATATACTGAGAGGCCAAAGTTAATATACTTATTTCTTTAAATTTATCTCTAAGAGACTCTCTCGGTTTCAGGTTGTAAATAGCTCGAATGGCCCTCTTCTGTAAAACAAAAATAGTTTCTGAATCAGCGTGAATTATTATTTCTAAAAATAAGTTGAAGATTTTTTTTAACTGTCTCGACGATAATAAATATATTATATTGATTCCAAATGTTAAGTTAAAAAAAATGTTAAGTTTCTAAAACAATCCCAACATGTCAAGTTATTTTTTATAAATAATATATTTATAAAAAATAACTTGTTATTTTTTATAAATATATTTTTTAATAATTTTTTAATAATATTTTTTATAATATTTATTATCGTCGCGACAGGTACAAAAAAAATTCAACTTATTTTTAAGAAATAATAATGTTAAAAAAATTATTAAAAAAACTTACTTCCTGGTTTCGGATTTAATCATCAAGTAGGCAAAAATAAACTGATCTATTTTAATGAACAGATCGTAAAATGGAGAGAGTGCGAGAATTATGATTCTCCGATGATGCCTTCTCACTCTTACTCGGACCTCGTATAGTAGTAGACTATTAACGCTGGTGTTCCACAAGGCTGCGTGCTATCACCAACGCTGTTTCTTCTGCATATCAATGATATGTCGCAAACCGGTAACATTCATTGCTATGCGGATGATAGCACTGGTGATGCTCTATACACCGGCCATGCCAATATTTCTCGGGAAAACGTCGCCGAGTACCGGAACAAACTTGTGTCTGAAGTCGAGACTTTGTTGAACAAAGTCTCGGATTGCGGGCGACTAAATCTAGTCCAGTTCAATCCCCAGAAGACACAAGTTTGCGCGTTTACCGCTAAAAGGAACCCATTTGTCGTATCTCCTCAGATTCAAGGCACTCCCCTTGTTGCCTCAGCCAGTTTCGGAATCCTCGGCGTTGACATATCGAGTGACGTGCAGTTTCGTGGTCACTTGGAAGAGAAGGCCAAATTAGCCTCTAAAAAGCGTGCTCAGTAGAGCGGGGCAGTATTTCATGCCGGCACACCGCCTGCAACTTTACAAGGCGCAGGTTCGGCCTCACATGGAATACTGTTCCCATCTCTGGGCAGGGGCTCCCCAATGCCAGCTCCTTCCACTTGACCGCATTCAGCGCAGAGTGGATCAAATCGTCGACGACCGAGTTCTTTCCAATCGGCTTGACTCACTAGCACTGCGTAGAGATGTTGCATCTCTTTGTGTATTTTATCGCATGTACCACGGAGAGTGCTCTGAGGAATTGTTCGGACTAATTCCAGCCGCTCAATTTCACCATCGCACATCGCGACAAAACTCGCGATACCATCCATACCATCTGGATGATTGGCGGTCCACCACTGTGCGATTTAGAAGATGTTTTCTTCCTCGCACAACTTACTTGTGGAACCGATTACCACCAGCGATTTTTCCGGACCGATACGACTTAGGGACCTTCAAGAAAAGAGCCTACTCCTTTTTAAAAGGCCGACAACGCATCTGCAATTCCCCTGGTGTTGCTGTTGTTCATACCTTTTTTTTTTACACCTGTATAAATCACACCTGCCGAAATATACTAGGAATTTTTTTTTAATCGTAAAATGTAGGAAATTTTACGAGGAATCTAAATATGGAAAAAAGTAAATAATTCATTAATTTTTAAGCATTAAAATTTCAATTTGAAAATTTCATATTGTTATATTTTTTTAACAATAAAAAAAAATTGTCTCTAAAATTTTTATTTCTAAATTTTAAAATCTAAACTGTAAGTTAGATTTTTTAAGCAATTTAAAAAAAACGTTTATTTTTTACTCCCTACGATGTTATAAAATTTACGTTCATCCCTTAAACTTAAAGCTTCCCTAACTCGGTTAATTTTGACCGGAGACGAAAAAATTATTTCACCTTTTTTATGTAAAATTTTAAGCTCTACACATTTTTAACCCGCGAGAACTCGCGCTATGAGCATTTTGCTCACGGTAAATTTAAAAATGGTGCCATTCTGTCAAAAACCTACCTGACAGTCTCTACGGATATATAGACGGATATAATAGAGATAAAAGCATTTATTGGGCTCTTGTCCATGGCTGGTATAAAGAAAATGAATCACCTAAATTTAAAAGAAATGTGGGAGACAGATTGCACCGCCCCTGATATATTTCGAGCTGTCATGAATCGCAATCGATTTATGTTTTTGATGAGATGCATTCGATTTGATGATATACAAACTCATCAGGAGAGATCTGATTCTGACAATATTGCACCAATTCGTGAAATATTTGATTTATTTGTCGAAAAGTGTCGGGCTAACTACCAGGTTGGAGAAAATGTAACCATAGATGAAATTTTAGAATCGTTCCGGGGTCGTTGCAAATTCCGAATGTATATCGCTAACAAACCAGCCAAATATGGCATAAAAGTGTATGCACTGTGTGATGCGCATTCTTATTATACAAGTAATTTAGAGATTTATCCAGGGAAACAACCAAATGGTCCGTACAAATATGATAATTCCCCATCTGCTGTTGTTACTCGTTTATCAAAAGATATTCTAAATTCTGGAAGAAATATTACAGCAGATAATTATTTTACATCTATCCCATTGGCCGACGAATTGCTGACTAAACGTACTACTTTGGTTGGTACTATACGAAAAAACAAAAGGGAAATTCCATCTATGTTTTTAAATACTAAAATAAGACCAAAGCCCAGTAGTATTTTTGGTTTTCAAACGGGCAAAGTTCTGGTATCCTATATACCAAATAAAAAGATCAAAAAAAATGTTCTTATGATTAGTACTCTTCATAATGACGACCGAATCGATCCTGAAACTGGAGATGACGCAAAACCTGAAATAATTACATTTTACAATAAAACCAAAGGAGGGGTAGATGTAGTCGATAGATTGAAAGGAGAATATTCTGTAGCTCGAGTTGCCTGTAGGTGGCCACTGAGAATTTTTTTTTCCATTTTGAATATAGCAGGTATCAATAGTCAAATTATTTATCACGGAAATTGTGATGATTTGATCACAAGGAGGGAATATTTGAAAAAGCTGTCTCTCACACTAACCCAAGAACACATCAACCGAAGGAGCTCTTTGCAAAATATATCGTATCCCCTTAAACAGGTTATAACCCGATTTTCAAACGAAAGAGACGTTCCCGAAATCGAAACACCACCTGGAATATGTGCGGTGTGCCCAAGGCGTAAAAATCGCAAAACGAAAAAGGCTTGTGTTTACTGTAAGAAATTTTTATGTTCAGAACATGCAAAAATTTTGTGTGATATATGTAAGTCTAGGTTATATGATGAGGATTAAGATATTATATTTTGTTTTAAGAAATTTTAGGTTAAGATTTTTTTTTTTTTTCCCAAAGACTACATGTGATGACTGGCAAATTTAAGTTCCTAAATGTTAATGTCGAAAAAAAAAACGTACATCATTGTTTTTTCTTTAAATAAATATGTAATTCATAAAATTTTATGTGTATTATTATATCCATAACAAAAAAAGTCCACACGCTATCTTTTAGGTATTTAAAAGACTGTTTGTTTAGCGTGAGCAAAATGCTGTATACGCGAGTGCTTGCGTAACATTTAAGGGCGCGAGTTCTGCCGCGTTAAAAGAACATTTTTGTCTAATATTTACCGTTTTCGAGTAATTGCGAAAAAACACTTTTGAAAATTTTTTTTTAACTCTTGCCGGGAGTTGCGGACACGAAAACTTTCACACATTGGTTTTGTATCATTAAAACTACATTATATCAAAAATGCAAAGTTGAGTGTTAAATTTTGATTTCAGATCTTATTTGACTGGACTATGGATATATGGGGGCCCCACTGAAGCTTTGCGTCGAGAGTGATGCCAAGAAAAACAGTGGAGTCAACAGGGCTCAATTCTTCTAAATTTAAAAACACATCGGTATTCAGATTTTTAACATTCGATGTTGAAAATTTAATACATTTAGTTTTATTTCCGTTTAAATGTAGATTATTAACGTTAAACCAATGCACTAATTTTGATATAGCATTATTCACTTCGTCACATTTAAATGATTGACGTTTAAGTTTAAAAATCAAGGAAGTATCATCAGCAAATAATACTATATCATAATTATCCTCTACAAGGGAAGGTAAGTCATCAATATACACTAGAAATAGGAATGTACCGAGACTCGAGCCCTGAGGGACACCCATTAGTACAGGTGACCCGGAAGAACTTACTTACCATTGATAATAACTTTCTGCATTCTATTACATAAATATGAAATAATAAGTTTAAGCGCTGTGTTCTTGACACCATACTATAGTTAGTGAATTTGTGGCACAGATCTGAATTGAATTTTATTTTATACTTAGGTGGTTAAAAAGACGTTGATAGACAAAGAAAAGAAGGATCGGTGAGGGCAGCAACAAAAGGAATTGGATAAGAGAACAAAGGTCGAAAATGACTGAAGCTATTTTAGTAGGAAGAAGTAAAAAAGATAGAGAAAAATATAAAAATAATAAAGAGTCAGGATTAGTTAAAAGTATCAACAATCTGACTCCAAGAATACAAAATTAAATACAAAAACAACGGCAAGAACGTACTCAAAAACACCGTGAAAAGAAAAAAGAGCTCAGAGAAACTGAGAATAGACTAAAAATGAAACACCGCTTTTATAATCAGTACTGCAAAGCTCCAGATATTCAAGAAATGTCAGAGGTCGGCAGATTGCAAAAAAAATCGAAGGAAAATAAGAGCTGAAAATAAATATTTTAGATGTATATAAGATAAGATACGATATATACTCTAAGATGAAAATGCTACAAAAAATCACGACAAGGCACCCCAGACGGCATCGGAGGAGCCATTGTGAGATACTTCTCTGATTGTGAATCATTAATTACTTGTTTGCAAGAAAACTGCAAAGGAATCCAAATATTACCCAATAATGAGACCCATGTTAATCATATGTCAGCCATTTTGGATAAAATAACCACATTTACGTTCAAGGGGTACTCTGTATAAACGCCAACTAACTCTGAGCAAAAGTAATAAGGATGTGATACACGCAACGGTTCCCATCACGAGATGGGTATCATCTTAATAACATATAAAAAGACATAACACAGAAGATATTGTTACTGGTTCACCTGAGACACTATTAAAATCACCTTTGCCTAATCAAACTAGTTTCAAAAAATAAGGATAAGCTTAGTTTGCGTTCGTAATTGCCAGCTTGGTCTCTTACATGCAGACTACTTATAATAAATTAAATTTCACGAGATGTTCTACGATAATGACGAAGAAAGCGATGACAATATTAATCTGCGACAACCATTAAGAGAAAATATAAATAACTTTGATTCTCCATCTAACTTTTGTGTCATCCTTGAATAGATGAAAACGATGAAGAAAATCGTTTCGGTTGAGATTTTTCTGGAACTGGTGAGTCCATTTGCAATAGCCATCCAAGACCAAAATGTTGTTAATTTTGTACATCATCATCCTCAAGTGACTAAAAAATCTTTTTTTTTTCTCTAAAAAGCATTTTTTTAAAATTTCTTAGTAAATTTAACTGCGTTATTATTATTTTCATGTTCCTTACATGGGTGATTCTACGATAAGAGGTAATATGCACGGCAATCATTATTAAGGAGATTTTTTACCCTATGTGTTGTCATTTTATTCAATAAATCGGAACGTCTTAATGTATTTTATAAATTACGATTGTATGCTCAATAAAAGCACATTTTCCTAAAATTAAGTTTTTAAGTCTGAAAAAGTCTCTACCCTGGTTTGTCCCCTTGACGTTTTTGGTTAAACATGTGAACATTACATACCTTATTTGTTGCCATTGGCCACTAAAAGTATTCATTCATTCATTCATTACAGCCCTCACAAGTCCACTGCAACATAGCCTCCCACGGAATGCCACAGCACGGTCCCGAGCCACCTGCATCCATTGACTTCCTGCATGTCTTACCAGGTCGTCACCCATCAGTGGGGACGCCCACACTCGCCTGCCGGTACGAGGCTGCCACCGAGAACCTTTCTTCCCCATCGGTTGTCGGTTCTTCGAGCTATATGGCCGGCCCATTGCCACTTCAGCTTACTAATCCTTTGGGCTATGTCGGTTACTCTGGTTCTACTGCGGATATCCTCATTTCTAAGTTTATCACGCAGAGAAACCGTCATCGTTGGAGCCACGCGCAAGTGTGAGTAACGATCCAAGAGCAAGTCTTATCCGACACTATTCCGATGATATCCCGGACGTCAGTCTGAGCGATTAGAATGGCTCTCCAGCACCTTAAAACGGCAAGGCCCCAGGCGAGGAAATTACAGCGGAACTTCTGAAAGCGGGTGGAAACCGGTACTTGAAGTCCTTCAGAAGCTTTTAATTCCGTTCTCCATGGTGGTATTACACCGAGGCGTGGAGCAGAAGTGCGGTGGTCTTGTTCTTCAAGAAAGGCGACAACGCTCTTTGAAGAACTACAGACCGATTTCTTCTGAGCCGCGTCTACGTGCTGTTTTCGAGAGTCATTACGAATCGTCTCGCATGCAGACTCGACGACTTCCAGCCTCCTGAACAAGCGGTTTGAAAAGGCTTTAGCACCATAGACCACATACATACTCTTCGGCAAATTGTACAGAAGACCGACGAGTACAATCTGCCACTTTGCCTTGCGTATGGACTATGAGAAAGCCTTTGATTCCGTCGAAATTTGGGCGGTGGTGCAGTCCCTTCAGCGGTGCCAAGTAGACTGTCGGTATATCGAGGTGCTGAAGTGTTTGTACAGTAGGGCTACGATGGCTATCCGAGTACAGAACCAGAGTACGAAACCTATCCAACTGCAGAGAGGTGTAAGACAGGGTGACGTAATATCCCCGAAACTCTTCACCGCTGCATTGGAAGACGTTTTCAAGCTACTGGACTGGAAAGGATACGGTATTAACATCAATGGCGAGTACATCACTCACCTTCGATTTGCCGACGATATAGTCCTTATGGCAGAATCGCTGGAGGATCTAAGCACTATGCTCAATGACCTCAATAGTGTCTCCCAACGGATAGGTCTCAAGATGAACATGGACAAAACAAAATCATGTTTAATGTCCATGTCACACCTATGCCGGTAGTTGTTGGGAGCACACTAACCTGAATCCGCACACTGATCAGTTTACATTCAAGGCGCCACTTAGTAACACACGTGACGTCACAACGAAGCGACATTGCTCTCTGACCTATCAAAATTATATGACCCACTTGGTTGGCTGTCTCGGTAACAATGAAGGTAAACTCATATTTCAACAAGTTTGCTTGTTTCAACAAATTGGGATGAACTCTCCGGAAGACATACAACAAGAGGACAACCTTTCAACAAGAATTGCCCACTATCAATACCATCGCTTTACAACGCTGGATTGGTACACTAAACAACCCATCGAGTTACACGGATTCAGTGACGCCTCGAGAAAGCTTCACGGTCTGTTATCTACTGTAAATCTATTAGAAGAAGGGCAACAAATTATCACGCTGGTGGCAGGAAAACTAAGCTCGCACCATTAAGAAAACCCCGTCTTACCACGGCTTGAACTATGCGGTGCCCTACTACTGTCTCGACTTATGAAAAGGTCATAGAGTCAATAAACTCACAGAGTGTAACAATACATGGTTGGACAGATTCTATGATCGTGATGGGTTGGTTACAAGGCCTTCAAGATGGACCACATTTGTGGCTAATCGCGTAACACAGATCACTGTCATCATGCCATCGGGATGCTGGAGGCACGTCAAGTCTGAATATAACCCAGCAGATTGTGCCAGCAGAGGCCTAACTCACTACAACTGGCGAATCATCATTTATGGTGGGGACCTATTTGGCTAAAAGACAACGACCTCCCACTTCAAGACCAATTCCACACAACTGTTGAAGAGAAAAGGGTCAAACAAGTTTGCGTGTCACAAAGGTCGATGCCATTAATCGGAGAACTTTAAACAAACACAGCTGTATGGCGCGCGTAACTCGAATCCTAAGTTGGATACTTCGGTTCATAAACAATGCACGTGACGTCAACAATGCCATGCGGTCATCGTACTTAGCAACGAGTGACCTGCAGAACGCACATAATGCAATTATCAAGGCTATACAAACTAATCATTTCGCCGACGACATTGCACAACTCAATAAACATCATAAAGAACAAGCAGCATTTTAAACTTAAACCATTCCTGGACAAACACGAAATCTTATGTAGGAGGACGTCTGAAAATGCCAACTTAAGTCAAGAACAAAACATCCATTACCTACAATGACAGGTTAACGGAGTTATTGATCGACCAAGCGCACAAGAGGACCCTGCATGGTGGAGCCAGACTAACTCTATCATATCTACGCAACAGATATTGGATTATCAGCGGTTTGAGAGCAGTGAAAACGATTATACGGTGCATCACGTCATCGCTTCAAAACTATCAACAACAACCAACTTATGGGTGATTTACCTCCACGCGTCACACCATCCCGGCCTTTCACACACACCGGTGTAGATTTCACTGGGCATGTGGAGGTAAAGGCTAACAAGGGCAGAGGAATAAAGACAATGAAGGCCTACGTAGCTGTATTTGTGTGTCTGCACAAAAGCTTCACCTCGAACTTGTCTCCGATCTCAGCACAGTGGCTTCTGAACGCCTTGAAACGAATGTGTGCCCGCCGAGGCCTCGTCACATCTACAGCGACAACGGCACCAACTTCGTGGGCGCAGCAAGAGCATTGAAAACAACGAAAGGAGGCATTACAATGCTACATAAACAATGACGTCATAACTAACATGTCAGAGTGGGGCATTGAATGGCATTTTAACGCTCCTTCCTGGCCTACTGCTGGTGGACTCTACGAAGCTGCAGTAAAGCCTGAAACATCACCTCAAACGAGTACTGGGGATCAAAACTTACGTTCGAGGAATTTTCTACACTGTTGGCGCAGATTGAAGGATGTCTCAACTCTCGCCCCTGGTGGCGTTGTCAGAGAATATCGAAGACCTTGACTGCTTGACACCAGCTCACTCCTAATCGGCGAGCCCCTCAGAATCACCACTATCCGCTGAGGGTAATGACATGACCTTCTACAAGATGGCAACTTACGGAGAAAATGTACAAGGACTTCTGGAGAAGGTGGTCTACTGACTATCTTCAAACTCTACAAACTCGAAGCAAATGGCACTTTCCTACTAAAACTTAGTTGGGGACGTCGTTATCGTCAGAGAAGACAACATCCTCCTGCCAAATGGATCCTGGGACGGTGTTGAGACTCACCCAGGTGCGGACGGCCGGGTACGAGTCGTCACACTGAAAACTAAAACAAGTAATATGAAGCGACCGATTACAAAATTGTCACGCCTTCCGTTGGATCCGTCATCTATACAACTGCATCTTCTGACGTTGACACTACGAAGCCGCAATAAATACACAAAGAAAACGAAGAAACAACAACGGCAAAAAACACTAACAACTTTTTTTGTACGTTACTTATATTGATGTGTGTTGGACCTACTACGCAACAAATGATCAACATAACAAGGCTTAGCAGTTCAAGAGTCGTTTATTTTTACAAGGTGTCTGATGCAGATTATTCAAGATAAGTGGAAAATGGTTGTATACTACAACATGACGACATATTGGCGGAGTTTGGACAACATACAAAACTATGTCAACCATTTGAACACATTATGCAAGAATGAAGCAGCCTATCTTACAATTTCATCCCAGTTTCAACACGAACTTAACGAAATTCAACACTATAACGATATCTTACGATCAGAACATGGACCGTCTCGAAGAAAAAGAGGACTAGTGAATGGAATAGGATACCTAGCAAACTCCCTTTTTGGTACTCTGGATGAGAGATTTGCCAATCAGTACGTGAAGGATATCAACATAATCCAGTCAAACGAAAATCATCTATTGAATTTACAAAAATCACACATCGATCATCGAAAGTGAATATAATCTTCTAAAAAGAAACGAGGAAGTAATGAACACAATTTCGTATCATCGACAATCATCTCGCTGAAACGGAAAAACGCATACAAATCAGCCATGACAATGCTATGTACATAACAGCTACCGCTCTGGCCGTGAACTGATCATTTCAAACATACGACAAATACAGCAACTCCTAGACCTAGTAACTGACGTGAAGGACGGGAGAGTTGACCCATCTCATCAAGCCCAACCAATTTGAAGATCAGCTCAACATCATCTCCGGTCATTTACCGTTGAGTCGCGCCTCTGGTGAACACACGCCATTGCACGCGAAGCCTGGCGAGTGCACGCGCTACCGCGCATACATAATATTCGAAGTGAAGCTACCGCTAATAAACAACAATATGAACTTAACCGCATCATTCCTATTCCGCAATAACTGGACACACAGAAAACTATACTCACATCTGAATACCTTGCTGTAAACCTAAAAGGGACATGATAATACCCTTAGAAAACCGAGATGTATCATCATGCTTAAATCTGCAAGAAAACAAAATGTTATGTTATCAATCAACCTATTTACAACATTAAGGTAGCCGATACATTATGTGAAGCGCAATATTAAACAATGGCGACTTATCAACATGCCGCACAAGAGTATTGTAACGACAGGTGGGTGCGATTAATCGTGGCGCGTGGCTGTTCTCCTGTTGCGAAGACTGCACGATGCGCATTTTCGCCCAGCTGGAGTGACGTCACAGCACACTTACACGCACGGGATTATGTTACCGGACTTGCGGTGTATCGCGGAGAAAGCTTCATCATTCATGCTCGCAACGACTATCACAGCGAGTTGAAACTAACACAGTGAAGAAAGAATGTACATGCGAATCAAGCCTGAACCACATACTGACAGACTTTAATCATACATTTGGACCTGAAGATCATAAAGACGCCTTACAAGAGCTGAAAAACAACATTGATAAGGTCAAGGAACACAACAAACACTGAGTGTACAATCACCACACACGACACACACAACTATGTGTTGTACACCGTAGTCGGATTTATTATTGTAGCCTTCATTGCATGGGGACATTCCGGCTGAAAGAAGATGTCAAGGCTGCAGTGAATCTTCGCGACAAGCCAGACCCCAACAATGTCGAGCAGCCAACCCAAGGACATTCATCGGAGCATGGAGTCTCGGACATCGATAGTGTGGATGCGGTGATCGCAACGGCTGCCCGTAAACTCAATAGGGTTCATCGCCTTAAACTTTCTTCTTGTTTATAAAATTGGCAAGATGTACGAGCAAGTACATGATATTTCAACAGTTTAGAAAATAATGTTGATATCGCGCCTGCGCGCGACACGTTCACTATAATTACATTTTTCATTCATAAGTATTTTCAGCAAATTTCACATTGCAAGCAATGTCCGCTTCGTTGTGACGTCACGTGTGTTACTAAGTGGCGCCTGAATGTAAACTGATCAGTGTGCGGATTCCAGGTTAAGCCGAGTGTTTTGTTACCTCTGCGTCCTTGAAGTCAAACATATTCTGGCTTATGAGATGTTCAGGTAAAGTTTGAAGCAATCTGGGTGGTTACTAGCCCATTTGCGAAGATTGAACCCACCGCCTTTAACAGGTCAATCAATTGGTTTTGAGCGTCTGCAAATGTAGGGGGTTTTTGTGAGTTGTGACCCCACATATAATTGATAGTATATTAATGTAGGTTGTATCTTCTACGTTACGGGATGGTAATTAAAACTGTGTCCGTTTCGTAGAGAGCGTTTATTGTACTGAAAATACTTATGAATGAAAAATGTAATTATAGTGAACGTCAGGTGCGCAGGCGCGATATCAGCATTATTTTCTAAACTGTTGAAATATCATGTACTGCTCGTACATCTTGCCAATTTTATAAACAAGAAGAAAGTTTAAGGCGATGAACCCTATTGAGTTTACGGGCAGCCGTTGCGATCACCGCATCCACACTATCGATGTCCGAGACCCATGCTCCGATGAATGTCCTGGGTTGGCTGCTCGACATTGTTGGGGTCTGGCTTGTCGCGAAGATTCACGCTGCAGCCTTGACATCTTCTTTTCAGCCGGAATGTCCCCATGCAATGAAGGCTACACAACCGACTACGGTGTACATACATAGTTGTGTGTGTCATGTGAGTGATTGTACACTCAGTGTTTGTTGCTGTTCCTTGACCTTATCAATGTTGTTTTCAGCTTTGTAAGGCGTCTTTATGATCTTCAGGTCCAAATGTATGATTAAAGTCTGTCAGTATGTGGTTCAGGCTTGATTCACGCATGTACATTCTTTTCTTCACTGCTCAGTTTCAACTCGCTGTGATAGTCGTTGCGAGCATGAATGATGAAGCTTTCTCCTTGAGCATACACCCAAGTCCGAGTAACATAATCCCCGTGCCGTAAGTGTGCTGTGACGTCACTCCAGCTGGGCAGAAAATGCGCATCGTAGTCTTCGCAACAGGAGAACAGCCACGCGCCACGATTGTGTAATCGCACCCACCTGTCGTTGCAATCCAATACTGTGCGGCATGTTGATAAGTCGCCATTGTTTAATATTTGCGCTCACATAATGTATCGGCTACCTTAATGTTGTAAATAGGTTGATTGATAGCACATAACATTTTGTTTTCTGCAGATTTAAGCATGATGATACATCTCGGTTTTCTAAGGGTATTATCATGTCCCCTTTAGGTTTACAGCAAGGTATTCAGATGTGAGTACTATAGTTTTCTCTGTGTCCAGTTATTTGCGGAATAGGAATGATGCGGTTAAGTTCATATTGTTCGTTGTTTATTAGCGGTAGCTTCACTTTGAATATTATGTATGCACTTAGAGCGCACGCACCGCGCCAGCTTGTATAGGCTTTGCGCAATGGCGTGTGTTCACACAGGGTAGCGATAACTCGCTTGGTAAATGACCGGAGATGATGTTGAGCTGATCTTCAAATTGGTTGGGCTTGATGAGATGGGTGTCAACTCTCCCGTCCTTCACGTCAGTTACTAGGTCTAGAGTTGCTGTTGTATTTGTCGTATGTTTGAAATGATCAAGTTCACGGCCAGAGCGGTAGCTGTTATGTACATAGCATTGTCAGGCTGATTTGTATGCGTTTTTCCGTTTCAGCGAGATGATTGTCGATGATACGAAATTGTGTGTTCATTACTTCTCGTTTCTTTTTAGAAGATTATATTCACTTTCGATGATCGATGTGTGATTTTGTAGAGATTCAATAGATGATTTTCGTTTGACTGGATTATGTTGATATCCTTCACGTACTGATTGGCAAATCTCATCCAGAGTACCAAAAGGAGTTTGCTAGGTATCCTATTCCATTCATAGTCCTTTTCTTCGAGACGGTCCATGTTCTGATCGTAAGATATCGTTATAGTGTTGAATTTCGTTAAGTTCGTGTTGAAACTGGGATGAAATTGTAAGATAGGCTGCTTCATTCTTGCATAATGTGTTCAAATGGTTGACATAGTTTTGTATGTTGTCCAAACTCGCCAATATGTCGTCATGTTGTAGTATACAACCATTTTCCACTTATCTTGAATAATCTGCACATCAGACACCTTGTCAAAATAAACGACTCTTGAACTGCTACCTAGTTATGTTGATCATTTGTTGCGTAGTAGGTCCAACACACATCGAAAATATAAGTAGTAACGTACAAAAAGTTGTTGAAGTGTTTTTGCCGTTGTTGTTTCTTCGTGTATTTATTGCAGGTAGTGTCAACGTCAAGAAGATGCAGTATAAGATGACGGATCCAACGGAAGCGTGACAATTTTGTAATCGGTCGCTTCATATTACTTGTTTTAGTTTTCAGTGTGACGACTCGTACCGGTCCGTCCGCACCTGGGTGAGTCTCCAACACCCGTCCCAGGATCCATTTGGCAGGAGGAATGTTGTCTCTGACGATAACGACGTCCCCAACTTCTAAGTTTTAGTAGGAAAGTGCCATTTGTTTTCGAGTTTGTAGAGTTTGAAGATAGTCAGTAGACCACCTTTCCAGAAGTCCTTGTACATTTTCTCCGTAAGTTGCCATCTTGTAGAGAAGGTCATGTCATTACCTCAGCGGATAGTGGTGATTCTAGAGAAGGCTCGCCGATTAGGAAGTGAGCTGGTGTCAAGCAGTCAAGGTCTTCGATATTCTCTGACAACGCCACCAGGGCGAGAGTTGAGACATCCTTCAATCTGCGCCAACAGTAGAAAATTACTCGTTTGAGGTGATGTTTCAGGCTTTACCGCAGCTTCAGAGTCCACCAGCAGTAGGCCAGAAGGAGCGTTAAAATGCCATTCAATGCCCCACTCTGACATGTTAGTTATGACGTCATTGTTTATGTAGCATTGTAATGCCTCCTTTCGTTGTTTTTCCAATGCTCTGCTGCGCCCACGAAGTTGGTGCTGTCGCTGTAGATGTGACGAGGCTTTCCTATGCACACATCTGTTTCAAGGCGTTCAGAAAAGCCACTGTGCTGAGATCGAGACAAGTTCGAGGTGAAGAGCTTTGTGCACAGACACACAAATACAGCTACGTAGGCCTTCATTGTCTTTATTCCTCTGCCCTTGTTAGCCTTTACCTCCACATGCCCAGTGAAATCTACACCGGTGTGTGAAAGGCCGGGATGGTGTGACGTGGAGGAGGTAAATCACCCATAAGTTGGTTGTTGTTGATAGTTTTGAAGCGATGACACGTGATGCACCGTATAAGTCGTTTTTTCACTGCCTCAAACCGCTGATAATCCAATATCTGTTGCGTAGATATGATAGAGTTAGTCTGGCTCCACCATGCAGGGTCCTCTTGTGCGCTTGGTCGATCAGTAACCCGTTAACCTGTCATTGTAAGGTAAGATAATTGGATGTTTTTGTTCTTGACTTGTTGGCATTTTCCAGACGTCCTCCTACACGTAAGATTTCGTGTTTGTCCAGGAATGGATTTAAGTTTAAAATGCTGCTTGTTATTCGCACTTTTATGATGTTTATTGTTGCAATGTCGTCGGCGAAATGATTAGTTTGTATAGCCTTGATAATTGCATTATGTGCGTTCTGCAGGTCACTCGTTGCTAAGTACGATGACCGCATGGCATTGCTGACGTCACGTGCATTGTTTATGAACCGAAGTATCCAACTTAGGATTCGAGTTACGCGCCATACAGCTGTGTTTGTTTAAAAGTTCTCGATTAATGGCATCGACCTTTGTGACACGCAAACTTGTTTGACCTTTTCTCTTCAACAGTTGTGTGGAATTGGTCTGAAGTGGGAGGTCGTTGTCTTTAGCCAAATAGGTCCCCACCATAAATGATGATTCGCCAGCTGTAGTGGAGTTAGCCTCTGCTGGCACAATCTGCTGGGTTATATTCAGACTCTGACGTGCCTCCAGCATCCTGATGGCATGATGACAGTGATCTGTACGCGATTAGCCACAAATGGTCCATCTTGAAGGCCCCCTTGGAACCAACCCATCACGATCATAGAATCTGTCCAACCATATTGTTGTTACTCTGTGAGTTTATTGATCTATGACCTTTTCATAAGTTGAGACAGTAGTAGGGCACCGCATAGTTCAAGCCGTGGTAAAGACGGGGTTTCTTAATGGTGCGAGCTTAGTTTTTCCTGCCACCAGCGTGATAATTTGTTCCTTCTTCACTAATAGATTTACAGTAGATAACGCAGCCGTAGGCTTTCTCGAGGCGTCACTGAATCCGTGTAACTCGATGGGTTGTTTAGTGTTACCAATCCAGCGTTGTAAAGCGATGGTATTGATAGGCAATTTTGTTGAAAGGTTGTCCACCTTGTTGTATGTCTTCCGGAAGAGGTTCATCCTAATTTGTTGAAGCAAGCTGCTTGTTGAAATATGAGTTTTGGCTTCATTGTTACCGGAGACAGCCAACCAAGTGGGTCATATAATTTTGATAGGTCAGAGAGCAATGTCCGCTTCGTTGTGACGTCACGTGTTACTGGTGGCGCCTGAATGTAAACTGATCAGTGCGGATTCCAGGTTAAGCTGAGTGTTTGTTACCTCTGCGTCCTTGAAGTCAAACATATTCTGGCTTATGAGATGTTCAGGTAAAGTTTGAAGCAATCTGGGGTGGTTATCAGCCCATTTGCGAAGATTGAACCCACCGCCTTTTAACAGGTCAATCAATTGGTTTTGAGCGTCTTGTGCTTCTAACATGTCGTTGCTGCCACCAAGTAGGTCATCCACATACAGCTGGTGAGTAAGGATCTCTGCCGCGAGAGGATAGCGGTGTCCATCGTCCATTACGAGTTGTATTATGGTGCGCATTGCCAAAAATGGCAGTTTTGGTACCATATGTTACAGTGCACAGTTGGTATTCTTTGATGAGATCTGTGCAGAGTCACGCCATACAATTTTTTGCAGGTGTTGATCTTCATCGTATCAGTACTTGACGGTAAAACTTCTCAATGTCTGCAGTGTGACGTGAAAGGCTCACAACGTAGAATCATAGATTGTAGGTCTTGTTGGAGGTTAGCCCTGCACCCATGAGATCGTTCAAGCTTTGTCCTGTACTTGTCTTGGCAGAGGCATTAAAGACTACGCGCAATTTTGTAGTTGTTGAGTCCAGCTTTGTACGCCGTGATGAGGTAAGAAGTAGCTTGGCTTTATGGTGTTCCAGTGGCGTCATGTATTGAGTTGTAGATATTCGTCAATAAACTTTGTATGACGTGGTAAAATGTTTCCTGTTTCCAATAATCGTTTTTCTAACTGCCGAAATTGTGCGATTGCCTGTGGCTTAGAAGTGCCCAAGGTTTGTTCGTAGTTTATTTCGCTGGAAGTCTGACTGCATATCGTCCGTTTTTTGTTGTTGTGGTTGAATAAATAGATTCACAGTATTCTTCCTCTGATGTTGATTGTGATTGGTTTGGTTATTCCTCCATCTCCCAAAATCGAGATACATCGTCAAGATTAATGAGCACGTGGCAGTTGAAGGTTTGATATTGCCCAGCAGTACCCAGCCCACTTTGTCTGTTGAGCCATGGGTGTGTGTGGGTCCGTAGCATACCACTCATTACTATGTCAGCATACACTCCAGCGTCTAACAGAACGTCCACTGGTCTCGAGATGTTGAAGTCGGATCCGCCAGTTGTATGTTCTGAATATGTGGCCAGTCTTGTTTTCGAAGGTGTAATTAGGCAGGTTGTTGAGCATGTTGGCCATTACCATGGCTTGATTGTAATGAATGGCCTGTACAAAGACTCACAGTCTAACCGTACGGTTCCGTTGCTATGATGTGCTGACGTCCCTATGCCTGAGACTGTGGCGTTTCGATTTTGTCTTTGCAGTCCCAGCCGTTGCGCAGCATCTTCAGTTATTAGATTTATCTGTGATCCTTGGTCGAGAAGGCATCGCAATTGAACAGTCGATCCATCAGCTGCCATCACCTTTAATTGAACGGTCGCTAGTAGGACTTCGTTATAATTTCCAGACACGTGGTTTGCCTTTTGCTGTGACGTATGTGGCTTGTTGCTAGGTATAACGTTATTTGAGACCGCGATTTCAACTTTAGGTAAATATCGTGCAATGTTGTGTGGTGCTTCTTGCACACGCGGCATCTTTTGTTGGAGTTGCATTTATTGTCGTTGCAGGCAATTGCGACAAATATGTAGTTGTGAAATTGACCTTATTTTGTCTTCCGGTGACATGTCTTGAAACGACTTGCAGTAGAGTAAAATATGATTGTTTTTAACAGCGCGGCAATTTTTCTGTGCTTGGCGATATGCTCGAAGAAAACTACGCCTGTTGGTGTTGTTAAAGTCCTTCTTAAATTGAGCTGTTGCCTCCTTGTTGGTCGAATTGTTTGACTTGTTAGGTGTCTGTCTCTTCTTTGAACAGGTTCAAGCGCAGTAAACTTGTTTTCCAGTTTATCAGCTCATCGGCGTGGCTCTTCGGAGCCCCTCCATGTAGGCTGCATACGTGTCGAGTCCAATTTTGCCAGTGAGAATGTGCACCAGGATCGATCCCAAGTCGTTGTGTCGATGCCCAGATTGTGAATAGCATGTATGGTCTCGACACTTGTGTCGCGTAGCTTCTTCAGCTCGTATGCATTCTGGTGTTTGCAACGCCGGTTGTCCCATAAGGGTTTGGTATATGTTGAAAAGTTGTCGGTTGTTGTACCTATGGGTGAGTATCTCCCAACAGGTGTCGTAATTATCAGCTGATACTGTAAGATGCTGTACGATGCGCTCCGCCTCCCCTTTAAGTTTGCCCTTGAGGTGCTGCATCTTTTGCGTTTTTGTCAACATGACATTGTTGTGGATGGCTTCACAGTATAGGTCCATGAATGTGGCCACTGGGTATAATTACAGAAAAGAAGGAATCTCAATTGTAGGCACTTGCTGATGCTGTTGAGATACTGAGTTGCTTTACGATTCAAATCCCTTTTGTAGTTTCGTACAGGGTTTCGTATGCAGAAACTCTTCTTCGTAGCCTACATCACCGCCAGAAGTCAGGTTATCGATTTGCCAGTGGAGCTCGTCGATCAGTTTCCAGCGAGACTGCAGCGAATTCAGTTTGTCTCAAATTTCCACTCTTCTGTCAACTCTTTGGTGTTGATGTTTTAATCACCCTAGAGAGCGCCCGGAAATTAGTGCGTTGTTGGCTAATGAACTCATCAGACCTTGATGGTACTCCAGTTTCCGCAGTTTTCACCTGTAGTTCGTCAGCATGTCACGAATCGCTTGTACCGCTTCTTGTGGTGTGTGTAGGTCATTGATGAAATAGTCGTCATCCAAGTCACTGTCTGTTTTTTAGAACACCATGATTCATGTTGAACACCTCCCATTGAGCATTCAAAGCATCCAACCTTTTCTGTATGTATGTTCCTGACTTGTGAATCAGAACTTTTGAAGTTAGCCTCAATTTAAGGATAGATTCAATGATTGTTCTCTGTTGAAGTAGGTTCTCCATGGTTTAAGGACGATGTTGTAAATAGTTGGTTTCATACGTGTGACTGCGACTCTTACCGTAGTATGCACCTCAATCAAGCTGGTGAGACCGCTTGTGGGAGGCCAGCAACCAAAGTGACACCACAGATAGAATCACGAATTTTTTTTTTTTTACAAATACCTTTACTGTTGAACTATTGTAGACGTAATATGCAAGTCTTAGTTCACGTCGAAAGCTCGAAGGACCAGAATATGTTTGACTTGCTATTTGGTCAAACACTGAAGCACCTGGCCCGCACACGGATCAGCCATCTTCGCGCCACCAACACGTGATAAACAAGAGGACATTGCTTCGACTATCAAATAGCGACCATGGCTGTCTGTCCCGGTAATGAAGTAAAACTTCACTGCTGGCTTGCTCAACAGGGATGAATTTCCGGAAAGACATAGCAAGCGGACAACTTTCAACAGAATTGCTCACTATCATCATCGCACAACGCTGGATTCAACACTAAACAACCCATCGAGTTACTGGATCTCAGTGACGCCTCCGAGCTTCACGGTCATATCACCGCGTCCAGTGAAGGGCACAAATTATCACGCTGGCAGGAAAACTGTCAGCACCACAAAACCCCGTCCCACGGCTTGAACCATGCGGTGCCTACTGTCTCGACTTATGAAAAGGTCAACACAGTCAACCACAGAGTGTAACAATACATGGTTGGACAGATCCATGATCGTGATACCGGTAAGGTTTCAAGATGACCATTTGTAAATCCGCAACACAGATCACCGTCATCATGCCATCGGGATGCTGGAACGTCAAGTCCGAATATAACCCAGATTGTGCAGCAGAGGCCTCAACCACCACAATCGAATCATCATGGTGGGACCTATTTGCTAAAAGACAACGACTCCCACTTCAAGACCAATTCACACAACTGTTGAAGAGAAAGGTCAAAAACAAGTTTGCGTGAAACGATGCCATTAATCGGAGAACTTTAAACAAACACAGCTGTATGGCACGCGTAACCGAACCTGTTGATACTCGGTTCATAAACAATGCACGGACGTCAATACGCCAAGCGTAGTCATCGTACTAGCAACGAGTGACCTGCAGAACGCAGCTAACAATGCAATTATCAGGCTATACAACCAACTATTTTTCGACGACATTGCACAACCAATAAACATCAAGGGTGAATAAGCAGCATTTTAAACTTAACCATTCCTGGACAAACACGAAATCTACGTGTAGGAGGACGTCTGAAAATGCCAACTTAAGTCGAACAAAACATCCAATTATCTTGGCTCACTGACAGGTTAACGGAGTTGCTGACCGACCGTAAGAGGACCCTGCATGGCGGTGCCAGACTCAACTTATCTCTCATATCTACGGACAGTAGGTTGATTATCAGCGGTTTGAGAGCAGTGAAAAACGACTTCATACGGTGCATCACGTGTCATCGTCGCGAAACTATCAACAACAACCAACTGCGGGTGATTGGCCCTCCACGCGTCACACATCCCGGTCTTCACACCGGTGTAGATTTCACACGGAGGGTAGTTAACAAGGCAGAGGAATAAAGACAATGAAGGCTCATGTGAGCAGTATTTGTGTCTGTGCACAAAAGCTTCATCTGAACTTGTTCCATCTCTGTGCAGTGGTTTTTGAACGCCTTGAACGAATGTGTGCCTGCTGAGGAAAGCCTCGTCACATCTAGCGACAACGGCACCAGTCTCGTGGGGCAGCAGAAATATTGAAAAACAACGGAAAGGAGGATTAATGCTACATAAACAATGATCGTCACCCAATATGTTGAGTAAAGCACTGGCATTTAACGCTCCTGGCCTACTGCTGGTGGACTCCCACGAAGCTGCAGTAAAGCCTGAAACATCACCGAGTACTTTTCACACTGGCGCAGATTGAAGTGACAATCCAACTCCGCCTGGTGGCGTTGTCAGAGAATATCGAAGACCTGACTGCTTGACACCAGCCTCACTCCTAATCGGCGAGCCTCTCTAGAATCACCACTATCCGCCGGGTAATGACACACCTCTCTACAAGATGGCACTTACGGAGAAATGGACCCCGGAGAAGGTGTTCATTACTGATCATCTTCAAACTTCAGAACCGAGGCATCTTTCTACTAAAACTTGTTGGGACGTCGTTATCGTCAGAGAAGACAACATTCCTCCCGCCAAGTTGGACGGGAGCCTGCTGGCATGTCGTCACACCGAAAAACTAAAACGCAATGAAGCGACCGATTACAAAACACGCCTTCCGTTGGATCCGTCATCTTATTAACTGCATCTTCGACGCCGACACTGGAAGCCCGCACAATACAACAAAGAACACGAAGAAACAACGGCACTTCAACAATTTTTGTTGTTATTACTATATTGATGTTGACGGTTACGCAACAAATGATCAACACCGCTTGTTCAAGAGTCGTTTATTTTGACAGGTGCTGATGTGCAGATTTCAAGCGATAAAATGCACATATTACAACACGACGACTGGCGGAGTCAATAACACACAAAACTATGTCAACCATTTGAACACATTATGCAGAATGAAGAATTTCATCCAGTTTCAACACGAACTTAACGAACCAACACATAACGATATCTACGATCAGAATGGACCGTCTCGAAGAAAAAAGAGACTAGTGATGGAATAGATACCAGCAACCTTTTTGGTTTTGAGAGATTTGCCAATCGCGTGAGCGATATCAACATAATCCAGTCAACGAAAATCATCATTGAATTCTACAAAAATCACACATCGATCATCGAAAGTGAATATAATCTTCAAAGAAACGAGGAACACATCACATCGACATCATCCGCGCTGGTCGAAAACGCACACAAATCGCCATGACAATGCTATGCGTTACAGCTGCTCGTTGGCCGTGAACTTGATCATTTCAAACATGCTTCACGTCACAACAGCACCCTGCACCAGACCGACGTGAAGGACGGAGAGTTGACACCCATCCATCAAGCCGGTCCATTTGAACATCAGTCAACATCATCCCGGTCATTTACCAAGCGAGTTATCGCTGGCACCTGCGTGAACACGCCAGCGCAGCCGGCGCGAGCGTACGTGCAGCTAGCGCGCACGCCAACGAACAATATGAACCAATCGCATCATTCCGCACACCGGAGATTGTCTACAGAAAACTGGTCAATTTCAGCGAAATTTGTGCGGGGACATGATACCTTAGAAAACCGAGATGTATCAGCGCTAAACTGCAAGAAAACAATGTTGTGCTATCAATCAACCTATTTCAACATTAAGGTAGCCGATACATTGTGAAGCGCAACATTAAACAATGGCGACTATCAACGCCGGCACAGGCGATTGCACGGCGGCGCACAATCAGGCGCGGTGGCCCTTTCCCGTTGCACGATGCGTGATTGCATTTTCGCCCAGCTGAGTGACGTCGCCAGCACTTACACGGCACGGGATTATGTTACCGGACTTGGGCTCAAGGGAGAAAGCTTCATCATCACATGCCGCAACGATATCACAGCGAGTTGAACAGGCAGTGAAAAGTATTGCATGCGTCGGCCGAACATTACATCGACAGACTTTTTTAATCATTTGATTCCGAAGACAGAAGACGCCTTACAAGAGCAGAAAACAACATTGATAAGGTCAAGTGAACAACAAACACCGAGTGTACAATCACTCACATGAACATACACTGGCTACTGTAAAGTCGGATTTAAACAGCTGGCATGGGGACATTCCGGCTGAAAAGAGCGTTGGCTGCCGGCGTGACCAGACAGCCCCCAACACGTCGAGCAGCCAACCCGCGATATTATCGGATAGAGTCTCGGACATCGATAGTGTGGATGCGGTGATCGCAACGGCCGCCCGTAAACCTCAATAGGGTTCATCGCCTTAAACTTTCTTCTTGTTTATAAATTGGCAAGATGTATGAGCAAGTACATGATATTTCAACAGTTTAGAAAATAATGTTGATATTACAGTGCAGCGCGACACGTTCACTATAATTACATTTTCATTCATAAGTATTTTCAGTACAATAAACGCCCTCTACGGAAACGGACACAGTTTTAATACCACATCCTGTAACGTAGAAGATACAACCTACATTAATATACTACATATCAATTATATGTAGAGGGTCACAATCACAAAACCCCTACATTTGCAGACGCTCAAAACCAATTGATTGACCTGTTAAATGGCGGTGGGTTCAATTCGCAAATGGGCTAGTAACCACCCCAGATTGCTTCAAACTTACCTGAACATCTCATAAGCCAGAATATGTTTGACTTCAAGGACGCAGGAGAGTAACAAAACACTCGGCTTAACCTGGAATCCGCACACTGATCAGTTTACATCTGCGCCACTTAGTAACACGTGACGTCACAACGAAGCGGACATTGCTTGCAATGAAATGGCTTGTTTGTAAAAATACTTATGAATGAAAAATGTAATTATAGTGAACGTGTCGCGCGCAGGCGCGATATCAGCATTATTTTCTAAACTGTTGAAATATCATGTACTTGCTCACATCTTGCCAATTTTATAAACAAGAAGAAAGTTTAAGGCGATGAACCCTATTGAGTTTACGGGCAGCCGTTGCGATCACCGCATCCACACTATCGATGTCCGAGACTCCATGCTCCGATGAATGTCCTGTTGGTTGCTCGACATTGTTGGGGTCTGGCTTGTCGCGAAGATTCACGCTGCAGCCTTGACATCTTCTTTTCAGCCGGAATGTCCCCATGCAATGAAGGCTACAATAATAAATCCGACTACGGTGTACAACACATAGTTGTGTGTGTCATGTGAGTGATTGTACACTCAGTGTTTGTTGCTGTTCCTTGACCTTATCAATGTTGTTTTTCAGCTCTTGTAAGGCGTCTTTATGATCTTCAGGTCCAAATGTATGATTAAAGTCTGTCAGTATGTGGTTCAGGCTTGATTCACGCATGTACATTCTTTCTTCACTGCCTGTTAGTTTCAACTCGCTGTGATAGTCGTTGCGAGCATGAATGATGAAGCTTTCTCCCTTGAGCATACACCCAAGTCCGAGTAACAACATAATCCCCGTGCCGTGTAAGTGCTGTGACGTCACCCAGCTGGGCAGAAAATGCGCATCGTGCAGTCTTCGCAACAGGAGAACAGCCACGCGCCACGATTGTAATCGCACCCACCTGTCGTTGCAACCAATACTCTTTGTGCGGCATGTTGATAAGTCGCCATTGTTTAATATTTGCGCTTCACATAATGTATCGGCTACCTTAATGTTGTAATAGGTTGATTGATAGCACATAACATTTTGTTTTCTTGCAGATTTAAGCATGATGATACATCTCGGTTTTCTAAGGGTATTATCATGTCCCTTTAGGTTTACAGCAAGGTATTCAGATGTGAGTACTATAGTTTTCTGTGTCCAGTTATTTGCGGAATAGGAATGATGTTAAGTTCATATTGTTCGTTGTTTATTAGCGGTAGCTTCACTGAATATTATGTATGCACTTGTTAAGCGCACGTGCACTCGCGCCAGCTTGTATAGGCTTCGCGTGCAATGGTGGTGTTCAACAGGTAGCGATAACTCGCTTGGTAAATGACCGAGATGATGTTGAGCTGATCTTCAAATTGTTGGGCTTGATGATGGGTGTCAACTCTGTCCTTCACGTCAGTTACTAGGGTCTAGGAGTTGCTGTTGTATTTGTCGTATGTTTGAAATGATCAAGTTCACGGCCAGAGCGGTAGCTGTTATGTACATAGCATTGTCATGGCTGATTTGTATGCGTTTTCCGTTTCAGCGAGATGATTGTCGATGATACGAAATTGTGTGTTCATTACTCCTCGTTTCTTTTTAGAAGATTATATTCACTTTCGATGATCGATGTGTGATTTTTGTAGAGATTCAATAGATGATTTTCGTTTGACTGGATTATGTTGATATCCTTCACGTACTGATTGGCAAATCTCTCATCCAGAGTACCAAAAGGAGTTTTAGGTATCCTATTCCATTCACTAGTCCTCTTTTCTT
This sequence comes from Parnassius orleans, assembly GCA_029286625.1. Classification (NCBI taxonomy): domain Eukaryota; kingdom Metazoa; phylum Arthropoda; class Insecta; order Lepidoptera; family Papilionidae; genus Parnassius; species Parnassius orleans. Next base: position 141,066 of record JAGSMP010000360.1, read on the forward strand.
CGAGACGGTCCATGTTCTGATCGTAAGATATCGTTATAGTGTTGAATTTCAAGTTCTGTGTTGAAACTGGGATGAAATTGTAAGATAGGCTGCTTCATTCTTGCATAATGTGTTCAAATGGTTGACATAGTTTTGTATGTTGTCCAAACTCCGCCAATATGTCGTCATGTTGTAGTATACAACCATTTTCCACTTATCTTGAATAATCTGCACATCAGACACCTTGTCAAAATAAACGACTCTTGAACTGCGTTTTGTTATGTTGATCATTTGTTGCGTAGTAGGTCCAACACATCGAAAATATAAGTAGTAACGTACAAAAAGTTGTTGAAGTGTTTTTGCCGTTGTTGTTTTTCGTTTTCTTTGTGTATTTATTGCAGGCTTCGTAGTGTCAACGTCAGAAGATGCAGTTGTATAAGATGACGGATCCAACGGAAGGCGTGACAATTTTGTAATCGGTCGCTTCATATTACTTGTTTTAGTTTTCAGTGTGACGACTGTACCTCGGCCGTCCGCACCTGGGTGAGTCTCCAACACCCGTCCCAGGATCCATTTGGCAGGAGGAATGTTGTCTTCTCTGACGATAACGACGTCCCCAACTTCTAAGTTTTTAGTAGGAAAGTGCCATTTGCTTGAGTTTGTAGAGTTTGAAGATAGTAGACCACCCTCCAGAAGTCCTTGTACATTTTCTCCGTAAGTTGCCATCTTGTAGAGAAGGTCTGCGTCATTACCCTCAGCGGATAGTGGTGATTCTAGAGAAGGCTCGCCGATTAGAAGTGAGCTGTGTCACAGTCAAGGTCTTCGATATTCTTCTGACAACGCCACCAGGGGCGAGAGTTGAGACATCCTTCAATCTGCGCCAACAGTGTAGAAAATTTCGAACGTAAGTTTTGATCCCCAAGTACTGTTTGAGGTGATGTTTCAGGCTTTACGCAGCTTCGTAGAGTCCACCAGCAGGGCAGGTGGAGCGTTAAATGCCATTCAATGCCCCACTCTGACATGTTAGTTATGACGTCATTGTTTATGTAGCATTGTAATGCCTCCTTCGTTGTTTTTCCAATGCCTTGCTGCGCCCACGAAGTTGGTGCCGTTGTCGCTGTAGATGGACGAGGCTTTCCTCGGCGGGCACATTCGTTCTCAAGGCGTTCAGAAAAGCCACTGTGCTGATCGGAGACAAGTTCGAGGTGAAGAGCTTTGTACAGACACACAAATACAGCTACGTAGGCCTTCATTGTCTTTATTCCTCTGTTCTTGTTAGCCTTTACCCACATGCCCAGTGAAATCTACACCGGTGTGTGAAAGGCCGGGATGGTGACGTGGAGGAGGTAAATCACCTAAGTTGGTTGTTGTTGATAGTTTTGAAGCGATGACACGTGATGCACCGTATAAGTCGTTTTTTCACTGCTTTCAAACCGCTGATAATCCAATATCTGTTGCGTAGATATGATAGAGTTAGTCTGGCTCCACCATGCAGGGTCCTCTTGTGCTTGGTCGATCAGTAACTCCGTTAACCCGTTGTAAGGTAAGATAATTGGATGTTTTGTTCTTGACTTGTTGGCATTTTCCAGACGTCCTCCTACACGTAAGATTTCGTTTGTCCAGGAATGGATTTAAGTTTAAATGCTGCTTGTTATTCGCACTTTATGATGTTTATTGAGTTGTGCAATGTCGTCGGCGAAATGATTAGTTTGTATAGCCTTGATAATTGCATTATGTGCGTTCTGCAGGTCATCACCGTTGCTAAGTACGATGACCGCATGGCATTGTTGACGTCACGTGCATTGTTTATGAACCGAAGTATCCAACTTAGGATTCGAGTTACGCGCCATACAGCTGTGTTTGTTAAAAGTTCTCCGATTAATGGCATCGACTCAGACACGCAAACTTGTTTGACCTTTTCTTCAACAGCCAGTGGAATTGGTCTTGAAGTGAGAGGTCGTTGTCTTTAGCCAAATAGGTCCCCACCATAAATGATGATTCGCCAGTTGTAGTGGAGTTAGCCTCTGCTGGCACAATCTGCTGGGTTATATTCAGACTTGACGTGCCTCCAGCATCCTGATGGCATGATGACAGTGATCTGTGTTACGCGATTAGCCACAAATGTGGTCCATCTTGAAGGCCCCTTGTAACCAACCCATCACGATCATAGAATCTGTCCAACCATGTATTGTTACACTCTGTGAGTTTATTGACTTATGACCTTTTCATAAGTCGAGACAGTAGTAGGGCACCGCATGTTCAAGCCGGTAAAGACGGGGTTTTTAATGGTGCGAGCTTAGTTTTCCTGCCACCAGCGTGATAATTTGTTGCCCTTCTTCACTAATAGATTTACAGTAGATAACGCAGCGTAGGTTTCTCGGAGGCGTCACTGAATCCGTGTAACTCGATGGGTTGTTTAGTGTTACCAATCCAGCGTTGTGCGATGGTATTGATAGTGGGCAATTCTTGTTGAAAGGTTGTCCACTCTTGTTGTATGTCTTCCGGAAGAGGTTCATCCCATTTGTTGAAGCAAGCCAAGCTTGTTGAAATATGAGTTTTGCCTTCATTGTTACCGGAGACAGCCAACCAAGTGGGTCATATAATTTGATAGGTCAGAAAGCAATGTCCGCTTGTTGTGACGTCACGTGTTACTAAGTGCGCCTTGAATGTAAACTGATCAGTGTGCGGATTCCAGGTTGCTGAGTGTTTTGTTACTTCGCGTCCTTGAAGTCAAACATATTCTGCTTATGAGATGTTCAGGTAAAGTTTGAAGCAATCTGGGTGTTACTTAGCCCATTTGCGAAGATTGAACCCACCGCCTTTAACAGGTCAATCAATTGTTTTGAGCGTCTTGTTTCTAACATGTCGTTGCTGCCACCAGCAGGTCATCCACATACAGCTGGTGAGTAGGATCTCTGCGCGAGAGGATAGCGGTGTCCATCGTCCATTACGAGTTGTATTATGGTGCGCATTGCCAAAAATGGTGCAGCTTTGGTACCATATGTTACAGCACAGTTGGTATTCTTGATGAGATCTGTAGCAGAGTCACGCCATACAATTTTTGCAGGTGTTGATCTTCATCGTATCAGTACTTGACGGTAAAACTTCTCAATGTCTGCAGTGTAGACGTATTGAAAGGCTCGCCAACGTAGAATCATAGATTGTGTGGTCTTGTTGGAGGTTAGGCCCGCACCATGAGATCGTTCAAGCTTTGTCCTGTACTTGTCTTGGCAGAGGCATTAAAGACTACGCAATTTTGTAGTTGTTGAGTCCAGCTTTTGTACGCCGTGATGAGGTAAGAAGTAGCTTGGCTTATGGTGTTCAGTATGGCGTCATGTGGCCGAGTTGTAGATATTCGTCAATAAACTTTGTATGACGTAGAAAATGTTTCCTGTTTGGCCAATCGTTTTTCTAACTGCCGAAATTGTGCGATTGCCTGTGGCTTAGAAGTGCCCAAGGTTTGTTCGTAGTTTATTTTCATTGGAAGTCTGACTGCATATCGTCCGTCTTCTTTCTTGTTGTTGTGGTTGAACAAATAGATTCACAGTATTCTTCCTCTGATGTTAGATTGTGATTGGTTTCGGTTATCTCTTCCATCTCCCAAAATCGAGATACATCGTCAAGATTAATGAGCACGTGGCAGTTGAAGGTTTTGATATTGCAGCAGTACCCAGCCCACTTTTGTCTGTTGAGCCATGGGTGTGTGTGGGTCCTCGTAGCATACCACTCATTACTATGTCAGCATACACCCAGCGTCTAACAGAACGTCCACTGGTCTCGAGATGTTGAAGTCGGATCCGCCAGTTGTATGTTCTGAATAGCCAGTCTTGTTTTTCGAAGGTGTAATTAGGCAGGTTGTTGAGCATGTTGGCCATTACCATGGCTTGATTAAATGAATGGCCTCCGTACAAAGACTCACAGTTCAACCGTACGGTTCCGTTGTTATGATGTGCTGACGTCCTATGCCTGAGACGTTCACTATAATTACATTTTTCGCGCACAGCGCAACACACCTGGGACAAATAGTCCGACTAGGTAACTCCAACTTCGACCGAGAGGTCAATCGACGGATTCAACTCGGCTGGGCAGCGTTCGGGAGATTACGACCCATCTTCTCGTCAGCATACTTCAAAACCTCAAAACTAAATTGTACAACCAGTGTGTTGCCAGTGATGACATACGGAACTGAGACGTGGTCCTTCACTGCTGGCCGTATGAGGAAGCTCAAGTTCATGAGCTATGGAGAGGGCTATGTGCCTGGGTTTCTCTGCGTGACTAAAAGTATATTTAGCTCAAATTTAAATAAGTATACTTTAGTATAATAAAGGGAAAATACAAAAATATTTTTTTATTTTCAATAATTTTTGAAGTTTTTTTGTCCCGCTTTTTTTGTGTATCTACCCTGGCAAATTTCGATCCGCTAAAACAAACATAAATATTAGGCGGCCATATTAGAATTGGCGCTCAAGGACACGCATCAACGAGAAGTTGGTAACACTGAACAAAAAAGGCGTTAAATCGCTGTCATTGTTTAATTGGCGTGACGCAACAGTGCGGTGCATTTGTTTCTCTCCTGGTAAGTCGTAAAGTTTATATGATTCACTTAATTTATTTTGCATTTATTGCTTCAATTCAAAACAGTGTAATAGTTGAAGGAATTGTTTATCCAAAATTAACGTATGTCCGTCAAAAAGTTAGGTTAGTGAAGAAAACATCTCTCCAATGCCATATTTCCCCTGGCAAGATAACTACCAGGGGAGATACTCGCTGACCAGGAGAGATAATGTTGGTCATTAGATGTTTGTATAAACTAATTCAGATATAGTTAACATTCTAATTCAGGTATAGTTAACGTTATCAACTTCTATTAAAAAGAAAAGAATTCAAAATCAGTACTGTACATCTGCATATTATGGAATATATAACATCTATATATTCCATAATATACATTTTGCATTAAGTAAATTTGTTTGAATTTATTTGAGTTGGTTTCGATACCTGTTTTTAATCAGGGGTGTTTTTTCAAGTGTTCTCGGCTTATTTCTTTGTTTATTATCTAGTTATATCGCCTCAATCCGTCCCTGGCTCATTTCAAACAGCCACATCAGCATATGCGTGAGAACTAGAGTGATAATTCTAAGTAATGTAAGACGAACAACCTATCCGGTGACGATATGATAATTGTACTAGACTTATTCTAACATTAATATTATTTCATTCTGTAACTAACCACTTTCGAAAGAACATTAAATCATTTTATACCTTAAATTGTGTTTAAAAAGACTGTCGAGGTTCGTCGCAATTTAGTGGCGCAGCCGGTAGGATATCCATATATATTCTGCTGTCGTGCTAACGCCTCGACCCCAAAATCGGTTTAAGCGTCAGTATAGCAGTCAGGTTCGATATCCTCGAACCAAACAAATATCTCCCGCGACGCGCGCTATCGTTTCCAAATCAATCGATTACGCGCATTGGACCATCGGCAGTATCGAAGTGGTCAGAATCAACTGGAGAACATGGATTGAACATACTTGAGTAAACCTTTTCACTTCCTGTTTACATTTATCCCATTCTTTTCCGCATTCTCCGAACTAAAATCATCGGGCCATATTATTTTTAATTATCTGATTTTGTTACACAAAATAGGCTGATAATATACTTAATAGTTTGTTAGATTAAGTAAGATAGTTTAAATAAAATGGCATTAACTGTTATTCCAGCACACATTTTAGATTTAATTCCTAGATACGATGGAGATGAAAATTGCTCAATTTATTCATTTCAAAATGTGAATACGTTTTATTAAATTCAGGAGGCGACAATACTCGATTCAAAATTTATATAGATTCCATGCTATAAGTAGTAAGTTTAGTGGTAGAGCTGCGACTCTACTTAGTGATAACCCTAGTTTAAGTACGGGAAGATTTGAAAGAAATTTGACCCAGCATTTCGGCGACCCCGTTCAGAGGAATGTATTGCTATCGAGCTAGAATCTCAAAATCAAACAAGGAGAGTCATTTATTCAGTTTTGTACTAGAATACAAAATGTAAAAAGTTCTTTATTTCTAAAGTCCAAAGACATTGTGATGAAGGAATAAAGGCAACCAAAATGATTATTTATAATAATAACCGCCTTGAACGTATTTTTGTACAATTTACCTGAAGACCTTATTAGAATTGTCCCGCTCAAAGGCTGTTCTACTTTGGAGATCGCTTTTATATAGTCAGAAGAAATTAACTTCTTAGCTGAGTATAACGAAAAACAAAAAGCCAAACCAGTTCAACAATTAGCTCTGCAAAGTTTTGAGACCAACTGCATTTATAAATTAAAATTTGACACCAAACAGTAATAATAATAGTAGTAATTTCAAGTTTGGTGTACCCAATAACCAGATAGGATATAGGCCTAATTTGCACACGAATAAATTCACGACCCCTCAGCAAGGCTACCATTTTGCATCACCACAAAATTCAATGCTACGTAATTTCAATAATCAATTTACCCAACAACCACGAGCACCATTCCAAGTTGGTGGATTTAAATTTGGCATTCCCCAACATCAAGCTCAAAATACGTGCAGAATCAACAACAGCCAACTAATTTAAATATATTTTCAACAACAGCCTAATCAATTCAAATACGGCTTTCAACAACAGCCTAATCAATTTAAATATGGCATGCAACAGCAACCCAATCAATTCAAATTCGGCATACAAAATCAACCGCCCAAAACGTTTACGACACTGACGTATCTATACGTACCCGCACCAATAAGGCAAAACATGACGACGAATGATTTGTTCTTTAGCGAGGAACCTTCAACGTCATGTCAAGATTTCTAACGATAATACTGACGGTTACTACTACGACCACTATGATGGTTTGGCAGAAGACCCTTCATTTGAAGGTCTACCTAGAAAATTCTAATGAAATTAATAATGAAGATAATGCAGTACCTGAAATTTTTCCGATAGTAGCCTCGAAAGCCCTCCGAAATGATCCATCTTAATTATTGTGATAGCATTTTAAAATTACCTCATTTACTAATTCCCGAAATAAATTCGAAATTTTAATAGACACCGAAGCAGTAGATCCTTTATTAGTCCTGCCAAGGCTGATCAATATTTTGGTGAATTAAATACAATGAACCTTTCACAGTTGTAAGTACTCATGCGCAAAGCAGGCACGATGAAATAATTTTATACGCTTTTAAAAACATTCAAAAGTACTCTTCCACATAATTCATAGATGTGGACGGTAGATACGACGGCTTTATTGGGGCAGACTTATTAAAAAATTGGCAGCTAATATCGACATGAACCACCAAATTTACGAACACCTAATACTGAAATTCCAATAATTTATAATCCACCTTATGAAATTAATTTAGAACCAAGATCAGAAACACGAGTAAAAATACCTACCAACTTACAAAACGGAGACGCGATCATTAATTTTACCCAATTTAGTGAGGAGTTCGTATGCCATGTGCCCTTATCAGTGTGATAATTTTGTTGAAACCATTATTCAAAACGTGTCCAATGAAAAGCTAATATTAAATTTATAGAACTGTTTCATGTAACTGTATTTGAAAATAATGCGGTGCTATAAATGAGATAAATTATGCTATGAATACCGCGACATATTTTATAGTGAGAAAATTCCGCTTTCACAAATCAGGTAAAACATAATATTAGAACAGTTAACGAAGATCCTATATATATCAGACCGTATCGCCATCCACCTTCCCAAAATGAGGAAGTACAAAGACAAGTAGACAACTTCAAGATAACGTAATCCAAAATTCTCACTACCTTGAGCGCACTGACCACTTAGTCCCCAAAAACTAGATGCATCCGGGAAATAAATTTAGAACCTGTGTACCATGACATAATTGTGTATTCGAAAGTCTTCAGGAACATATTAAAATTAAGGAATATTTTTGATCGTCTCAGAGAAACCAATTTAAAAGTCACGTTAGATAAGTGGAATTCTGAGAAAAGAAGTTCTATATCTAGGTCACACTATTACAAAAGAGGGTTTGAAACCAATGACGAAAAAATTAAAGCAGTACTAAAATATCCATTACCGCGTAAAGCCATGGAAAAAAAAAGTTTTCGGATTAGTAGGGTATTACAGAAAATTATTAAAGACTTGCTAAACTTACACAATCGCTAACATCTGCCTAAAAAGAAAAACAAAATTGAAATTACGAAAGAATATATAGACGCATTTGAAAGATAAAGAGCTTTTAACAAACGCCCCACTTTTACAATATCCTGACTTCTCGACCGTCGTTCTCACCACAGATGCGTCGAACTTTGCTCCGGTGCAGTTCTGTCGCAGGGACCTATCGGTAGTGATAAGCCTATAGCCTTTGCAAGTCGTACGTTGAACGATGCTGAAACGAAATAGCACAATAAAAAATAACTTTGGCAATCGTTTGGGCAGTCAAACCTTTCCGCCCTTACTTATATGGAAAAAAATTACAATTTACACCGATCATCGCCCTTAGCCTGGTTAAATTCCATTAATGAACCGAATAGCAAACTAACTAGATGGAAGTTACGCCTATCGGAATTTGATTATGAAATAGTGTATAAAACGGGAAACAAAATTGTAACGCTGATGCTTTATCTAGAATTAAGATTAACGCCTTAACTGATAACGATGATGTTTCGATGCAAGTGGATATAGACAAAACGAAAAAACTCTTCAACGCCAGTTGAGCAATGTAGTCTCTAAAATTGTAAAGCTAGGTAATCGAATCAGGCGGAGGACGTAGTAACAGTATCATCCGATTCGGAAACGTTGAGTATTCCTCTTCACATGGTAGACAATCTCCATCCAATACCATCTCCAAATAGTAGCACTGCCACAGCTTCTGAAGGACAGTAGTAACAATACAGTATATTCGGCTAAAGACATAGATACAGAGAATCCTAAATCTTCAGGAAGCGATTGATGAAACCAAATCAAATACTCGTTCATACCTGGAACAGAAATGAATGTTCAGTTAAAAACTTGTCTAGGGATAAACAAAACATATTGGAAGTTCACTTACCATTAAACAATTTGGATTTAATAAAAAATCCTGAAAGAGTATAAGGCCTAAAATTAAATATTTTTATTTCGAAGATGTCATACACCGCAAGCAGTTTTCGGAAGTCACAACGCAATTATTCAAAAGGATAGTGTTAAATTTTATGAATGTACAAAGAGGATAGTCTATGTAGAAGATGAAAATGAGCAACGCGAAATAGTTCTTACATATCATTTAGGTAAAATTGCCATAGAGGCATTAGGAAACATTAGTACATTTGAGGCGAACGTTTTATTGAACAATATGGAACAAACGTGTAGCGAGCATCATAAACTCATGTGAGGTTTGCAAGAAAATGAAGTATGACCGTAAACCTCAAAACCTCAACTTCAATTGATTCAAACCCAGTCTAAGCCATTCCAAGAAATTTTCATTGATACCTTTCGATAGAAGGTAAGTATTTTCTAACCTTGATAGACGTGTTTAGCAAATTGGGTCAAGCAATTGAAATTAATAGGTCTACCCGGAAGTATAAGAGCTTTAATAAAGTATTTTTCATTTTACGGAATTCCATCCAAAATTAGTTCAGATCCCGGTATGGAATTTAATAATGTACTCTTAAAGGCAATGCTAACATTATACAAAATCAATTTACACATTGGTATGCGCACAACCCCAACTCTATGGGACTTATCGAAAGGTTCCATTCAACTATTACTGAAATTTACCGACTCGCTAAATACGAATACAAAATTACAGACGCGGCGTCAGTGATGACATATGCTGTTATGTCATACAATCATTCAATTCATTCTTCGACAGATCTCACGCCTTTGAAGTAGTATTCGGACACACGGAATCCAATAGTACATTTTATTAATTTCGATAAGCAATTCACACAGCAGTTAGTAAAGGATCACGCCAAAGGACCAAATATTTATATGAATATCTTACGGATAAAATAATTGACAAAAGTTGACGGTGAGAGAAAACACAGGCGAATCGCAGTTCGATATAGACGTAGGTGATACTGTGTTCAAAAAGGTGTTAATACTAGACGGGCAAAGATAAACCACGTTACCAAAAGGCTCATGCCATCGGTGCTATATAAAGAAATGTAGTTCCTGTTGAAACCAATAAACGTATTACTAATGTTCATTAAAGACATAAAACGTCCTTCGCAGATTATTTCTACTGGTGATCCGAACGATGGCAATCCAGGCCTTCATCAGCTTCGCATTGACAAGAATCCGGGATTGTTACCTGTTGACGAAGGTCAAGCATTCGTTAATTATGATAATTGGATAGTTATTAAGATATTAGATTTAAATTTAATTTACGATGAATTAGATTCAAGTATGCATAGATATGGGTTACTTAAAAGCATGTTCAAAGTTGTTTGATACTAAATCATTTGATTCAGATTTTACTACCGTACAATATCAAACCGGTTATACTATGAATATTACCATCGACAAATTTAAACAATTAATTCCGTCAATACGAACCAAAAGAGGTCTCCTTGATCCGGTAGGCTCTTTGATAAAAGCCATCACAGGTAACTTAGATAATAATAACGCTCTTAGATATGAGAATTAATAAATAAGCTACATACGGAACAAAACGCGATTAAAATAAATGACAATAGTTTCCGAAATGGTGGGTCCTTTACAGCCACAAATTCTACTAAAATCAATTTTATACGAGAAGATAATATTCAAAACATTATTCAAGCTTTAAACAACCTGATTTTCGATAACGATTACCAAACTAGAATGAGTTTGGTAATCCATCCATTATAATATCTACTTAATAATTTTCAATTTATATTTCCATTTGAATGAAATCGAAACAGCCATTGCTTTTAGTAAAATTAATGTACTACACCAATCAATAATTGATACAGAAGAACTTATAATATTGTTAAAGGAAATAGAACAAACTGACAAATTAGTGTTTCTGTCACCTATGAAAATATTGTAAAATTAGAAAGATGTATCGAGATAAAAGCCTATATAAAACAGAATCAGATAAAGTTTATTATGAGTATTCCACTTATTAGAAATGAAATTTTTAACTATTATAAATTAGTTCCTACCTGTATTACATAATGGCCAGACGACTCTCATCCTTCCCAAAAATCCGTAACTACGTGAAAGGTTGAAAGCAACACCGCTCTCAGTCATGTCGCGAGGTTGACGAACGTCGATTCCTGTGTCATGAGAACGATATACAACGCACCAATGACAACTGTGTCGTAGAAATCATGCAGTTTCACACAAATATCTCAAGTTGTCACCCGATCCCGTCACCCTTGAACATGTGAAGATCTACCTCACAACCAAATCGCTGGATAGTTTACTCAAATACTGAAACAGATATGACTAAATTCTGCGACAGTGAAGTATGCCAAGAGATTCTACTAGGAACCTACCTCTTAACTATGGATGATAACTGCAAGGTGAAAATCAAAGGATACGAACTGAAAAGACATCAGACTCAAGGTAAAGAAATAACCTACCTAAGACAGCCAGTAAACTTACCAAAGATAATACTCAACCCGTCAAGTACCTGAAGAAGCCTATGAATCTCGATGAGTTAATATAGCAGACGTACAGTTCCTGAATCTATTACTACAGAAGAGTATGGGAGAATTTAGTGACAGTGAGTTAGTGAAAATGAAAGTGAAATTACTAATAAAAGTGTTAGTTTAATCAACATTATAATCTTAGTTATATTAATTATTTTAAGTATTATTTTAAACATAAATTAATTGATATCTGTAAAATCTGGAAAATTCGAGATAATCCCGAGGATAATCCCGAACTTGTGGAGGGAGGAGTTATATCGCCTCAATCCGTCCCTGGCTCAATATTTCAAACAGCCACATCAGCATATGCGTGAGAACTCGAGTGATAATTCTAAGTAATGTAAGACGAACAACCTATCCGGTGACGATATGATAATTGTACTAGACTTATTCTAACATTAATATTATTTCATTCTGTAACTAACCACTTTCGAAAGAACATTACGAGTAAATCATTTTATACCTTAAATTGTGTTTTTAAAAAGACTGTCGAGGTTCGTCGCAATTTAAGTATCTACTTTTAATGTTATATTGTTATTACTTTGTTGTTTATAATATTGTTACAGATGAGACCGAGCTAGAAGACAAATATTCAAATAATAAACAACAAGAGGATAAAGTAAAAAATCTAAAGAAGAAATGGGCACGTTACAAATAAAGATGACAACTATAAAACAAAAAAAAAACATCAAAAACTAACCCTTAACAGTAAAATAGAACAAAAGATGAATTCTCCAAATTCCAGAAACACAATAAAAAATACTGTTTGCACAAGTAATCAATCAACAATTCAAAGGAAATTATTCTACGCTTACAAATGAAAAGTAAAAACGCATTTTTAAAAAATGAATAATTGGGAAATTAGTAATTAAATATGGCATAGGTACTACTGAACGAAAAAAATATGAAACCATTGAAAAATTTTGGAAAAGTACGATTGAAAATAAACGTAAACTGAAAACAAGCTATGAAATAATGAACTTGCAAAACTAACTAGTATCTTTAATTAGTATTGATTAAAGAATGTTTTATTATTTGTTGAAGGTACAATGTCTCTCATTTCTTAATTTACTAATAAATAAGCTTCTTTCGTGTCTGTGACAAAAAATCTAATATTTTTTTGTCTCAGACACTAAAGAAGCTATAGTTTAAGATTTAAAGAAATGCTGTAATACAAAAATGATACTCTAATTGTAAGTTAAGTACAACGTTTAACAAAAGTTAATTTTAATAATTGTTTTATTATTTCCAAGTCTCTCCCCTGCCCAATGTATTTACCCTGGCTGTTCAAAAAGTAACTAAATATGAAAAAAATGACTTGCCCTCAGGTGAACGTGTGCATAAAAGGGACTAAAGTCGTAAGATATGTGTTTAATAAAAAAATTCCAACTTTTCTTCTTGGCCGCATCCTCTATGGAAACAAAACCTCTTATCATAGAATGACCCACATACTGAAAAAATATTTTTATTGATAAATAAACAAAAAGTTGATTTTTATTTTTATTTATTTTATTTCAACTCACGGTAGAATGACCCCTAATAGCGAAATAGGCCTATAATTTCCTACAGCTACCTTTGAGCCACATCCCTTATAAAGGACAAACGGATGCAAGCTTCCAATTGTGACGGCTCATAATTATTATTAATAAATAATAATTAAATTCAATATTAAGACATTTAAAAATGTCATAGAAATTATAATTTAAACAATTAAAATGCAATAATAAGCATAAAAATTAAATATATATAAAGAACTCTAAGTTTTATAAAAACTCTACTTAAAATATTCAAAATATATTAAATAATACAAGTACAAGTCAATTATATTGCAATAATAAAGATAAATAACATTTGTAATATAATTGAAAAATGGGTCAACAATTTTCTTAAGTCAATGAGGGTGTTCTTGTATTACTGGAGGGTGTTCTTGTATTACTGGAGGGTGTTCTTGTATTACTGGAGGGTGTTCTTGTATTACTGGAGGGTGTTCTTGTATTACTGGAGGGTGTTCTTGTATTACTTGAGTGTTCATGTAATGATTGCTTATATAAAGGGCGTTGCCGGAGACACATACCCATGGGTACATATATATGGGGTGGTCGGCTGACCGACTGCTACAAGTACTGTTGCACAATGACTAGTCCTATATTAGGGACTTATGATAGTAAGGTCTATGATACCAAAGCATTAATATAGAAGGCATCTATGATGCATAAGCATTATGATAGCAGAGTTATGACTTGAAGTCCCATATGTATAAGACATAATATAATAGTATGGTCTATGAAATAAAGCAAATATATGGAAGGTCTCAAATATGTAAAAGCATTATATTGAAATAAATGGTTCTTGAAAAGGATTATTATAGTGGCGTGAATATTGCTTCACAGCATCCGAGACCGAGGTAAACTTGGACTCGCTAACCGATGTGTCCTAGACATATCATCTTAGTGCCGGTGGTAAGCGGGTTTGTTGTAGCAATACGACTTGCCCGTGGACATCGCACACCCCTACCGTTTGTGGGCGGCGTCTTAGCGCATAGCGTTATGATACTTCATCTATCTTTCGGATTAGGGTGAGTGTGTTTGGTAGTACTTTTAAGTGCAGTAAGCATACTCAACTCCATGTCTTAGTGCAATAGCGTTATGATACGTGGAGTTTTGGCTACTGACGTCTTACGCCCGAATTAATAATGTATCTCGTATCCAAGATTGACCGCAGTCTTGGATTACGGTATGTCGTTGGATTGATCTCCAATCCGCGTGCCAATAACTCAACTCGGCAATCCTAATTTTTTTTCGACGACATTTCTAGCAATCCGTTCCCTCTTGACCGTTCCTTTTGATGTAATATATCGATTGCATAAAACTTTATTATGTGTGTTTTAAAAACAAATCATTCACGTAACTACTTAAAAAATCATTCGAAACAATCTTTGTTGTTAGTACAAGTAATATTATGCCTAAAAATTTACGGTAATTATAATTTCACAGTCTAGTTTTGGTATTAAAACTATGACATTATTTAGTTGAAATGGAACGTGTGACGTAGGCGTCTTGCATTTGAATTTGACAATGACATATTAGTTATTTCCGTGTAGCAAACTTCAAAAATATTATCTTGTTATATATAAATTAGTAAATGTAGTATAATGGATTCAGAAATCGTAAGTATCTTATTGTTATATCTATTATGGTTCTGTGTTGCGCGCGCTTTCATAATGACGCTCACCATTCCCGCCTTATTTGTGACATTGTTGTTAATCATTGTAATTTTCTTTTACTAGGTAAAAGGTAAACCTCTTACAAAAGAAAGAGTTAAAGTTTTTGCTTGACCTAATAGAAGGTAGCAAAATAATTACCACCAAAACCGCAAACGCCACCAACAACAAACTCAAAACTGAAGAAAGGATTCGTTTGGCAGAGCGATTCAATGCCACAGCTACGAATTGTCCAAGAACACCACAGCAGTTGCGTTTGAAGTAGAAAAATTTAAAGAAGAACTCGCACAAGCGCAGCACCAAAATAAAGATGAACAAAATTAAGGTTACGTACTTCTAACACATATATAATATATATCTTTATTCATAGTCTAAGACTTCTGTTGTAAAATAATGTAAAATCTAATATTCTTATTGCAGACTGGTGGTGGCCCTGCTTATTATATACCCCCAGATGACATATTAGACCGGGTGACCAGTCTATTATGAAGTAAAGTCAGTGGGTTTACTGTACCGTTTGGGGCTGACAAGGAAACAGCTTGGATTGATGTTAGTGGTGGTGGTGGTGGTGATGGTGATGGTGGAATAAGTGGTGATAGCGAAAAATTTGGAAACGTGAAGGTGCAGACACCACAAATTATTGTAGATTTAAATGAAACCACAATCTCAACACAATTATCTAATGAGAAAGGTATTGAGACTGTGGTTACTGAATTATTAAGGATAACTTAAAAACTATTGGTCAGACCTTGATTAAAATATGGGACCACATGAGAAGCACCAACTTTCAAATAAAAAAAGAATCATCGAAATCGGTTCCCCTAGAAAAAGTTATGAGGTAACACACAAAAAAAAAACATAGTCTAATTGAGTCCTCCTCCTTTTTGAAGTCTGTAGAAAATATTTTTTATGCATACAATGAATACCCACCGGCGTTTAACTTAAAATCAAACTTACAAATTATACTAATATTAATTATACATTAATTCTTCCACTGAGTTACTTTTAGCAAACAATTGTTTATTACAGTATTATTTAATCATGCATATTATATTATATAAGGTCTAACTTATTTTCCAGCAGCTTTAGCAATATTTTATTGATTTGTGTAATTCTAGGCTTTAATTTTTTTTTATTAATGCAATAATCATTAAAATAACTAAAATTTTCATTTATTTATTTATTGCATTTCCTATAACAAAAGAATAAAAAGTTAATGCCATTAGGCATTCTCTACTAGTCAATCCATAGTTATATTTTTTGTGAAGTAATTATGTTATGATAAAAATAATTATGAAATAGGACAGGAATTGGATTTAGGTAGACTTGTCCTTTTTGTAGCATGGGGTTGCCTTAAGATTAAAACTGAGACCTATGAACTTATTTGAAATTATTGATTCACTGTTGAGGGGCTTACCTCAAATTTGGAAATAAAAGGAGACAGTTTCTTTTTGTATGGAGGATGCGCCCACCAAAAACTGTGACGACACTTAATGAAATGTATGTAGATTTACTCCTTATAATCTCTAGATTACTATAATAATATTAGTTTTACCATATCTAAAGGGAATGCCGAGAAATTAACAATCAAACGGCAACCTCACTATAACCTAAAATCTCAAACAAGCGACTGTCTAATAGTTTTTATCGATATTATATGTTATAATAGTGCACTGTTAATAATAAAAAGTATAAAAAAGTTGTAGGTTTTCAAAATCTTAGTGGATGGATTTTTTTTTAGTAGTACCGGAGTCAACAGTACCAATAAACAGACGCGGTGATGTATTGATTCTTAATTGTATTTATTATTTATTGTGATGTATTGATTACTAAGCACAGATCAAGAAAGAAAAAAGGACTGAGCACTGCATACATTTCAAGCGAAGCAAAAAGTAAGCCAAAACTATGCTTAACTAATTTTGAAAACCGGCACACAAGTACTTATTTATCCAATATCATTTGCAACCAGTAATATGGTTTTAGGTGCATATCTGTGCGTCCAACAGTACCTAAACTTTTAAGGGGTGTTTAATAAGGTAATAATATAGAGGATAGGAAAGTGTAGGTATAAGAGTACATGAAGCTTTACACTTCTATTGCGAGTTTTACCTCTACGGCGATTGTAATAGGAACGGTACAAATTCCAATGTGTAAAACCCTACGAGTTCTCGACTGTTCAATAGATAAGACTGGTTGCATTGCATTTGAATATTTTTAATATGTATTGATTGATTAATAAGTTTACATCCAAAGCACAATTAAAACCAAAATGTCTGGGTAGTAACATATCCATTTACGATATTAAACACGAAAAATAGGTGTTTTGAACTGATTGAGTTAGGATAAAAAAAACACTGTATTGTCACTGCATTTTTATTATTGCAAAATCATCACATTCTTAAAGCAGTCTATTAAAAGTAGCACAGGCTGCCAAGTGCAGTGCCAGAACATTCTTTTCTACAGACTTCAAAAAGGAGGAGGTACTTAATTCGACAGTATGTTTTTTTTAATGTGTATCACCTCATAACTTTTTTCTAGGTGAACCGATTTCGGTGATTCATTTTTTATTTGAAAGCTGGTGCTTTTCTTGTGGTTCCAAGGTCTGACCAATAGTTTTTGAGTTATAACTAATAACTTATATTGAAGTCGGTTCTACAACATTTTTTATTTTAAATTATAATATGTGTTGATTGATTAGCATGTTTACATTCCAAGCACCATTGAAGCTAAAATGATAAGGTTATAACTTATCCATTCATTAAATCACACAATGATAAGAAGTTTGTGGCACTGGGCCGGCCATATAACTTGAAAAACCGACAACCGTTGGGGAAGAAAGGTTCTCAAGTGGCAGCCTCGTACCGGTAAGCTCAGTGTGGGGCGGCCACCCTCTAGATGGAGTGACGACCTGGTAAGACATGCAGAAAATCCGATGGATGCAGGTGGCTCACGACCGTGCTTTGTGACATTCCTTCCTAGGCCTATGTTCAGCAGTGGACTTGTGAAGGGCTGTAATGATAAATATGAAATGATGACGAAGTTTTAAACTAGTTGTGAGGATACGGCTCAACCGGGGTAGGACATGCTCCTACAGAATACCAGCGCAAAATAGCAGCTTAATGCTCCTGTGTTTGGTATGGTGAGTGTAGAGAAGACCCATTTCACTGGAAACGAGGCATTTCATCTTAGTCCTCAGGGGCGACAACGCATCTGCATTTTGATACTTAATCGGGGATAAATGTAGATGTCCCTGAGCCATAGCATCCACTTGCCATCAGGTGCACTATGTACTCGTTTGTTATCGTTATTCTATTTAAAAAAACAAAGGAGATAGTCAATTAAAAGACATAAGAAAAGGTGCCAGAGCATCAATACAACTTGCTCGGTGTTTATTTATAAATTACACATATAACATAATACATAACAGAAAATAAGGCACACAGTAAATAGAAATAGGTCAAATAAGCAACAATAATCACAGATTTTATTGATCATTATTCATCATTACAACAGACCACTGCTGAACAGTGGGCCTCCGCTAAATGAAATATATAATGTAAAATATTATATAGGCCTTCCGTGAACTGCAATTCCGTTTCGTCCCGTATGGTGTTGTAAAAGTCGAAACAGAGAAAAATACCAGGAGATAAGCAATACCATCTTCCTATAGAATACCACAAAAAAACTTTGGCTGCAACAAGCGTAGCAACTGTGGCAAAACCAACCATTTATATTTATATAACTATATTAATAAGCATCATTGTTAATAAAATTATCATTTTCTATATCATCATTTGAAAGTAATATATCATCTAAAAAAGATGCAGGTGGTTCAACTTCATCTCGATGCCGTGCCCAAGATAAAAACCAAACAACAGACATGACATGTGCACAGCACCCAATAGTGCGTCTGCCTACCAAAGGGTTGTAACAGTACCCAGTAAGAGCAGCCCTAGTGTTAGCAATTGATGGGTTGGTGTCAACTAGTATATAAATATAATAAGTTTTCTTACTTGTGTGCCTTGATTGTATCCTACCTCGCAGTAGATAACTATTTGGACCAAAATCATGGATTTGCAGGTATACCTCGATTTTATATTCTCCAGAGGCCCTGACATGCTCTCCGTAATAACTACGAGCTTGTTTAATTTGATATATTCCTAGAATAAACAGAATTAGATCCTGGAATGCCAGTCGTGGAAAATTATCCAGCTCTGGAAGATTACCATCAATGCTGGCGAATCGTACTCTCACTCTGTTTAAATTGTGTGCTTCTACATAGGAGGCTAAATTATTTGGAGTGTTTAGTTTGGCTTGAGCAATTGCTAATATCTCTACAGCATGAAAATTATCGCGAATCAATGTATGAAATCGATTTATTAAGGCAGCTGCCATTTTAAAGTACAGCATAAGATGAGTAGATGCAGTATTAAAATATTCCTGACGGAATAATTTGAAGTCCCGTTTAAATCTCCCATTTACGATTTCAACCACCCACCTACACAAAGTCACACATCTGGACTTGTTGGCTGCAATGGTTGACAATTGGATTTCACTAGCTTGTTTAGATTCAGGCATGTGAGCCTTGTAACCACATTGCTGCAAGAATGGAATTGCATCCCTAAAACCTCTATCAAGAATAAATACATCATTTTCTCTAAAAGAGGTTCGCAGTGGGCTATTATCGCTGAACAGTCTAAGCATTATAGAAGCATCTGATTCTGTCGCAGGATATGGTCCATAAACATCAAAGATATATCCATTACAGCACACAAGTAAAAATGGCTTAACTAAGTTACGATACTTATGTAAACTGTATGTTTGCTTCTGGTAAAAGTAATTACTAGTTTTTTGCATATAAACATATGTACCATCACATATTATTATGGCTGGCATAAATTCAGAATCCATGTCTGGATTACCAAATAAACCATTTGGTATTGTCAAGTTAAATTGAGCAACTTGCTGAATGCATAAGGTATTTGTCCCTAAATGTAGTTGGATGAATTGCTCTTCAAAGCACTGACTTACAATATTTAAGTGTTTGAAAACAGTCGATGAAGCTACATTAAAACGAGAAGCTATTCGTTCATTGCTATCACCTGTACCAAGTTTTATTAAGAACATAGCTAGACTTCTTTTAGGTGATTTAACCTTTTCACTGATAGATGGAATTTCGACTAGTAATTGTTCAAATAGGTATTTAGTAAATCCTAATCAATACTTGCATAACGTTGAATTATTTTCAATGATATTTAAAATATTATAATTCTGAGTAACACTACTTTTAAGTAGTGAACATAGGTTGTCTATTTGAGATGCAGTGAAATCTGAACAGTTACTACTTGTGTATAAATTATTCCAATCATTGTGAGGTTCATTTAAGTGGTATTCACAAATACGAACGCACAGTGGCACGTAAAATGAATGATCAATCAGCAATCTCTCTTTTATTAGTTTAGGTATTAAGAATCTAGATGAATGATTACATAACTTAAAAATACAGTGACGGGAAGTAGAAGCAGCACGCTTATAATTAGCCATAGTAATTGTTGATACCGTTCTGGAAACGGCAGGAGTTACAGTTGCAGGCATAGGGAGTGGTTGTGGGATGTTACCGTTGTCTTCAATATTCATGCATTGTAATTCCATATCCCTGTTATCATTTTGTTGTCTCTGTCTCTGTCTCTGTACAGTTCTGGAAGCTCTCAGCCAACAAGTATTGCAGACTCGTCCTAAACGATCCCCCTGAAAAGTGTTTTTTTCATCAAATAACCGAACGGACAATAATTTTACAGTGTGGACCCTAAATAATAATATTTATTAATATTTTATTTATTTCAATCTTCATTAAACTAAATTGTCTTAATGCCTTTTAAAATTATTTATAACAGGATGTATTTGTTTCCCTTCATAATACTTAAACCAGACGTAAACCAGATTCCACTAAGGTAAAAAGAAATAACAATACATCTAATAAAAGACAGGTGAACAAGTGAAGAAGTAGTTATTTTAGAATTATAACGTTATTTGACTAAGCACAAGTTCTTTGACGTTTTATTTACACTAACTTTATTTAAGGTAAAAAATATTACTTGTATATTAAGTACAAAGGCATACAAATATGGGTGTAAAGTAAGAAAGAACTAGCATCTATCTAATAACAACAACTAAAGATAAAAAGCTGTGGTTATCAAATATCCCCCCTATAAAGAAATCTATGGGGAGGTCTATGTTCAGCAGTAAACTTTTGATAGGCTGTAAAAATAAAGATGACCTGTGGTGAACAGCCAAATTGTGTGGAGTGCAAGGTGTAAGGTACTACAAACATCAATCTGTGTGCCAAAGTGATTATGGCAACTCCTCTGGTCAGGCCTATTTCAGGCAGGGGATCATTTACAGGCTGTTAAAGTAAAGTAAGTACCTGGTGTGATGGTATCCACTGCAAAATAACATCTCTTTCTGCTGAGTTAATAGGCACAGGACGTGTGTGGTGTGCTCTTAAAATTGAAGATCCACATGGAATACAAATATTCCTATACCCAAATCTTCTAATGGAATGAGCACGTGCAATACTTTCCTGCAATATTCTTAGGCAATTACAACAAACTGCGTCAAGTGGGTGTAACTGAAAAAATTGGGAATGCAAATTAAAAATAAAAAAATATTAAATTCAGAAGGAATGTACGTTACCTACAATCGATTTTGAGGGCAAAGAGGTAGGAGAGAGAGGCGAGGTTGATGTGAAACCCCAGCGAAGGGTTGACACAGAATCCTATCCTTCTTGTATAATAAACTAATCATATCCTATAGTTTTTGCGAAACAATATATTTTCAATTACAAAGATTTATTGGAAATCCAAAAGAGAAATATCGATTATACAATGTGTCCGGTTACCGGTGTCGGAGCTTTTAATGCTATAAAATATAATCAATTTCATCGACAAATCATGTCTCAAATCTCATTTAGACCTAGCTGTATTTAAATGGCAGCCATTTAAATTTTTCAGTGTCACCACCTCGACCCCGCGCATTAAAATTACAATATTCACCGATGTAGAAGTCCTACATTCCTAAAAGATGTCTCATAGTGTAGATAAAGATACGCGTAATAAAATAAAAGCAAACTTTTAACTGCAAAATTGTATTTAGATCCTAAAAAGACTAAGAAAAAAAAAATATAAAAAAATATCGGTTATTTTTTCACGTTTTCGACTTTAATGAATAAAGTAGGTCATTTACCTATCAATTTTGTACATTTATTAGATAGAGCAAGATATTTCCTTAACATAAACGTTAAAATCTTAATTATAAATTAAATAGTTTAAGAATTGTACTTTATCAACACGACTTCTTAAAGCGCAAGCTGCATGCAGATCATTTATGATAGTTCAGAGCAGGTAGAAAAACCCAAAGCCCATTGTTTGATGTTCTAAACAAGTGTACTTGGGACAACAAAAACAGTCGTCCCTCGCCACGCGTTGTGATTACACTACTTTTGCCCCTACACAAAGTGGATATCAGCGACATGCTGGTTTGAGTATTCACTATCTGCCATTTTTGAAAATATCAAAATAACTAGAAACTTCACCACAATCTTAAAAAGTTCCACAAAACGGTTTTTTTTTTACAATAACAACAACAAGCGATCTTAGAGGGGCAAAAGTAGTATGGGCTTTGGGTTTTTCTACCTGCTCTTGAACTATCATAAATGATCCTGCACGTGCAGCTTGCGCTTTTAAGAGGTCGTGTTTGATAAAGTACAATTCTTAAACTATTTAATTTACAATTAAGATTTTAACGTTTAAGTTAAGGAAATATCTTGCTCTATCTAATAAATGTACAATATTGATAGGTAAATGACCTACTTTTTTCATTAAAGTCGAAAATGTGAAAAAATAACCGATTTTTTTTTTACATTTTTTTTCTTTTCTTAGTCTTTTTAGGATTTAAATACAATTTTGCAGTTAAAAGTTTGCTTTTATTTTATTACGCGTATCTTTATCTACACTATGAGACATCTTTTAGGAATGTAGGACTTCTACATCGGTGAATATTGTAATTTTAATGCGCGGGGTCGAGGTGGTGACACTGAAAAATTTAAATGGCTGCCATTTAAATACAGCTAGGTCTAAATGAGATTTGAGACATGATTTGTCGATGAAATTGATTATATTTTATAGCATTAAAAGCTCCGACACCGATAACCGGACACATTGTATATTATGATTTTACAAGATTATCAGTATTTCAGGCACATATTATATTGATAAATAAACTTTATAATATTAGAGTGGACTGAAAATCTACTTATTGCACTTAATTAACTTATTTTCTAATTACATAATATTTTATTCTTACTATAAATATTAATACATTTATATTATTTTTTGATTTCTGATTGACTGACACCAGATTTATTAAATACACATTACATGTGATATAATATACATAATTACCTATTTTCGACCCATTGATTACTATTATAGATACTGTTTTAACATAGACAAAAACTTATTTTGTGTATACAGGGTATTTTTGAAACGCTGCCGAAAACGAAGACAGATGATAGCACTAACGATACCTATGATGATGGGTCACAAAGAAATTCGATCCCGATGAAAAAAAAATCATCTTTTCACAACGTTTTATTAACTTTATTCACGCTCCATCATGTTAGTACAGTTAATTGAAACGATATTTCACTAAATAAATCATGAAAATACTGAAACATAATCATCATCATAGGTATCCTTAGTACTATCATCTGTCTTCGTTTTCGGGAGCATTTCACAAACACCCGGTATTTTGTGTGATCTTATTTTATCTATTAATTAAATTAGCTTTTACCAATAACATAAAACTTCAATACTTTGACACTTTTAACATACTAATATGTCCTGTGTTTGTTATTTGTTTTAAGTAATTCAACATAAATTATATATTTTCCAAAATTCTAGGAGGAAAAGTAAACTCTTGTAATATATACTCACAACACTTTTAATTAAACTAGTCAGTTTTCATTTTCGAATGTAATCATTAATATTTAGCTAACCTGTTTAATATAATCCAACACTTGTTGCTTGTTGCACTGATAAAACATAGACATATAAACCTACTTGTTGGCAGAAAAACTACGTGAATTAGGTACATATGTGGAAATATGATTTTTTTTTAACTTTAACACGAACACAGTTTATATCTTAAATAAAGTAACTTTTATATTCGATAAACAAACAAGTTTATACTTTTTATTTTTGCAACCAAATGTTATGGTTTATGTTTTGTTGAAGGTTAGAATAAATTATTATTAAGTTGGTAAGCACATATTACTGTATGCAGTTGGTATTTGGTTAGTATAAACAAGAAAGTCAATGCAGTGTCTACAATTTTAAAAGATGTATTATATTATTAAATATGTATTATAACATTGATTAGAAGCGCGGTGTCTATCTTCAGCGTCGCTATCAGTATCCCAATCGGATAATTGAGCCAGCACCTCCAAATCACTGCCATCACTATCACTGTAAAATATCGATATTTCCATTTTCTTCTTTTTAATAAAATTAACGCTGTGACGAAATCCCTGGTATTTCTTGGATTGCAATCCCGATCGTTTACACCGATCAAAACAAATGTCATAATCGGCAGATAGGTTATTAACACGCGCAAACTGTCATTTTCGAACAGAGGCCAATCGTTTTTCTGTGATCCGCCTTCTATAGGATATATTGATTTTTAAGATAGCAAACTCAATGCATAGATTGTTTATTGGCACGCTTAACCCATAAAATACATTAAAATATCAATCTTAGATAGCTAAAATTGGATCAGGATTGA
Source organism: Parnassius orleans (assembly GCA_029286625.1). Taxonomy (NCBI): domain Eukaryota; kingdom Metazoa; phylum Arthropoda; class Insecta; order Lepidoptera; family Papilionidae; genus Parnassius; species Parnassius orleans. The sequence goes on from JAGSMP010000360.1 coordinate 165,739, forward strand.
TTATTAATTTCGGGGGTAGGTAGCGTGCTACTATGATACCTTGGTGGTATTTTTAGTTAACAACATTATCAATTTTGTTCCAAAGTCGATAGGAATCATGTGGGTGTGTTGTGCTACTTGCGGTATTGCGTTTTGTGATGGATCTGCGGGTGTGTTACGCCTGATTCGACGCATCTTGTGATTCTGGTCGATGGAGGTATGCATGCGGGTAGTGATGTCTGCTGGGATTGTATGGGGGACCTTGGGATGGTGTAAGCCGACGATAGTCGTATTGATGCTTGTTGCGTTCTGCGGCATTGCGTCTCTGCGATGGTTGTTTGGCGGGTCGCTATTCTCGATGGCGCTTTCTGCGTCTTGGTTTTACTCACAACAAAAGTAGTTTTGTCCAAGTCGGGTCCCTTCATTACGGGGCTGCAGACTGTCTGACCTCCATGATGTTTTATATAACAACCTAATAATATGTCTCTAAAGTTTCCACCTTTGAATGATTGAAGGCAACTTGTTGGTGGGTGAGACAAACATGATCGAAAAATGCATATACTCAACGTCAGTGACACAAACCCTTTCTGATGGCGAATTATTACTAATATCTTATAACTGCCTATTGGCTATATCTGCCATTGTATTGGTTGATGGAGCATATGTGTCGACCTCATGCGGGTGGTAGCTGGAGGGAGGATCTGAGGAGACTCTCAAGGCTGCGGCCGAAAGCCGCGCAACGTGGGACCCAATGGGGTCCCATTGTCCCACGTTGCGCACCTCAAGGGAATGCCCTTGAGGTGAGCGGTAGACTCATGACACGCTCTGCGACCAATTGGTCGTGCTAATCATGCTATTGGTGGTGATGCCTTACACTTACATCACGTCTGCAGGAACGGCGGTCTGGCAGGTGGTGGCGCTCACGGACTGCTTTTTATGGCCAGTGTGCCTATTGTTGCCTAACCCGTGTGACGTACATTCACTGTGGCTGGATTTGATCATAATCTGTATGGCATTTACACGCATTGACATGCACGACTTCGGTCGATGTTTGTACTTACGCACTACCACTTTCCTCTTTTACTGGTACGCCAGTTATTTTGCTGTGGACTACGGTCCAGTTCCCAACTTAACGTCCCCTTCGGGGGGAGCGCGTTGGTTGGTTGGCGCTCACCGCACGCGGCTTGTTGAGCCGTGTGCCTACCCAAAATATATATATACTACATAAATATATAATCCGGTATTTGATATAAAAATTGTGAGCCTTTACCAAGCGGGAAGGGATTAATTAATAAGGAATTGATTGATGTGAATCTGATACAAGTGGAATAGGGACGATTTAATGTTCTAAACCTTTTTTTGAGCTCTGTCTTCGTGAACGGGGTTCTTAGTTATAAGTCACTACCAACGGCTTTCGATTGCTCTAGTGAATATATATAAATATATATATATATATATATATATATATATATATATATATATATATATATATATATATATTCACTAGAGTAATCAAATCAAATATTTATGTATGTCATAAATATTACAAAGCGTAGAGATCAACTCTACTAATATTTATGACATACATAACTACATAATACAAGAAATCAAAATTAACAGATAACAAATTTGAAACCTATGTGATATGGGAATGAGTGTGGATAAGTGTAAGCTGTTTTACTGCTCTTTTGAATATCCTGGATCTTGGGTCAAAAACATTCAAGCCGGTGCTTTTCATGGATATCTCGTTGTAAAGTCGACACATTCTTATTATCGGGTTATAAAAGGAAGTATTATTCTTATAAGTCGACAGGTAAAATGTCTTGCTAGGAATTCGGGGATGGCGCTTTGTAGTTAAATATAATTTACTTAAGAGATAATCGGAATCTATCTTATTATGGAGAATTTTATGTAAATATATGAGGTCATATTCCTTACGGCGAATAAGTAAGGAGGTCACTTTAAAGTCGAGTATTTCACTATAAATCATTACGAAACCTAGTAACTGGAATGCTTTGTTTTTAATGTACGCATAGTGCTCACGAAATGTTAATTTAGAGTCAAACAGCACACCCAGGTCTTTAACTACCGTTTTCCTGTCTAATGAATCTTCGTTAATTTTATAGTCATAAGTTTGTTTATATCTCTTATTGGTGAACGTTATAACAAAACACTTTTTAACATTGAGGAGCATACCTTTAAGCCGGTACCATTGAGATATTGAATCTATATCATCTTGTTGTTTACCGCAGTCAGAAAAATCCTGTATCACACGGTGTATTTTCAAATCATCTGCATATAGAAGGCAAGGACTGGACAGTTTATAAATCAGATCGTTTATAAAAATAATAAAAATAACGGACCGAGATGTGAACCCTGAGGAACACCAGATTTAACTGTGACAGGTGATAAGATTAAACCTTTGATAGCGACTAGTTGGCTTCCTCCCTGGTTAACCGTGGTTAACTATGACATCGGGACGTCAAATACCTCAGTCCCCCCGTGATCATGGGTGCTGTAAAGTACTCAAAACGTCGGGAATATAAAATAAGTTAATATACGCGATAAAATCCGTAAAACTAGTTTTATTTAAAGGTTGAGAAACTTCGAACGCTGAACTAAAGTACCGAGAAAAAAGTTCACATAGTTTTTCGGGATTACTATTGCATATTTTAACATGAAAAAGTAGTTATTGTGACATAACTGTAATAGTTAGACATATGGTATCCCGAATTTTTTTGTAGAATAGTGATGTCCTCAATAAAACTGTAGTACATCACTTTGCTATATTGTCAATAGTTTCCGCAGCGTACGCGATATAAGGATTTTTCGCCGTTACTACTGCATATTTTAACATGAAAAAGTAGTTATTGTGGCATAACTATTATAGTTAAATATATGGTATCCCTGACTTTTTTTGTAGTTATTGATATCCTTTATAAAACTGTAGTACATCACTTTGCTCTATTGTCAATAGTTTCCGCAGCGTACCCGTAATAAGGATTTTTCGGCGTTACTATTGCATATTTTAACATGAAAAAGTAGTTATTGTGACATAACTGAAGTAGTAATACATATGATATTACAGACTTTTTTGTAGATATTGATGTCCTCTATAAAACTGAAGTACATCACTTTGCTCTATTGTCAATAGTTTCCGCAGCGTACGCGATATAAGGAATTTTCGACGTTACTATTGCATACTTTAACATGGAAAAGTAGTTATTGTGACATAGCTGTAATAGTTTGACATATGGTATCTCGGACTTATTTGTAGATATTGATGTCCTGTATAAAACTGTAGTACATCACCTTGCTCTATTGTCAATAGTTTCCGCAGAGTACGCGATATAAGAATTCTTTTTGGTATTTTTTTCACACCTTGGGTTACATTAACGAAGTTTTCATACGGATACCTAACTTTTTTGAAAATATTCTATCGCCTATGTTCATCAGGGATAATGTAGGATTCTTATGGTTAAAGAATTTCTCAAGTCGGTCCAGTAGTTTCGGAGCCTATTCAATTCAAACAAATAAACAAATCTTTCCTCTTTGTAATATTATAATAATAGTGCAGACAAAATTCCAAAATATCTTTATGATGTCCGATAAATCCTCCTCCGTGAAGGTAATAAACGATGCATACGCCGATTCCGTGAGATTTTTTACATCTCGTGCGTAGCAATGCATAAGTGTTGTAATCCCTAGGATTATGATATTTCTTAAAACGATGATGACATTTTTTTTTTCTTTGAGACACTTTATTAATGCTGAAGTATAACATGGTGGATATTTGTTATTATTTTTACTTACAAGCGGCGTGTTATTTGCAATTAACTTATTTCCGAGAGTGTAGAACTTATCGACAGCATCATTTATACCCGGTTTATTCAATAAGCTAGACCAATCAATAGTTGCTAGATCCTTTTTTAAATCAGAATAATTACATTTGCGGTAGTTATATCTTATTTGTTGCGCAAGTTAATTTTTTTTAATTTACCAAAATTTTCATTAATACAATTTTTAGTGGGGGATGATGATAATCTATTCGAGTAATAGGCTTAGTAGATGTTACGAGCACTTTCTCTGTTGTTGTACAACGAAAACAAGGAGACGGTTATTCTCATTTCAGACTGAATTAAGTTGAACTAAGTTACAAAGATTCATAATATCAACAAGACAATTAAATTTAAAGTCGGATGAAATACCTAGTGTGATAACGTTACTATAAGTACTAGGGGACCTATATACACAGGCTTATTTAACCTAGACACATTTATATGACAAGTTTTTGGCAGTTAATCTTGCTGCGGCATGAAGTTGTTTTGTTTTTGGTGAAAGGTGTTCTGAAACATAAACGAGGCACTCCTCTCCATGAACGCCCAAATGAGCAGAGTTCAATTGGGTAGATTTATTGTTCTTGTTGTAGCGTTTGTAAGCAGATATCATGTTATCTCGGTCGCGCTCCGATGGTAAAGTTACAAGTATTCCACGAGGCCTTTATGATTTTTTATCAATTTTTGCAACTTGCTTTACAGCTTTAATGTTGGTCTCACTAATTGATATTTTTATTTCTTTTAACAGATTACACACAATGGAGACCAAGTTTTCGTTTTTCTTTTCTGGCACACACTGTATTTCAAAATTACAGCCACTAGAATGTTTTTCTAATATGGAGATACGACTGTTTAGTTTGTTTTTGCGGTTTCCATTTTAGCGATGTTTTTTCTAGGAGTATCTAATTTTATTTGCATATCACATTGAAGTGCGGCTAAGTAGTCAGTCGTCTCGGTGAACTCTGCTTTAAGCTTACATATAGCGCAGTTGATATCCTCTCTAATTGCAGACCTCATATCCGACAATTTTTAAGTCGAGGAGTGCGCGGAACTGATCATATGTAATAGTCGCCGATGGTAGTACATTGCTAGTGTTAGGATGACAGAAAGCACTTATCTCGGTAAAATAAACCGTCCGCGGTGTTATGTTATCGCAAGACATATCCGAAATGTCGGTAGGCGGTGATGGGACCTGCTTTCGGACAGGCGTATTATCATCTACACGACGCGTTACAAGCTTACATGATTGGCACTTCCATTGTCGTTTCAGTTCGTGTAAATTGTCTTTATAGAAAGATGTTGACAAATAATAGCACTTGTAATGGTAACATCCCTTACATCTGTTCGTCACTATCAGTGACTTTATTGCATGCTAAACAATGCATTTTAATAATATTGTTGTAGGTAGTAGGTTAAACCGTAGCAAGAATATGATATTACTTGCTTCAAAGCGATAATGCAGCAAAAACAGCGCAAACGCAGCGTACTTAGTCCAACTAAATGAAATTATATGAAGCGCTTTAAAGAATTAACTGTCTTCAAAGTGTATTATACGCTAGTAGGCGCAAAAGACAAGCGCTGCAGATTTTGTCCTGTAACTTACTACTGGACTTAGCGCTTAAGCGGCGTTATTGTAACTCAGCGGTCGAGCTGTGATTTGGTGTAGGTCATGGATATATAGATTTTCAACGTAATATCTAAATTATATTATTAATTCACTATCACAGAACCATACAACACTACACTGTTAATAATTTTAATAAGTTATTCACTACTGTACGGAACTTTTGAGAATGTTTTTGATTAAAAGAAGAACAGATCTTTACTGTGCCAGCGTAACGAATGATATTTTTAATACATTAGGATAACCTGTGTGTAAGATTCCCATGTCACGCTTTAATTGTGTATTCTTTTTAATTATTTCAACCATTTCTTTTTCATTGTCAGCCTTTTCTTTAAGTAATATTTCACACTGCTTCTTGCACGCCTTTAGTTCCTGAATAGCGAGCTGGTGCTGGGTCTCAAGCTGGCGCGTCTTGGCATTACGAGTATTCATTTTGCTACGTATTTATTAGGTAAAAATGTGTAAAGTAGAACTTCTAGTGAATACAGAAGTATTTAAGAAAAATACAGAAGTATGATAGGTAATATAAGTGGATATTAATGATTTATAGTAATTAAACTTAAATTTTATTGGGAGCTAATATTTTAGAAACGTATTCCTGGAACTGCCACACCAAAAAATATTCTCATAATTATCACATTGAATGTTCATCCGTTTTTCTGCAGAATCCATTTTCGTTAAAGTAAATGTTTATGTTACTACTTAAATATGAATGTCCTTAAATTTTGTAACGAACCAACAATCATTAACAGAAAGTGAGGTATTCGTGTGTATGAAATAAAAATATTTCTAATTTTCAAGCGCCCGGAAGAAATAGTTTATCACAACCTTTACTTATTTCCTCGCTAACTACGTTATAAATTACTACGGTTGTTAACTATATTGTACTTTACACTTCAATCGTTAATTGTCAACAATTGTTTTAATATCACTAATCTCATAAATCTTTACGTATATATTGTTCATAATAAAACACAACTAACACTATTTTGTTCGTTTCACATATTTTGTCCATTTATTTGCAGTAAAAGTAGTTTAACTTTTGTTCAATCCTTAAATATTTTCACTTTTAATGTCTTTTTAACACGTTGACTGCCGTAGTGTAAATGAGAAAAATCAGTAAAAAAAACTTTTTTAACGAAAATAGGTGGGCAATATAAATATTTTAAAATATATCTAATTTAGGGTTCAATCAGAAGCTGCGTTTCATAATTATTTCGAAAAAACCACATGAGGCCACCGGTGACCTACGTGGCGCCTTGATAGTAAAAATGTATATTCACATTACGGGGCGCCGGGCCGGGCACTTCTCCGGTCACCCGCACCCCGCAGTCGTCTGTTTGCGCTTGGACGGTACACCCGTGACGGACGCTCGTGCTCTTTAACCCTATTCTTGGCACTGTGTACAATTTGATACGTTCAACTTTTAGAAAATCCCGAGACTTTCTCAAACGAATTTTTAAAACTTTTATTGTTTAAAATATTAGAAAATATACTTATATTTCTACCAAAAATACTATGCAACACCAAAAAAAAGTGTAAGTGTAAGTGCTTGCAACACCAAAAAAAGCTGTATAACGCAAGATGGCGGACCGATTGAATGCGTCTACGCATCGTAAGGTAAGAATAATCATTATTTATTATATTTTGTTCAAATAGTTGTCAAAAGTAGTCTAATTCGCATAGCTTATTATATATTCTAGTCATAAACGTTATTTTCATGTACCTAAATGAATAGTAAGTGCATGTAATCTTTTGTGTTTTACGAGTGTAGCAAATATGATACATTGCTAGATGGCGAACATTCTAGATATTTTTTGCTACGTATCAAATATGTGACATTGCCTGATTTGTATAGATACTACTCGGGTTTGATTCACAGACCGCGGCTATAACTAGGCTACGATTAGATTGGCTGTTGTGGCCAAAATGTGGTCAAGATGACAATTTTATTACTACTATTTCTTATTTTCTTCCGCAGGTACTTCCTCACCTTATTATTCAACAACAAAGAAGAACTCGGCAACTCGTAGCTCTTGTTCCGAAGCTGGGAGCAAAATCGGAATTGGACGAAAGTGAATCATCTGATGATGAATTTCAGTACTACACCCGCCCAACGCACTCCGACAGCAGTTCACTACCTCCATCACTGCCATCTTCAATAGAAAACCTAAATCTTCTCTCAGATGACGATATTGAGGTAAATCAAGTGGTTGCTTCAACATCTTTGGTACTATATCAACAGTCATCAGTGTCATCACCATCAATCAACCCTTGTTCGCCATCAATTTTATCGCCCAATCCATCAGCAACTGAGACTAGTCCTAGGTGTCCGGTACCGTCACCATTATCACCATCTATACTGGCTACCTCACAATTACCTTCACCAAGAGTTAGTAACTTCAAGCGGCGTAATCAGTTACCGCCCCCATCGCCATTATTTGCACCTTCTCCTTCACAGCTACTCGTTCCAAGAGGCCTAGACTTGTCACAGTAAAGCGCAGAGTAATACCACCAAAAAGGTTAGAACCTAATTGGGGTCGCTTCAAGTTTACTGGTTGTGCAGAAGTGGATGATATCGCGTTTGAGCCACGTGAAGAGAAAAGTCCAATTGAATACTTTAGGCTGTTCTTTTCTGATGACATCATTTCTCTTATAGTGCAACAAACAAATTTATATAGCACACAATTAAAGGGCAATTCAATAAATATTACAGAAGACGATATCAAAGATTTTCTGGCAATTCTTGTATACATGGGTGTCAATAAATTGCCAGCTTATACAGATTATTGGGCTAAACTTACGCGATGCGATAAAGTAGCTGATATAATGACCCTCAAGAAGTTCCAATTACTGAGGCGTTATTTGCATTTTAATGACAATTTGAAAGATGATGGTGATAGGTATTATAAAGTGAGGCCAGTCCTTCAAATAATACGTGAGAATTGTTTACGAGTAGAAGAAGAGACACGTTTCAGCGTAGACGAAATGATGGTTCCACATAAAGGAACAAGAGCAGGCAGCCGTAAACAATATATAAAAATAAACCGAAAAAATGGGGTTATAAAATATTTCTTCGCGCTGGTGTCTCTGGAATAGTTTACGACTTCCTGATCTATGGAGGCGATGACACGTTCAGATTTCACTCATTCACGGATGAAGAAAATAATATGGGCCTAGGGTCAAAAGTAGTTTTAGCTTTGGCAAAATCTATTCGACAACCTGCTTGCAAAATCCTGTGTTTCGATAACTTTTTCACATCTATTGAACTGTTACAATATTTACGCAATGAACGCGGCATTTTTGCAATGGGTACAATCCGAGCAAACAGGCTCCGAGGAGCGGAGAAAAGCCTACCCACGGATAAAAATCTAAAACAAAAGGGTAGAGGATCTCATGCACAAGTGGTATGCAATAAAAATAAGATTGCTGTTGTCAAATGGTTCGACAATAAATGTGTTACTGCTGCAAGCACTTTTGTGGATGCGTATCCTACCCAGATTGTGGTTCGTTACAAGAAAGAAGAAGGTAGAAAAGTGCCAGTGACTTGTCCCAATTTAATAAAAGAGTACAACACTAACATGGGCGGTGTTGATCTCGCCGACATGTTGGTCGCTCTATATCGTACACCATTCCGAGGTCATCGCTAGTATCTACCAATATTTTCTCAAATACTCGACATCTGTATAAACAATTCCTGGCTTCTATATCGGCGTGACAGAAAAGCCAGGATGGATACCAAAAAACGAAAATCACTAAAAAACTTTAGAATGGAAATTTTTGAAAGCCTACGGAGATATGAAAGAACTGATATGAGCGATATCAGCAGGCCTGGCATCAAATCAACCAAGACTATACAGAAGCCAACAGCTGAAAGACCGCCAGATGCTGTTCGGTATGATCAAGTTGCTCATTATCCAACTATAATAACCAGCAGAGGAAGGTGTATGTATTGCACAAAAGGGCTGACTAAATTTTTTTGTCAAAAATGTAAATTGAGGTTATGCTTATTGCCGAAACGTAATTGTTTCATAGAATACCATACTAAAAAGTAATACTTTATTTATTTATTTATATTTTATTTTTTAATTGTAAGACTGATTTTTATGATTGATCTCAATTTACCAATAATTTAGATTTATAAGATACAAAGACTGTTTATTTTATGTTAATTTTTATACGTATGTAGAAGAACAAAATAATTATGATTTTTTTTTTATTTCACTGATAATGTTCACATTTTAGGCTTTGTTTTGTTACAATTATATTTGAAACTCATTTATTGACTTCACTCAAACACTGGCAGTGTAGCAAATTAGATACGTAGATTTTATAGCGTTGATTGTTAAGGGCCTGGCAATGTACGAGTATCTAATATGATACGCTCAATAAATGTTGAATTACTTATATTATATTTTTTTTATTTTTTTTTATCCCTTCAACAACCACCCAAGAACATATTTAACATTATATTTTTCAATATTTCTAAAATATTTTTTCATGCGAAGTATAGGGTTAATTTGTTAGATTTCGTGATTCAACATGGAGAATAGTAAGGATTTAGACGTGAATTTTATAGGTATTTCATTAGATGATTTGCGCGACATTGACTTACTAGAAGCTAGTATTTTTGATGAAATTGCTAGAAAAAATGATTTGAGTGAAAATGAAGAATCAAAGATTGATGATTATAATATCTATCCTTCAAAAAAGCACAAACGTATGTTTATTCCTAGTGAATCTGAGAGTGAAAGTGATGACGTGGAAAAATTTGTCAATAAAAATATTGATAGATTATCGACGAGTACGTCACAAAAATGGCTTCAACCAAAAGGACATCGTCCATCTGTTATAGCGTTTACAAAACTAACAGGTATAATATATTATTTTATTTGTTTGTTTTCTTTTTTGTTTGTTCTATTTCAGACTAAGATATTTCTGTGCCAAATTTCATCAAGATTCGTTCAACCATTGTCAAGATGTTAGGTAACAAAGTGTTGCTTTTTACGATTTTATTATAGTAATAGATAGATAGACGATAGATAGATCTATATATAAATAAAATCGATGTGGCATAAATTGCCGCGAGCGCTACCGGGTTCGATTCCTAGGTCGGTAATGTTTCTGTGTTGATATTTGTATATTATATATCGGTCGGTTTATTCGGTCGGTCGGTAATGTTTCTATGTTGATATTTGTATATTAAACCGTATTATGATAAGGTATATATTTGTTTCATTTCAGGTATGAGAGAACCATTTTCAATACTACGCAACTTCGAAATGCTGCTCCAGGAGAATATTTTAGCTTGATGGTTCCGGATGAAATTTTCTAAGAAATTGCTATTCAAACTAATTTGTTTGCAGAGCAACAAGGACCTAGTGCAAAGCCTTAGTCTCGCTCAAATAACTGGAAAGCAACCACAAAAGTTGAGATAAAACGGTTCTTTGGATTAATGTATAATTATATGTATATGGGACTTGTTAAACTACATAAAATAAACCTTAATTGGAGTACCGACAGGGTTTTTGGGCAAACCTTTGCTGCATCTGTTATGAGCCGTAACAGATTTGAATGACTATTGCAGAAACTGTACTTTACGAATAATGATACGGCTGATGTGTCTGACAGAATTTACAAAATTCGACCTCTTTTAGTTCTAGTTTAAACAAAACTTTTTAAAATATATATGCACTTAAGGAAGATATTTGTATTGATGAAAGCCAAGTGCATTTCAGAGGTCGCATCATTTTTAGACAATATAACAAGAAGCAAGCAAGAGGCACAAGTATGGTATGAAGTTATTTAAACTCTGTATATTACCAGGATATACATGCAAATTGAAACTGTACGCTGGCAAAAATAATGAACTAGTGAATACCACACCTACAAGAGTGGTAATGTCTTTGTGAGCACATACTGGGCTGTGGTCACAAACTTGCAACATACTATTGGTATACAAGCTTGGAGCTGGCCAATGAATTACTCGATAAGGACACTCATTTGGTGGGTACTTTGAGGAAAAATTAAAGAGGTTTGCCGAAAGCGGTAGTAGACTCCAAATTAAAACCTTGCGAAGCATATTGAAGTGTAAGGACAAAAGAGACGTGCTGATGTTATCCACGAAACATTCTAAAGGATTTTCTAAAATAACTAAAAAGGGTAAAGTAATTCGCAAACCAAGAATGGTTTTAGCCTACAACAAAACCGCATATTCCTCGCCATTGCGTAAAACGGTTAAGTGGTATAAAAAATTAGGAATAGAACTTATATTGAATACAGTTATTGTTAATGCATGGGTTATGTACAACGAAAAAAAAAGTGAAAGTATAGTACAGTTTAGAAGAGAGTTAGTGGAGTATTTAGTTGATGCAGGAAAGGAGGAGACCATAGAACCCGAAAGAATAGATAGACCAAAAAGACTGAAACATCAATTATTGAAAAAAGAGGGTAACGTAAGAAACACTAGACGATTTTGTTCAGAATGTTAAAAAAAACTGTGTGGCAATGTACGGTTCAAAATCAGCCAAAAATAAAACAAAGAAAGTAGCAACATTTTGTAAAGAATGTCTAAATGAACCATATTTTTGTCTAATTTGTTTCAATAAGTTACATCGCTTCGTTTAGTTTGTATTTTCGAATACCTAGTTACTTGTTTTTTACTTATATTTCACACATTGATAAAAATAAATCCTTGATTTTTGTGACAGTTACGTTTTTCCTCGTACTTTCTTCATTTTGTACCACATTTCTCACAATTTCATAAACACGCCAAAACCACGCTGAAGTAACAATCTACAGCGCCGCTCCGGCCACTTGCATATACTAAATGTACGATAAACGTGGCCACCGGCGTCATAATTTTGCCCGAAAACAGGTCTGTCTCGAGGTCACCGGTGACCAACACGGCGCGTAGATAAAAGACGGGGTCCGGTCACCGGTGATCGGAATGGCAGTCAACGTCGTAGACAAATAAAAGTTGCATATTATGTATGCATGTGAATTTATAAAATATTTAACTATGCTATTAGAAAACAAAATGTGAACACTAATTTTCAACATAATAAACAATAGTAGTAATGGTAGTAACTTAAGGTACAGTTATTTCATATTATATTTTAAATATAAAGGTATTTTTATCTTCATTTTTAGTGAACTGCCGTCTTTCCATATGTAAATTTAGCAGTTACTGACCCACACGTATTCGTATTAAGGATTTGCAGACTTGTTTTGTTATTAGCAGTATTATATTAGTCGATGTGCAACAAAATAAAATTCAACTTATACTTGTAAGTAAATCTTTTCTCCATTCTTGATTCGTTGTTGCTTTTTCAAATGCTTCAAGCAAGATATTATTTGTTCCTAGTTGAAACGTCTCTTGAGATAGTATTTGAACATAGTAAAAACTCTCATGTGATATTTCTTGATTAAAGTTTTGTGGAAGCGTTGGTGTAATGTAGGAGTTGCGTGATGATGAAGGGCGAATAATTAACATTTGCGAAGGAGAAGTATAACAGTATAGAGTAGGCTGTTGATCAACAGGTAATGTCTGATGTGATCTTTCTTGATTGAAGTTTTGAGGGCGATTGATTATTATGTGCGGAGAAGTATCAGAGTACAAAGAAGGCTGTTTAACAATAGGTGAGTCCGGAGAAACAATGTTTCGTGGCAGGGATTCATTCGAGTACGATGAACTGTGTGCTGATGAACTGCGATTGTAAATAGACGTGAAATACTGAGCTGAAACACGCGGCCGCGGTAGCGACGACGTTCGTCTTTAGTAAAATCTTTGAGCTGTTTTCCCAGAAGTATACAAATCAGCGTCATCATTTTCTTTATCGTCCCTATTTCTATTTAGCGCTCATCTGCTTGCTGGCTTCCTGTACTCCTGGCGGGTTTTTTTTCACGTGTTTTCTCTTTAGAATTAGTTACAGGGTTACTCTTCTCTAAAGGAGCTTGTAAGACACTGTTTCCTGCATCGCTATTTTGAACTTTGGTAGTACTGTTACTTTCCCCACCATCGAGTTCATAAATGCCTATATCTTCCTCCTTGTCTTGGGTATGGAACAAAATAATGTTGTTATTAAGTAAGACTTAAACATTTTAAAGGCATTGCTTTGTGTAAAAGAAGACTTACGGTATCGAAAGCTTTTTTCAATTAATAAAAATATCTAAAGCAATATTTTTACTACCAATATGGGATTTTATTTTAGTTATCAAGTCAACGGCAGCTGAGAGTGTATTGAACTTGGGTCGAAAACCGTATTGTTCTTTATTTAGAAAAACAATTCAATTTAAATAATTTAGTAATGGATTGTAAACGTTTTTTTAGAATTTTGGATATCACTGGCAAAACCGATCTTTGTCGATAATTGCTGCTGTGTTTTGTATGGTGAGTGTACAGAACCGAAGACCCTTTTTACTGGAAACGAGGCATTGAATAAAACTACTTTTACGGATTCTATCGCGTTTAATTAACTTATTTGTAATTCCCGACCCCCGTGACCATGGGTGTGTTACAGCACCCATGGTCACGGGGAACTGAGGTGACTGACGTCCCGATGTCAAAGTTAATCTTCAGCTTTTTAAATTATTACTTTTGGTCCGATCTATGCAGAATGAACTTACTGCGTCTTGAAGTCTTGCAGTGGTATGCTTGGGTTTAGTTTTAATTTTATTAATTACAGGATCCCAAGCAGGTGGTAGTATCCAGTATCCCTCTCTATTGAAATTAGGATATTTTTTAATTTCAATAGTATCACGTATCATCCTTGGCAGGAATCGATAGTCTTTCGCGATAATTTGTGGTCTATAAAATCTAATATAATAGCGGGGGCCGTCTAGGATATGATCACAAACTGCAGACTTCCCGGAACGTTGGTGTTTCACATCAGCTATGTGTTCTTTTACGCGGATTTTGATAGATCGTTTTGTTTGCCCTATATATGAGAAACCACATTCACAATCAAGCTTGTACACTCCTTCATCTTGTAGAGAAATATTGCACTTGACAGATGGTAAGAACTGACTAATCTTCTTCGGCGGCTTGAAGAATGTTCTAATAGAAGCTCGCTTCAAGATGTAGCCAATCTTGTCTGTGACACCTCTGACATATGGTAGTACAGCAGGCACACGCTCCACTGTGGCCGGCTTCACTGTGACGTAGGCGCGGAACCCGAAGTATAAGCAACATTGTTGTTTCTGTTCACAGAAGTCCTGAGTTCTGTGAAAATACATGTTCCAGAGAAAATATACAAAGAAAACAAACATGGTAATTTAGTTATTTATAGTTGTTAATGAAGAGACCATATTTGTAATTTAAAAAAGTTTTAGTTCTACTTCGATAGATGGCGTTGACATAGAAATAGGTTGCGCTATGGTTTCGTTACCAATGTATAATAAGGCCATTAAAATTTTAGTACACAATAATAAACCAGCTTAGATCATACACAGTTGTGGTTTGTTTTATTTACCTCAACCCTTCTAGTGTATCAGTAGGACAATAGAACAACTAGTGTAGCTAGTAGACGTGGGCGTTATTTCACGTCACTAGATACAATAACTGGCTACGCGGCATGTAATCGAATCACTAGTTTCGAGTCATATTACAAGTAGTGATTTTTGTAAATGCGTTATTACTGTGAACTGTGATTGTTGCGAGAGTCGACTGTCGGTCGGTCGAACGCAAAGCGCACATGTGGCATATAACAATAAACAAAACAGCGTATGTAACAGTGTTATTGTACGTTTAATTTTCATACGTAAGACTATAGACATAGACAATAAAATAGAGTGATCTCTATTTGTAAATAATTTCAACGGTTTGCGATTCTGGGAAGCGTGAGTCACATTGAATTTAAGTAAAATAATTTAGTGTGTTTTAGTTCATCGTTGTACTTGTGTATAATTTTGATACTCTCTTATAAAAATTAACATTTATATGTTATTTTGGTGTTTTACGTACATTTACTGTCTACGGCTTGGGGTTCCGGTCTGCGCTCCTCATAAATGTCCGTGTGGCAGTGACGTCGACAAGCTAGGATATCACGGACTATCATGCCAAAAAAGTGCAGGCCGCTTCTAAAGACATGCAACACTTAACGATATCATACGCCGGTCCCTTGCCACCGTCAACGTGCCAAGTCTACTTGAGCCGTCTGGTATTGCAAGAGACGATGGCAACAGAACGGACGGTATGAGTTTGATTCCATGGAAAATGGGCCGGGTGCTGGTATGGGATGCAACTTGTTCAAACACTGGCCCCTTCCCATCTACATGGAACCAACAACAGAGCTGGTGCGGCTTGTGAAGCGGCTGAAAAAGCTAAAGCATGCAAATACAGGGGTCTAGGCTCCGAATATGTTTTTGTCCCATTCGGTGTCGAGACCCTTGGTCCATGGGGTATCATAATATATATATATATACAGGGTAATATATATATATAAGATAGTAAATGCTTCAGGTTAGCAAAGAAAACTACTTATTGTTAAAACGTGACATTTATTAAGGTATCATTTTACTACAAAGTACATGTTTTTTTTTATTTCACTCAAACTAAATGATAGCACATTCAGTCACAAACACACAAAGGAATTTTAAACAAAGGCTCAGGTAAACATTCCTGCTTTGCGCTCCATTTTGTTACCAGGCCGCACCCCGCGCCCCGCGCCACACCGACCGCGTCCCTTTTTCACCTCGCTCGGTCCCGCCAGTCGTTCACTGCTTTCCTGCGTGCAACCACTACTCACGTTTACGTTTATTTGTATTTCTTATTTTACTACCTTCGCTTTGTTTCCCGGATTCTTTATTTGCCTTACGATAGACCTGTGCTTGTTTTATGGACCTTGAGTTGCTTAGTGATTTGGATCACTTTCAGCAATGAGTTATTCTCTCAGTCAGTACGCAGAGATGCACTATTTCGACGGCGTTGCCCAAGGAAACGGCGCATTAGCGGCACGGCTTTATCGAGAGCAACTGGAGCGGCGAGGAGAAGTGTTAGAGCATTACCCGAGCTACAGGGTTTTTAATAACACCCACGAAACCCTGATGGCTGGACGCGTTCCTGGGCGTAATCAACGTCGCGAGGGACTACCCAGAGTGGATCCAGAAAGAAGAGATGTAATCATTGAAGAAGTAGAAAGAGACCCTTCTACTAGTTCACGAGCGATTACGAGAAGGACTGGAATCCCAAGGACTTCAGTTTTAAGAATACTGAAATCAGGTGAGTGCATTTTATTATTTTGTAGACTTCTTTATTCAAAATCCCAACACATTGCTGCACTGCCATTTCAAATCACACTCAATTAGTAGTTAGTTACTCAGTAATTTACTGTGAATTGTCGATGTCTAATGTGTTGTGTGTGCGTGTAAAAGAGAGAGATGTAGAGGACCCTTAAACAAGCGCTCGTAATTCAAAAATAGGCGCTAGGACGCCACTCTAGCGAATCCCAACTTTTAGTTTCACGTTCACGTGCTCTATCGGTACGTACCTCTAGTATTGCGTACAATGACAACCTACAATAAAAATACTAATAATTTTTTTCCAGAGGGATATCACGCGTTTCATATTCAGCGTGTTCAACAACTTAACGACGCAGATTATCCAAGGCGTGTTGCTTTCTGCCAAATAATGCTGGAAAGATCTGCGGAAGACCCGGATTTTTTTAACAAGATACTCTGGACGGATGAATCCCGGTTTGAAAGGACTGGCGTCTTTAACATTCACAATTATCATAGCTGGGCCATTGAAAACCCAAAAAAAACAAGGCAGTCAAATTTTCAGAACAGATTTAGTATCAACATGTGGTCAGGAGTCATAAATGGAGAAATGGTTGGGCCCTTTGAATTGTCGGCTAGGTTGAACGGGTCCCAGTACCTGAACTTTCTACAAAATAACCTAAATGGTTTATTGTTTGAAGTTAATTTACAAACAAGGAGGGATATGATATTTCAAAATGACGGTGCTCCTCAACAGAACTTTCCCAGGAAGGTGGATTGGGCGTGCAGGGCCAATCGAATGGCCTGCACGCTCACCAGATTTAAACCCTATAGATTTTTTTATTTGGGGATTCTACAATGAGATGGTGTATGCTAGAGAAATTAATTCGGAAAATGAATTAAGGGGAAAATTGAGACAGTGCGCAGAAAAAATCAAAGAAAATACGAATGCTTTTCGAAGACTAAAAGCAAATTTTTTAAGACGATGTAGACTGTGTATCGAAGTTAATGGCCGCCATTTCGAAAATTTACTTTAAATAAATTTATCTTAAATTATTTACTAGTTTTAGTATGAATCTTGAAATCATTTGTCCAATTCCGGCAAACATCTTGAACAATAAGCGTAGTGGGGAAGGTTTGCACGCATTTTGTATGTAAAACCGACTCTGCACTCAAGGTCAATGTTCAAGAAGTTTGCCGGCAATTTTGTTGTCAATAAATTTTAAACAATAAGTAAAGACACTGGATGTTATTTTTGCTAACCTGCAGCATTTACTATCTTAGTTTAGCCTAGAAATGATAAAAGATTTTTAAATCAAATTAACTATTCAGGTAGTTTCCTGCCTAAGTAACTTCAGAAGTCTGTAACAGAAAACTGGCCTATTAAGTGTCATTTTTAATGTTATTATGAAAGATTAAGGTACTGCCAAGTTTTTAAAATTAATTAGAAAGTATGAAATCATTTATTACTATTTTTCATTTAATGTTGAAAATTCAAGCCCCACTCTCCTGACAGATAATTTTTAAGTTTCGATTAAAATTATTGTATCTTCGGTGAATGTTAGGAAGCTAATTATTTTATGCATAATAGGGCAACTCATAAGGATCATGCTACAAACAAAAAAAAACTTGGAAAAAATCTCACAGTTACATTTTTTTTAATGTTAGGCTGTTTAGGGTGAACATTTTCAAAAAAAGGATAAAAAAATCATAACTCGAAAACTACAAAAAATCGCGGAACATACATAGGGTATTTTCGGATACCCCTAGGTGTGAGGAATCAAAAAAAAAATTATAACCTCACTGTTTGGACCATCCTGTATATATATATATATATAAACTAAAAAAAAACAAAACTAAAAACCTTAAAATATATATATATATATATATATATAAGATAGTAAATGCTTGAGGTTAGCAAAGAAAACTACTTATTGTTAAAACGTGACATTTATTAAGGTATCATTTTACTACAAAGTACATGTTTTTTTTTATTTCACTCAAACTAAATGATAGCACATTCAGTCACAAACACACAAAGGAATTTTAAACAAAGGCTCAGGTAAACATTCCTGCTTTGCGCTCCATTTTGTTACCAGGCCGCACCCCGCGCCCCGCGCCACACCGACCGCGTCCCTTTTTCACCTCGCTCGGTCCCGCCAGTCGTTCACTGCTTTCCTGCGTGCAACCACTACTCACGTTTACGTTTATTTGTATTTCTTATTTTACTACCTTCGCTTTGTTTCCCGGATTCTTTATTTGCCTTACGATAGACCTGTGCTTGTTTTATGGACCTTGAGTTGCTTAGTGATTTGGATCACTTTCAGCAATGAGTTATTCTCTCAGTCAGTACGCAGAGATGCACTATTTCGACGGCGTTGCCCAAGGAAACGGCGCATTAGCGGCACGGCTTTATCGAGAGCAACTGGAGCGGCGAGGAGAAGTGTTAGAGCATTACCCGAGCTACAGGGTTTTTAATAACACCCACGAAACCCTGATGGCTGGACGCGTTCCTGGGCGTAATCAACGTCGCGAGGGACTACCCAGAGTGGATCCAGAAAGAAGAGATGTAATCATTGAAGAAGTAGAAAGAGACCCTTCTACTAGTTCACGAGCGATTACGAGAAGGACTGGAATCCCAAGGACTTCAGTTTTAAGAATACTGAAATCAGGTGAGTGCATTTTATTATTTTGTAGACTTCTTTATTCAAAATCCCAACACATTGCTGCACTGCCATTTCAAATCACACTCATGTAATTTACTGTGAATTGTCGATGTCTAATGTGTTGTGTGTGCGTGTAAAGAGAGATGTAGAGGACCTTAAACAAGCGCTCGTAATTCAAAATAGGCGCTAGGACGCCACTCTAGCGAATCCCAACTTTTAGTTTCACGTTCACGTGCTCTATCGGTACGTACCTCTAGTATTGCGTACAATGACAACCTACAATAAAAATACTAATAATTTTTTCCAGAGGGATATCACGCGTTTCATATTCAGCGTGTTCAACAACTTAACGACGCAGATTATCCAAGGCGTGTTGCTTTCTGTAAATAATGCTGGAAAGATCTGCGGAAGACCGGATTTTTTAACAAGATACTCTGGACGGATGAATCCGGTTTGAAAGGACTGGCGTCTTTAACATTCACAATTATCATAGCTGGGCCATTGAAAACCCAAAAAGCAAGGCAGTCAAATTTTCAGAACAGATTTAGTATCAACATGTGGTCAGGAGTCATAAATGGAGAAATGGTTGGGCCCTTTGAATTGTCGGCTAGGTTGAACGGGTCCCAGTACCTGAACTTTCTACAAAATAACCTAAATGGTTTATTGTTTGAAGTTAATTTACAAACGAGGAGGGATATGATATTTCAAAATGGCCATTTTGAAAGACAAGTGAGGAGCACCTCAACAGAACTTTCCCAGGAAGGTGGATTGGGCGTGCAGGGCCAATCGAATGGCCTGCACGCTCACCAGATTTAAACCCTATAGATTTTTTTATTTGGGGATTCTACAATGAGATGGTGTATGCTAGAAATTAATTCGGAAAATGAATTAAGGGAAAATTGAGACAGTGCGCAGAAAAATCAAAGAAAATACGAATGCTTTTCGAAGACTAAAAGCAAATTTTTAAGACGATGTAGACTGTGTATCGAGTTAATGGCCGCCATTTCGAAAATTTACTTTAAATAAATTTATCTTAAATTATTTACTAGTTAAAATCAATTGCAATTATGATCGACAGTTAATTAATCTAAAAATAATTATTTTACTTTACTTTTATTGACTTTCCGTTTTAATCCTTCAATACTTTAATTTGAAAACAGGTACGTCAAAACTATTACAAATTACTTGTAAAGTTTTATTGTAATTGCCGCCTCTAATTCTTATGTCGCTTGCAAACAAATCTTAGTAGGTAAATTTGGGAATTCCCATATGTTGGCGCTGACGCGAGGTGACACACAGTCGGCCGGGTGGCGGCAGCACGTGGTACGAAGGGGCGCGACGGGGAATGCTCGCCAGTATTGTTGTGCGCGCACGCTATTGGTTCCTCATTCTTGCCGCGCTTTGAAAAAGCGATGTTTCCCAATATACAGTCGCACACACAGCTTTCTATGCACGACGCGCGACGATGTTTTTAAAAGGAAGGAAAGAAAAATTATTTATATCTATTGTTTTATGACTGAACTAGTGAACGAAAAGGTAAATAGAAGGTGAATGGGAAAATTGTGCAGTAAAGTTAAATGTATTGAGGAAGAATACCGAAAAATTACCATGTGGTCAACCTGATGACGGAAACATTTATCATTCGCATTGATGATGATGATTCTGATGAAGTAGCATCCAGTAACACCAACACACCATCGACATCCGGCTTCCATGTTCCATGTTCTAACGGTATAATGGACGGCGGTCACCCTTAGCTTAAGTTTTCTTGTTACAAACTACTTTATTTTACGATTGAAATAAAAATAATGCTCAAGCATACATTATCCATTTTAATTTCAACCTCTTCCAAAGTTCTAAGAAGCTAGTAAAGTAACTATTATGATTCTACAATAAAACCATTAATTACTATTATAATATTATAAAACAACAGCCTAGTACCATGTAGTACTTTAGAACGCGACTGTACCCATGTGCAGACACACCCTCCACTGTCGCTCAGCGTCGACGGGACCATGAGCTAGATAAAGAGTTTGGCTTCGACGCGGATATTGACCCTAGTCAGCTGATTTTATGATTTATTTATTTTAAATTCCACTGCTGGTTTAATATTTAAGTATTTTCATGATTCTTTTTAATGAAATTAATGTTTTATTTAACTATATCAACACGATGGAGCGTGAATGAAGCTAATAAAACGTTGTGAAAAGATGATTTTTTTTTCATCAGGATCGATTTTATATTTCACCCATCATCTAAGATATAGTTAGTACTGTCGTCTGTCTTCGTTTTCGGGAGCGTTTCAAAAATACCCTGTATATATATATATATATATTTTAAGGTTTTTAGTTTTAGGTTCATTGTTCTATTATATATTTTATTTTATAAATTGCGTATTATGATCTTTTTTACTGTAACGTTTCTTTGTTATTATATAAATATAATTAGTGTGGATTGTACAAGTCTAAATAAAGTGTAAATAAAAAATTTGTAAATATGTCTCAAATGAATTCTAGTGCTTTGTGGGAGTTTTTTCAAAAACTGTATAATGAAAAAAAAAGCGAAATGCAACAGTTGTGGTGAAGTTTATAGCTTCAAAACTTCAAATGCGAATTTGAAAACACATTTGAAGCGAAAACACCTCCATGCTTATACATGCATTTGTACCGCGCAATCAACGGCAAGGACCCCAGAACAAAGTCGTGGTCAGGAACCTCCAGGCGATGTCCAACCTCAGCTCTCGTTGTCCAGCTCCGATGCTGCGTCAGCTTCTATGTCTACTGCTGCAAATACCATACCCATATACCGCGCTGCGCAACAGCGCATTGATAGCAACGGAATTAGAAAAAAGTAACACTAACCAAAAAAAAGACAACTTGATAATGACCTTGCCGATTTATTTATAGACAGCTATCACCCTTTCTCTTTAGTAGAAGAACGTGCTTTTAAAAAATTTGCGCGACATATACCTGGGTACGAGTTACCATCGCTAAAAACTGTCTCTAACATTCCCACATTATACGACCAAACAGTTCTACGAAAAAAAGAAGAAATAAACGATATTGAATTTCTATCTCTAACAACAGATTTATGGACGTCTTGGGTCAATGATGCTTACATTGCTGTTACGGGGCACTATATATCTAGGTGAAGAGTTTTAGTACCTAAGTATACAAATAAGCAAATATATCCTTTAACATATCTGCAGTTACGATTCATAGAGTTTCTTATGTAAATAGCTCCACTAAAAACTACGCCAACATGAGTAAAAGGACGGTCTAAAGACGCCGGGAGGCAAGCCATCTGCTACTCACAGACTTGCGCTCGGAATCTTGCACAAGGAACGCGTCTATGATTACCTTTTTAACTTCATTGCAACTGTTGATGGGCCAATATTTTAATCCTATGTGAGAGAGTTCTTTGGATGCTTGAATGTAACAAACATAGATGATACTGTTGTACAATGAGTGTAGTTATATGATGATCTTTCGCGGGAATTATGATTGGATGTGCTTGAAGAAATCTTAGAGATGCTTATTGAGCATATAAGTGTTCTTTGTTTCAGTCTGGAAGAGTTTTACACGCAAGTAGATAGTGTTGCTCACCAGTATCTCCCATTGTCGCCGATATTTTAATGGAGGACTTTGAGAAGCCCTGCTTACTGCACCAGTAACTCCAAGGTTCTACAAGCGGTACGTAGACGATACTTTCACAATTTTACCATCAGACAAAGTACGACATCTTAATTCCATAAACTCTAAAATTCAATTTACTATGGAGTTAGAGGCAAATAATTCTTTAGCTTTCCTAGATGTGTTAGTCATTCGAAATCCTAACAACACCATAGGTCACACTGTATATAGAAAAAAGACCCATACAAACCGATATTTAAACGGTGAATCCCACTATCATCCTTCACAGTTAGCTACCGTGGGCAAATCCTTGTTACAGAGAGCACGAGGGATCTGTGACAGCAAACACCTTGCCGCCGAGCTTCAGCATGTCAAGCAGGTTCTGTACGACAACAAGCTTCGGGTCCCGCGCCTACGTCACAGTGACCGAGTGAAGCCGGCCACAGTCGAGCGTGTGCCTGCTGTACTACCGTATGTCAGAGGTGTCACAGACAAGATTGGCTACATCTTGAAGCGAGTCTCTATTAGAACATTCTTCTAGCCGCCGAAGAAGATTAGTCAGTTTTTACCATCCGTCAAGTGCAATATTCCTCTACAAGATGCAGGAGTGTACAAGCTTGATTGTGAATTTGGTCTCTCATATATAGGGCAAACAAAACGATCAATAAAAACCCGGGTAAAAGAACACGTAGCTGACGTGAAGCACCAACGTTCTGGGAAGTCTGCAGTTGGTGATCATATCCTAGACGGCCCCCGCCATTACATTAACGAAGAGATTAAGATTTGATAAACCACAAATTCTCGCGAAAGAACATCGATTCCTGCCAAGGATGATACGTGAGGCTATTGAAATTAAAAAACATCCTAATTTCAATAGAGTGAGGCTGGGTACTACCACCTGCTTGGGATCCTGTAATTAATAAAATTAAAACTAAACCCAAGCATACCACAGAGGCCATACGTCAAGACATTTCGTATTTGTTAGGTCGAAGCTCAATGCCGAATTTAAATCTTCCCAAAGATGAGTTTAATGCATTGAAAAACTTACGCAACAGACCAGATCTAACGATTCTCCCCGCAGATAAAGGTAATGCTATGGTTATAATGGATACGTCGGATTACAAATTTTAAAATACAACAACTTTTATCGGATGAAAGTACGTACGTAAAGGTCAAAACAGACCCTACAACTAATACGCTTAAAACAACTAGCGATCTAATTAAGAAATACTCCGAGAAATTGAATCTAGACGTTAATTAGATAATACCTGTGTGTGCCAAACAACCGAAGTTGTATGGGTTACCAAAAATTAGCGATGGGTAACTAGCCAAAATTGCAATAGCTTAGCTAGCCAGTTATTTGTGGTAGAATAGCCAGCTAGATAACTAGCTATTCAGCTATTTGGCTATTTGGATAAATGACTCACTAACCAACCGATAGTTGATACCGTAAACCGTAAGTGTGCCACTGTAGTGTAGCTAGGCTAGGAATTCAATGCTCAACTGCCTGCACTGTGGATTACGTTCGAATCTCGCTGAGAAACATATATTTATATTTAGATAAATAAAAAATAATGACTTTCGTTTTTATTTTCTTATTAATTTTATATTTTCTTGAAAAGAAATGAATTTCCCTCATAACTATGTCGTACGTTTATTAAATTAAATTATTAAAAACTGTCGAAATATCATTTCAATCTATATTTTAAAGTGCCATCTATATCTATAAATGAAGAAACTGCTGTAGCATCAGATTTAATTATGTTATACAACATTCAACAGTACAAGTAAATTAAAAGATATTAAGATTTAAGATATGCCATAGATGTCGCGCTACTCCATTTTTTATTTCTAATGATGCTATCGTTGTAATTGTAAACCTTATTTTATACTCGATAATGTTTTAAATCGTATAGTTGATAATTCACTTATGTTGATTCAAAGCTTTAAATGAAATTTAAAACAATATTAACATTTTGCTCTTGCATTTCACTCAGTCGACCTAATTTGAATTTAACAACAGGCGAATAGGTACGTTTGCTTTGGTTGTGTTTATTTATTCAAAAGTGTGCTCGTTATAATTGTTCTGTTTATCGAATTTATACCGTGACAGTATGGGACTTGAGTGCTGTGTACGTACTATGTAAATATTAGAAATAATTAGTGTAAATACTTTCCACAACTTCGATATAATTTAATTTAGTAAAAATGCCAGGCAGTATTTGGACTTATTTTCAAAAAAATAATATTACTCAAAAAGGACAATGTAATATATGTAAAAGTTTTTTTAGTTATAAAAGTTCAACAGGCAATCTAACCGCCCATTTAAAATCTAAACACATTGCTGCTTACGCTGAATTAAAAAAAAAATATTCGGAACACCCGGCAGCTCTATCACCAAGATCTTTGCAGGCTTCTCAGAATACATCCAGAAATGTGTGCGATGCTGATGCTGTACCGTCTACGAGCACTTATCGTGACGCTGATATCGTTGTCGCGTCATCGAATGACATTGTACCAGCGGAACCATTCGTTCCCTTTCCTCCAACGAAGAGGCAACGCCAAATTGATGCTTATATTCCAAAAAAAATATCTGCAGAGCAAAAAAAAGCAATTGACGCTGACTTAATGGATCTCTTCATTGATGCCTTTCATCCGTTTAGTTTAGTAGATGAAAGATCTTTTAGGAAGTTTGCTCGGTGGATTCCAGGGTATGTTTTACCCACCCGAAAAACTGTCAGTAATAGCATGCTTCCAGAAATCTACCACAAAACTAAGATGATGATTCAAAGCAAAGTATCAATAGAAGCCGAAACCATTTGCATAACAACCGACCTGTGGACATCCACCTCTACGGATAGGTATATAGCAGTTACAGGATACTACATAAATAATGATATGGAAATCCAAACTGTGTTGCTGGACTGTTGCAAGTTTTTTGGGAATCACACTGCCGACAACATCGCAGCTGAGATCAAACGAATATGTGAAGAATGGGGCATATTCAAAAAAATTAACTTTTCTGTCACTGATAATGCGTCCGCTATGGTAAAAGCAATGAAAGAAATTTTACAACTAAAGCACTACGGATGCTACGCCCATTCGTTAAACCTAATTGTGCAATTTAGTTTGAAAACGATGGAATCTTCCATTGATAAAGTAAAGGTAATTTTAAGCAGAGCACCACCGCTGCTGATAAATTAACTAAATATTTAGTGGACCACGGACTTCCACCAAAACGGTTGAAACAAGACTGTCCGACCAGATGGAACTCCACATTTTATATGTTGGAAAGGTTTATTGAACTAGAAGAACCACTGCATGCTACTATGGCAGTAATAAATAAAGATCTACCCGTCATATCTTTAGAAGAATGGAAAGCATTTAAAGTGCTGTGCCAGGTACTGCGACCCTTCGAAGAAATAACACGATCTGTGAGTGGTGAAAAGTACATCACAGCGGGTTCTGTAGTCATTTATACGAGATGTCTAGCTGAAAGCTTAAATTTATTAATGCATGACAATGTCCTATGTGATGTTGTGTACTTAGTTGCGTTAAATTTAAAGAAAGGGTTAGAAGAAAGATTTAAAAATATAGAAAAAAGTGGAACTTTTTCTCTTTGCCTTCTCTTAGATCCCAGATTTAAATTAAAGGCTTTTGAAGACCAGGCAACGGGTTTATTAACAAAAAACAAGTTGATTGAAATGATACAATGCCAAATATCAAAACAATTCAATTTCCAACCAGTTCCAAAAGAAACATCAGTAGAAAAGAAAAATGACAAATACTTCCTTTAATATTTTAGACAGTATAATTGTAAGCAATTATACCATAGGAACTCCGTTATCGAAGGCTGTCAAAGAAGTCGACATGTATTTAAATGATGATCCACTTCCCCTTAAAATGTCATCGGGAGAATTGAACGATCCACTTAAATGGTGGAAAATTCATCGTCAAATATACCCAAATTTAGCATCAATTGTTAAAACACACTGCAACATAGTCGCCACCTCAGTTCCCTGCGAAAGGTTGTTTTCGAAATCGGGATTAATATTAAACGATCGGCGAACGAGGCTTACAACTCAAAAAGTGCAAAAATAATGTTTTTAAATGTCAATATGGACAAAGAACGTTTTAATTGGACGTAAACCATTATCATATAAAATTTTAAATTTATTAAAAGAAGTGTATAAATAAACAAACATATAAATAGGTACTTACTAATAGTGACTAAATAAGTGTATAATAATATAGCATCTAAGACTGTATATAAACAAAATAAGTGTAAATAGACTAAAGTTCAAATTTGTACATAAAATCAAATGAAATTTGAAATACGCCGATGTAACATTTTATACTGTATGATATTTCATTATAATTTGTACTCAAATGTTTCATCGTCAGTCCTAAGCCTGAAGAAAGTATGAAGGGAAGTTCATTTCAATTAAGACAACGGATAAAAATAGAATTATTATTATGTACATATTACAAATAATAAACCTAACCTTTTTTTTTATATCGTGAATGTGTAAAAGATAAGAGCGATGTGAAATGCGAATGAAGATTGCATCGATCGCGCGTGTAGTTTCCCGTTGCCCGTTGGCTAATGGCTACTGGTTGGCCTTGGCTATTCAGCTAGTCAGCTAGCTAGTAGCTGGTAGCTGTCGGCAGCCGGCTGTATAACGTAGCGTCCTCTGTAGCAGCTAGCAGCTACCCGCTGCGCCGTAGCTTGTCGGATAACCGAAGCGCCTCTAGCCAAAGTAGCCAATAGCTAGTTATCGTGTTGACGAATATCATAGCCGTGGCTATTTTATGAATAGCCGCTATTTAGTTAGTTACTTGAATAGCTACCCATCTCTACCAAAAATACACAAACCGAATGCTCCATTACGTCCAATAGTGAGTCAGATCGATTCGCCAACTTACAGATTGGCTCAACACTTAGCAAAAATGTTATCACCACTCAGAGGACACACAAGAGTACACACTAAGGATTCATACCATTTTGTCAGTGAGATAAAAGACCTATGTCTTACTGACAATGAAACTATGGTTAGTTTTGATGTTCAGTCTCTATTTACATGCCTACCTGTTGAAGACTGCATCTGTATTGTAACTAGGAAACTAGAGGAAAACAACATGCCAGCAGAATATGCAGTAGTACTCAGACATTGCCTTACATCTGGCTATTTATTGTGGAAGGAAGAGTTTTACAAGCAAGTAGATAGTGTTGCGATGGGCTCAACAGTATCGCCCATTGTCGCCGATATTTTCATGGAGGACTTTGAGGAGAAAACCCTGCTTACTGCACCAGTAACTCCAAGGTTCTACAAGTGGTACGTAGACGATACTTTCACAATTTTACCATCAGACAAAGTAACTGCATTTTTAGAACATCTTAATTCCATAAACTCTAAAATTCAATTTACTATGGAGTTAGAGGCAAATATTTCTTTAACTTTCTTAGATGTGTTAGTCATTCGAAATCCTAACAACACCATAGGTCACACTGTGTATAGAAAAAAGACCCATACAAACCGATATTTAAACGGTGAATCCCACCATCATCCTTCACAGTTAGCTACCGTGGGCAAATCTTTGTTACAGAGAGCACGAGGGATCTCTCTGTAACAAAGTGTCCCGCGCCTACGTCACAGTGACCGAGTGAAGCCGGCCACAGTCAAGCGTGTGCCTGCTGTACTACCATATGTCAGAGGTGTCACAGACAAGATTGGCTACATCTTGAAGCGAGCTTCTATTACAAGAACATTCTTCAAGCCGCCGAAGAAGATTAGTCGATTCTTACCATCCGTCAAGTGCAATATTCCTCTACAAGATGCAGGAGTGTACAAGCTTGATTGTGAATGTGCTCTCTCATATATAGGGCAAACAAAACGATCAATAAAAACCCGCGTAAAAGAACACATAGCTGACGTGAAGCACCAATGTTCCGGAAAGTCTGCAGTTTGTGATCATATCCTAGGCGGCCCCCGCCATTACAGTAGATTTGATAAACCATAAATTCTCGCGAAGGAACATCGATTCCTGCCAAGGATGATACGTTAGGCTATTGAAATTAAAAAACATCCTAATTTCAATAGAGAAGGAGGCTGGGTACTACCACCTGCTTGGAATCATGTAATTAATAAAATTAAAACCAAACCCAAGCATACCACTGCAAGACTTCAAGACACAATCGGACCAAAATAAATAATTAAAAAAGCTGAAGATACTCCGGGTTAACTCTGACATCGGGACGTCAATCACCTCAGTCCCCCGTGACCATGGGTGCTGTAAAGCACCCGAAACGTCGGGAATTAATAAAAATAAGTTATTAAACGCGATATAATCCGTAAAAGTAGTTTTATACAAATTAATGAACTAAAAGATCTTCAACAAGCAATACAAAAGGCTTATACTAATTTTAAAAATGTCCAAAGGATAGACTTACAGTAGAATATATATCAGACTTGTATTATTAGAAAATGATTGGTCTTCGTTTAAAAATACTAAATCTCAACTTTATGGTCGGTTTAAGTTAGAATACATAGGTCAAAAGGTTGTCGATATATATAACACAACAGAAGATACTTACATATCATGCAAATGTTTCATGAAATCAACGTTAAGTAGTGTTAGAGAACCACTACCACAAGATGATGGATCTAGTAATAATTCTTCTAACTCTTCTAAGCAAGCTACTTCATTTGTAAAGTTGCCCAAGATAACAATTCCTACGTTTTCTGACAAGCACAGTGAATGGAAAACTTTTCACGATCTTTTTATTTCACTAGTACACAAAAATGCATCTTTAAATTATGTGCAGAAACTGCACTATCTTAAAAGCCACCTCACTGGTGAAGCCGAACAGTTGATTAAGCACACACCAATCACAGATGCCAATTACAGCAAATGTTGGTCTCAGCTAGAAAAGCGCTATGCAAATAAAAAGTACCTAACCAGTTGTGTCTTTAAAAGATTTTTCGGCCAGAAACGCTTACATGTGGAATCAGCTAACTCATTAAAAGAGCTGCTAGATACCACAAGCGACTGTTTAAATGCATTGAAAATTTTGAAAATCGATGTGAGTATATGGGACGTTATTGTTATCCATATAGTGACGTTCCAATTACATAATTAAACGCGAAAGCAGTGGGAGTTAAGTGTTTCCAATGACTCCAGCAACGAGCACCTTTGAGCAGTTTAGGATATTTATTTAAAGTCGTTTCCGCGCATTAGAATGTATGTATAGAGCCAAGGAACACTGTGGTTCACCAGATCAACAATAGTTCTCACGTTCATAGTTCGAAAGCAATGCTGGCCACAAAGTCGTCGAATATTCGTTGCGAATTTTGCTCGGAACTTCACAAGCTGTGTTTCTGTAAGCAATTTGCAAAACAGTCCATAGAAAACAGACGAGTTTGTAGAAAAAAATTAAATAAGTTTTAATTGTTTAGGCGACAATCATACAGTATACGATTGTAAAAACCAGACTGTCTGTAGAGTTTGCAAAAAGCGCCACCATTTCTTGCTGCACTCTAATAGAGAAACTAATGCGGAGAATAAAGGCCAAGATTCTACAGTAAAGTCCGCTATCGATAACACCAGCTCTCCAACTAGTGAGAATCAGATAGTTGCATGCTTATCTACGGGCAAAGTTTGAAAACCCAGACCCAGGATTTATTGGCCATGCGTTAATAAAGGCCGAGTCCAAGATGGGTGAATTTCAAACAGTTCCAGCCCTACTTGATCAAGGATCACAGGCATGTTTTTTACAGAGGGCACTTTCCAATTACTTAGGCTTAAGAAAATTTCAGTCCGAGGTCACGTTTCAGGTTTAGGAGACAATAAGTCAACCGTTGCTAATTACATGGTAAATCTGATTATTAAGTCCAAGGTTGATCTTGATTTTCAACTTCAAATAAATGCTTACGTCTTGAGTAAGATTATACATAGATTATACACGAGATCATACGCTTAGGACATGCAGAATACACAACGAATTCCCAAAATTCAGATAACAACAAGCAGCATTATTATTCGCCACTTCAACACAATACTATACATCTCATTTAGAGCTCAATCTCAAATACCCATAAATTCAACTTTGCAGACATAAACAAAGAACACTTATTTGCCCAATAATACCCTCATCTCTAAGCTTTCTT
The DNA here is from genome assembly GCA_029286625.1 of Parnassius orleans. Lineage (NCBI taxonomy): Eukaryota > Metazoa > Arthropoda > Insecta > Lepidoptera > Papilionidae > Parnassius > Parnassius orleans. The sequence goes on from JAGSMP010000360.1 coordinate 196,861, forward strand.
ATATCCAAACACATCCAATAATAATTCCTGCTAAACGTCATCATACGACATACATCACACACATACACATCATACACTCATTTTACGACAGTATCATCTACGTCTGTTACGTTCAGGCATCCAAAGCACTCTCTCTTACATAAGATTAAAATATTAGCCCATCAACAGTTGCAATGAAGTTAAAAAGGTATACATAGATGCGTTCGTTGTGTAAGATTCCGAGCGCAAGACTGCGAGTAACAGATGGCTTGCCTCTCAGCGCCAAGAGTGTCTCTGGACCGTCCTTTTACTCATGTTGGCGTAGATTTTAGTGGAGCTATTTACATAAGAAGCTCTATGAATAGTAACTGCAGATATGTTAAAGGATATATTTTTTATTAACTTTATTCTATATACCTACAACTGTATTTTATAAATAATGTACAACTTGCAATACTTAACTTTTAAGTTTTAATACTTTTAACAATAATTATTTGTATTAGAATTAGGCAACACTTTATTTTCATTAATAAAAGATGAGAAAACTTATTGTGTTGAATTTTCTAATATACGTTTATATTATATAATTTTGTAGTACAAACAAAGTTATTTTTTACATGTTGTATAGATACATTCAAGAAAGCGGGCGAGAATGTTTAATATTAAATTTAAATTAAGAACGTAAAATGAGTCGCTCAGCGGAAGAGTGGCCTAATCCACAAATTTATAGAAACAGAGTTAAGTAGATATTACATACTAGATGTATCGATCTTTGAAACCATAGTGGCCTAAAGTTTAGTTTACGTTATTTTGAGTAGGTGGCGTTGATCAATGTTCTTATTTCATTATAAATTTGTAGTTACTTTAATAAGAAAAGCGGCCTATTATTTGATAGGCTCTTTATCTTCAGCACCTTATAATTTTAACACAACAGAATAGTGGCCCAGATCATTCCAGTCCACTATAGTTTTTTTAAATATGACCACACTAAAATTAAACGTCAATCACATTTGCTAGCTTATGTCACTGTCATCGTATTTTTACATTGTGGTTTTGTTTAATTCGCGCCATTCGCTGCTAAAACTTAAAATAAAAAGCATTTTGTTTTGAAAATGATTTTTAAAACAAAATGCTTTTTTTGAATTGTTGTTTGTGAAATGAGTCTGATAATGAGATATCGGAAATATCCGGGACAGATTTCGACGATTCTGGTTCGGAATATATTCCATCGGATAACGAAAACCAGCTTAAACGTAATAAACATCGTTCTCAGAAAATCCTTGTAGTTCCAGAAAGTTCTGATGAATCTTCTGCTGTGGAAACTACTGATGGTATTTCAACAAGAGAAGGTTTGTTCCACAAGTTCAGTAGAAATATCTCCGCAAAATAAACATCAGCATTAATGTTATAATTGTACTCATTTTATGTTTCCTTCTTTCTAGTTGTCGCAGACGAAAGTGCATGCAAGAGCCGTAAAATAAAAAGGGACGTATCTAACTTGAACCTTTTTCAAGTTAGATGTCAAAAAAAGCCAGGGCTTTTGGACAGGCATACATAAATGTCAAAGGAAATTCTGTACCAGCAAAGACTTTCAATAGTGAAGACTGTATATGTGTTCATAAGTGTCACAGCAAACTGTCGATGGAAGATAGAAGAAAGATTTTTGATGACTTTTATGCACTTGGAAACTTTGACTTACAATCTGCATTTATATTTGGGCTTGTCAAGGTGACAAAGAAACTCAGAACATATACTGCACAAATTTCCAATAGACGCCAGTACTCACGAATATACTTTTTGTCAAGTGGAAATGGTGGAGTCATAAAAGTATGTAAAGATTTTTTTTAAATCTTTGCAAGTATCGGATGGACGATTGACAAGAGTTTTGCGTAATAAAACAAATCCAGATTCTGAAAATACAGCTCCAATTGATAAGAGCTTCAGCTCATAGTAAAACAAGTGAAGAGCAGATAAAGGTTTGTGATTTTATAAATAAATTTCCCTCTTAGACATCACACTATAGTCGAAGTAAAAACCCCAACCACCAGTACCTATCCCCAGACTTATGCATCACTAAAATGTATGAATTATACAAAGAAGAGAGTCTGAAATATGAAGATGTAGTGGTATGGCAGTTCATATTTAGCAAGATTTTTAATAAGAGATTCAATCTTCATTTCCGCCCACCACACAGTGATACATGTAAGCGATGTGATGTATTTAATATAAAATTGAAGTATGGAAGTCCAGAGGAGCAAAGTGCTGTAAAGATTGAGAAGGAAATTCACTTACGAAAAGCTGATTTAGCAAGAGATGGAATGAGAGATGATACACAGTATGGAAAAAAATTGGAATATGATACCAGTGTTATTGCATTTGACTTGATGAAAACTTCCTACTCCATACATATCCACTGGTGTAGCATACTACAAGCGATAATTGTGGACATACATAATGCCTTGGTATTCGCAACTTGACAACAAACCAAGTGTATATGTATGTATGGCATGAAGGCTTGACTTCCCGTGGACCATGTGAAATTGGATCATGTTTATTACACTTTATGAAGAAATATATCAATACTACGAATCTGATAATGTACAGCGACCAATGTGGAGGCCAAAACAGAAATATTAAACTATCAGCAATTTGCAATTACATAGTGAGTTGAAATAAGTTCACAGTAAAAAAATAGATCACAAGTTTCTTGTATCTGGTCATAGCTACCTACCTTGTGACCGTGATTTTGATTTGGTGGAGAAGGAGAAAAAACATAGTAAGGACATTTTTGTTCCTGAAGACTGGATTATGTTATTTCAAATGCCAAGAAAGAGTTCAAAACTTTTGATTGTGAAGATGATGACTGAACACTTCAAATGCACTGAAAAATTGGAGAAACTAATAACTAATAGAAAAGTAGACGATAATACAAACAACAGTCAAAGAACCAAAGTTGAATGGCTAAAAATTCAATGGTTGCGATTTACTTATGATAATCCATACAAAATATATTACAAGTACACCAATAGTAATGATGAAACTTTTTCACCATTTAACTGTGTTAATATTGAAAAAAAAAGGACTCGTTTTTCTTCCTCGACTGATATAAATCTAGATATTTTGTATCCCAATGGACGCCTCATTGAGAAGAAAAAATATGAAGATCTATTACAGCTCTTGCCATATATCCCTCTAATTCAACATGAGTTCTATCGCAACCTGAAGACTTATAATTCTGCACAAGATAATGAAGTTGACTTTAATGATAATGACCCAACCCAAGAGTAAATTTCTAATTAGGTTAGTCTAAACAACGGACATTTTTCTTTAATAATAAGTCGTATATTAGTTTTTAAGCATAATAATATTGTAATAATAAAATGATTACTTTTTATATCCTTTGTTTTATTTTAACATAAACACAGAAAATACTAAAATATCAGTACTAATGTAATTCTCAGATGATTAATGCTCATTATCTCCATACTTAATGTGCAAGGCTTGGGCCACTCTTCCACTGAGCGACTCAAATATAGCCTGTTTTTCTCGCTTTTGTTTTCTTGACTTTTGTCAACAAAATTGCAGGCTCAACGCCTCTTTCTACATTTAATTATAAAATATTATTAAAACGCATATCTGTAATATTAAAATAAATATACAATGTATTGCAAAGTGCCAACAAACTGATTTTTATTATAATACATTATTTTGCAATAAGAAATAGTCAACATTGAGCATACCACAGAAGTAGCTCAGTGGCCATCTTTGCGTCTTTCTGCTACAAGACATACCACTACACATTTGTTCGAAGGTATCCACGGCGCCTTTAGTAGAATTGTAGAACTCAATGATGTCCGGTTTTTTATTTTGTTGTTGAATGAAGTTTTTTATTTATAAAATCAACATAAACAATATCTGTAGACCATTAAAATGTGCAGTAATCACAATGTTTTTATTATATTACAATTGTATCGAGAATTTTATTTAAAGAACTACATTACATGCATCAATTGACGACATTTATTTTCAGTATGGTTAGATCAATAAAAAAAGCCGGAGACATTTCGGCAGTAAAAAAGGAGAAATATCAACATTACACTCAAGATATTATGTTAAACCTTGCCAAACAATTTTTAAAAGATGAAGTAATGTCCTCAAGAGCAGCCGCACGTCATTTCGGAATTCTAAGACCTACTATTCTTTATAAATTTAAGGAAAACACCAAATAAGCGTGAGATGTTCCACGGGCCTTAGTGGCAATGAGGAGCAAAGGATAAAGTAAATTCGGCTGCCTTTTCACATAGCTAGGTTTAAGGCTGATAGCATATGATTATTTACAAAAAAAAAATGGTAGAGACAGTATCTTTGATGGGACACTCCCAGAAAACAATGGGTTTCAAGCTTCCTCCAGCGGCACGCTGAAAAACTGAGTGTGAGGCATTGCCAATTTAAAAAAGCAAGAACTGAAAAAACTGTAACGGAATTTTTGGAACACTTTCAAAATTTATAAGAACACCTGAAAGACATTCCTCCCTCGCACATATTAAATCTTGACGAAACGAATTTAAGCAACGACTTAGGCTCGTCAAAATGCTTGTTTCGCAGAGGGGTAAAGTACGCATAACGGGTAACTAATTCTAAAAATAGAGCAATTTCTTTAATGTTTTCCGGCACATCAGACGCATTAAGCCTGCCTATACACGTAGACTTATAAATCGGAAAACCTTTAATCAGAATGGATTACAGGTGGTCCTAGAGGCACCAGATATATCGAAGATTATTTCAAAACGGTAGTCCTAAAATGGGCGGAGGGTTAACTGGAAAAAAATTGTTATATGTGACAATCCGTATAGTGTCGGTGTAAGAATATCCACTACTCTATATCATCTCGTGGGTGTCGTAAGAGGCGAAAGAGGAAAACAAACCAGGAGATGGGCAGCAGCGTCGCTTGTCAAACGTGGCAACTAAGGCAAATATCCCTTCTATGAGGCAATATATACGGGAGGCCTAAGTTCAGCAATGGACTTTAATAGGTTGTTACGGTTACGATTACGTTGTTACCGTAACAGGTGACTTCACCTGAATGTTGACGCCGTCGAATTGTGTGGGTTACAAAATATAGAATTTATTTTTATACCCGCAAGCTCCACTTACCTTACGCAGCCCCTTGACGTGGCGTTCTTTGGCCTCCATTAAAAAGGCGTCGCGTAAAATGCTTTTACGGTATAAATTGGGAAACTCAACCCAGACTTTATTAAATAAAAACCACTTCCCTAAATTGCTTACGTCTTTGATGGAAGCAATAGAGCTGACAGAGCCCTTAGTGGACATTAGGAGTGGGTTCAAAGTTCCCGCAATTTATCCTCTCTGTCCGAGTGAATATAAAAACGGCTTCCGCGGAAGAAATAGGAAACCAAGGAAACGAAATCCATACAATCGATAGTGATTTACTAGAGTATTTACAAAAATTGAGACCACCAAGATCACACTACAGTCTACAAAAAGCCACAAGAAAGTTATGAGACAACCTGGAAAATCTATGCCCGTTCAAGGTTTCTTAAGCGGGACTAATAAAACAACAATAAACCAACAAAACAATGAAAGAGATAAAATGTCGAAAAAACAAAGGAATTGTAGCTAAAATCTAAGATTTCAAAACATTCTCAAAACAAAATATTGATGACATTTACCTAAATCCCGGTTTAAATGATATTTTAGAAAATTCACCTGCCATTTCAAGTAACCTAGATATTAATTTTATCCATAATGAGTTTAGGTGAAGAAAATGTTCTAATATGGTATAAACAAGGCCATGGAACTTTTGACTGTATTGAAATTATGAAAATTGAAATTGAGTCAGAGAATGCATTTGAAAGCTAACAAGAAAACATAATAGACGAAAATATTGAAATTTTTGAAACATACACAGATATAAATTCAAATGGACATGTTAATCAAAATAATATAAATCATATATTGCAGAAAGCATTCACTTCTAAAACCTGTGAAAATATACCATCAGCCCAAACTTTGACACTAAGACCAATCATTGCCCACTAGACGGTTTTCGCCGGAGCTGTTGTATGGGGCACTATGACGCCAATCACACGACGCCGACGCTAGCGCCGGCTCACCGCGCAGTCGGGCACGGTGCTCGCCGCGTCTACGCCCGGTACGCAGTGGTCCAGTGGAGTATTGGAGCGCATGTACACGAGACCGGACCTGCGCCCGGCGTGTGCAGACTACCTACGCGCAACGCAATATTATAAATATTAAATATGGAGATCAACCACGAATTATTAATTATTTTGGTAGAAGAAAGGCCAGTATTGTGGGACAAGACTGCGGAAGTTTAAAACAAACGTCTCACATATGAAGCGTGGAAGAGGGTGTGCAAGCATATGAATACAAGTTTTGATGAAACCAGAAACAAAAAAAAAATGGGTAGTTAATTTTATTATTTAATAATATATTTTTATTATTAACGTAACCAAACATTTTAACTTATGTTACATTGTAAATTTTTGACCTAGAAATTTATTTTGAAATATATTTATTAAAAGAATCAGGTAAGCCGCGCCAATAAAGAAACGTCTAAATTGAAAGAGCCCAAAATACCGGAATAATGTACGAGTGAGGGAATGATGGTGCCGCCATTTTAGATACGTTTCATTTTGCCACTGGTCAATAATGTGTAAATAATATTATTGGCATTAGGAATATCGGTGTTACCAAGGTATACTACCTGTTCAGCGAATTCTGCGAATTTGGTACGAATTTCATTAGCGAATGAAATGCGAACAATCATGAAATTTGGTAATGGCCTTATTTCTGAATCAGGAGGCAATGTAGCATTACTACCAACACTGAGATTCAGTCTTTGATCTTTGTGGATAAAATTTTGCATGAGACTGCATGCTTTCACGATGTCCACTCCAAAATCAATCAATACATTAATAGGTCGATGAAAAGTACGCCATTTGTTGGCCATTATACCAAAGGCACACTCTACAAATCGTCTGGCCCTTGTCAACCTATAATTAAATATTCTTTCTTCTTCACTTAGTTCTTGACCTCCATACAGACGAAGCAAGTGGTTATGTAAAGCAAACGCTTCATCTCCGACGAATACATAAGGAAATTCATAATTTGTATTAGAAAGTCGTCTAGAGTCGAGAATATTCAATGCGTTATTTATAAGACCATTCCAAAATGTTTTTTCTTTAAGCACACCGGAATCACAGTCCTTGCCATAAGCACCGACATCTATATAGATGAAGTTATAATGGCTATCCACTATAGCCATTAGCACGATTGAAAAGAAATGCTTATAATTCAAGAACATAGAACCACTTGGTTGAGGCTTAAATATTCTTAAATGCTTGCCATCTATTGCACCTAAGCAATATTTTCAGATTTTTTTGCTATTTGCAACCATTATTCTTTAAACGGTATTTTCAAATATTCATTGGCCAATTCTGACCAAATGTAATGGCATACTTAACGTACGATCCTACATATTGCTGAAGATCCAATTCTGAAAGTTAACTCCATATCGGCGATAGAATTCCGTATTGCTAAGAACCTGCAAAAAATAAATAAAAAACTGAAGTGTTTGGTACAAAACAGCCCGTGCTTCTAATTTATATTAAGTTAAATGTGTATTCACGGTCACGAACGTTTGTCAACCGATTGATCAGTGAAATGACAACCTTTAATACGTGGTAGAGCCATGCCGCAGCTATATTAGTAGTATAGTTGTAGCACGAATGGGTCGGCTCGACCGGGGAAGGACCACGCTCTCACAGAATACCAGCGTAAAATAGCAGCTTAATGCTGCTGTGTTTCGTATGGTGAGTGTAGAGAACCGGAGACCCTTTTTACTGGAAAAGAGGCATTCCATCTTAGTCCTCACGGGTGACAACGCATCTGCATTTTGATTCTTTATTGAGGATAGATGTAGATGTCTATGGGTCACAACAACCACACCATCACGTGGACTGTGTGCTCGTTTGTCACTATCCTATAAAAAAAAAAAAACAACGAAAAACATTCATCGCGCTGGATAGGTATCGAAACCTGCGGAAATCAAAGGTAGGTTTTCGATACTAACCGTCTTACACTGATTGAATACCTGTTTTATTTAATATTAAGCAACGCGAAAGTTTAAAAGTGCAGATATTTATCTTTTGTAACTTCGATTATTAGATTATCAACAAAACTTATCGTATTATATTTTAATAAATTATATTTTTATTTTCAGGAGCATTAGTAATGAAAAAATGGGCTAATATGAGGGATAGCTGGATGAAGTATGCTAAAAAAGTAAAAGAGTGCAAGTCTGGGTCAGGAGCTAAAAATATCAAAAAATATGTGTTTTATGATCAAATCAAATTTCTTAAAAAGGTTGCCGACCACCGTCAGACCATATCCAATTTGAATGCGGATACAAGCAATCACAGTGTGTCTAACGAAAATACAGTAGATTTAACAACTCGGGAGATTCCGAAAAAAAAAAGATAAAAAAAACCAACAGAGGTCACGGAAGTTGACAAAAGTTACAGAAAAAGACAATAGCCGCATTATGAATTTTTGGTGTGCGCCCTACAGTTGATTTTATCGAAGATGATATAATTGAATTTCAGTCTGAAGTACTAGAAATTATTAAAAATATCAAAAAGAAGCATCATACACTTAACCCTGGACCCGAAACCAATACTTATAATTTACAAACCGCTGTTCCGTCGACAAATGTTGGTACATATGGCTATCGGACACACGGCTACAGTTCATATAGTGAAAGTCAGCCCTCAACCTCAACAATATTACAAACCGTCGAAGATTATGAGCAGCTACACAAGAGTTGACCTGAGTCGCACTGCCGCCATAAGGAAAAAAGACGTATCTAACATTTTCTTCGAAATGGAGTTACATAAATGTTCTAAATCAGTAAAAAAAATGGCATCTACCAGTATTTTTATATTTCGCATAAATTAAACGGAACTCTATAAATCTTACTGTTAAATAAGACGCATCTGTGATATGAATCAAATTTTACTAAATAGAAAAGACGTTTCTGAAGTCCACGTCTTATTTACTTACAAAATATTTAATTCATCATTAAATGAAAAGACGCTTCTGCATGGTCATAAGAAGAAAAGACTGTTCTGCGTAGATGTGCCTTTTTAGCGTAGTATTACGAAAAATGGGCAGGCGCAAGTGACAGTAGTGCCTTTCCTACTTAGTATTGCTAGTTGTGCGGGGTGAAGTGAAGCTCGCGGTTGGTATACTGCGCTTCAGTTGCGTCCAGGCAGACAGAGTGACAACACGCGCGCGCGGCTCTTCGAGCTATAACTACGGAAAAATCGTAAGTCAAACTTCCTGGAATTATAATTTATATATATTTAAACATACCCATGAGTAATTTAAGATTGAAAAAACTGCAAACCTAACAGGTGACACAAATAAATATACCTACTTTTATGTTAAAATATTTCAATATTAAATATATCGGTTAGAAAACAACACCTTAATCTAGCTAAACGCTTTTTTTCGAATTTGTTTACACGGGTCAAACACAAAAACGTATGAAAAAATGTTCAGGTTACATAAATTCCAGATGTACATTATTAGAGCGTGTTTATGTTTTTATTATTTAAGATTATGCTGCCGGCATACTATATTCGACCTTATTTTGTTTATAAAAATAAAACAATTAATTTACTGCTTTCGTTCATACCAAAATGTCTCTTACTGTAGACTGTTCGGATGCTTAGCACCTCAGTTTGATAAATGTTTAAAAATATTTCAGGAACAATAAATACATTCTTTTAATGTGAATGTATGTAAAAATTAAACAACTTTTTATATTAGCGTAGATCAAAAAATCAGTAATCCATATTTACGAATTAAAACATATAAACATATTGTTCGAATATTTGTAGTCTACTACTGTAGACACGTAAAACTCGCCCAATTTTAAATATTTCGAACGCACCTAATATATTTATTGGGTTATATTGGCATCACTGCTTATACGTCGTTCATTCGTTCGTGATTTTTATAAATGGCGTCTGCGTTGGTGCAAAAATATTGATATTAAAGGATACACAAGATTTTGGTCGTGTTTTGGAGATCTTTTCTGTGTTGCGTATATATTGGTAAGTAGATAATTAAAAATTATATAAATTGTAAGCGTTTATGTGCAATAGGGATAGGTTTGTAAAATCAAACATGTTTTCATTCTAACCTCAAAACATTTTAAGATATCTTTTTTTTTTACCCCATGTATTTCCTGTAGACATCTTTCCTGTAGATGCATGTGTCTACAGGAAATACCGTCGTCTACAGAAGAGACGTAAAATAAGTTTCACTGTGGCTGAAACATCTTTTTTTCTGTAAGGGACATGCATGTGACTGGCAAATGGTGTTGGAAACAACCTTAAAATGTATGGAAATGATGTAAATATTGTTTTGTTACAGTTACGTTATGCCACGGGCAAGTAGAAGTAAGATTCAGCTTTCTGAGGAAGAGAAAAAAAGGCGCAGGCGTGAACAAAAGAAGCTCAGTATCCGTCGTGCACGTGCCAAAATGGATGAAGCAAAATTAGAAGAAAGAAGAAGCCAGGACAGGGAAAGATATCGACGAAAAAAGGAACAAGGCAAAATTAAAACTATTAAAGACTACACCCCTAGAGAACAACGATAAATCAGAAAAATATGGAGGGAAAAGGCCAAATTAAGACGCCAGAAGGAAAAAAATAGTAAAAATGCTCTGCATTTTGTTGAGCAGAACACTCCAACGTCTAGTCCCTCATTTTCGCGTATTAATGTTGGGAATGCTATTGTCAAACGCAACGCGCGAAGATTAAGAATCGAAAATAACTAAAAAAAAGAATACTTGAGCTGGAATCTAAAATGGCAAAATACGTATAGGGCTATTCGATCTTCTAATAAAGAAAACAAAGAAAAGTTCCACAAAGAAAGTTTAAGTGCAAGAAAGAAAAAAAGCAGTAGAAGTTTTTTGCTTCAAGATGGAAATAACACACACATCAGGAAAAAGACACCATAACAAGAAAAAAATTAAGAAACAAGTACGTTTTTGAATGATTCTCTTTTAAACCATAAAACCTTTGTTAATAAGTCTGGTACTAATATCTCGTATGAAACTTTTCGGAGATATCGTCCATTCTGGGTCCTGTTTCCTAAAGTTAACGCCAGAAACACTTGCTTATATCATACACGCTAATAATAGTTTTATAATTCAATCTCTTCATAATGCTAAGATGATTTCTTATAAATCTATATCGGATTTGCTAAAGTATTTATGTAACAATACGCTAAAACGACGCTTAGAAAAGAAATGTTCTGGTTGCAAAGACAAAACTTTGCAGTGTAATATTTTTGACGCTAATGACACTATATCATTTGAAAGGTGGGTCACAAAACGTGTTCCTGTGGTTATCAAAAATACTACAAAGCAGTGTCGAAAAACTATTAAAGAAAAGGTGCAAACCACAAAAAAACAACTATTTGAAAAATTAATCTTAAATTTACCTACTTTAAGAAAACACGTGGCAAACATGATTCATCAAATTAAATCCATACAGTATGTTAAACAAAATTTGTCTACCGTTGAGGCATACACATAGACTTCTCAGAAAATTATAATTGTAAGTATGGACAAGAGGTCCAGTCAGCGCATTTTGGTGGATCAAAATCGCAAATCTCGTTGCATACAAGCGTATATTATAATACCAACTTAGAGTCCCCTAACAATTATATAAATAGTTCTTCTTTCTGCCGCATCAGAAAACCTCCGACATGATAACTGCTATATGCATCCACTTAATTGCTATAACAAAACGAATTAAGGAACTGTCCCCTGATTTGCAAACTTTACACATTTTAAGCGATGGTCCTCTAACTCAATACCGCAACAAGTCCATATTTTTTTTAATCGCAACGGTATTAAGCAAAGAATTTTCTGTGACATCCATTATTGGCATTTTAGTGAACGAGGACATGGGAAAGGGGCACCCGATGGTGTTGGAGGGTGCATCAAGCGCATTTGTGATGGTCATGTCGCAAAGGGAAATGACATATCTAATTTAGATGATTTAATGGCATGCTTATCTGTAAATTGTAAAGGTATAGAGGTTTTTGAAATCGACGAGTCAAGGTTTCCTGAAATCGATCTACTTTTGAAGGAGAGCGCTACACGTCCTTTCAAAGGTACGCTCGAAATACATCAAATTACATGGCATAAACAAAATCCTCATGTTCTCCATGCCAGGCGATTAAGCTGCTTGGATTGCGCAGACCATAATAAATGTCCGCATTATGAAATTGGACAGATTCAAATACAGTTTAAAGCTGCAAATTCTCCCACTAATTCCTTTTTATCTGAGCATCCCTTTTCCAATAATCGCAACTCATTGTTTGAAGCTTACTCACCTGCAAGTACAGGAACTAGTAATGCTACAAATGAGCCAATATCACCCGGTTTTTCTGAAAGATTTACACCTGATAATCAATTGCTTATCTTTACAAAACCATAGACCTATGAAAAGCGCCCTCACGGTCGTACCTTTAGACGACTCTAGTCTTCCGTAGAAATGACGCCAAATAAACGCCAAATGCCTTTTATTATGAACGATTTGACGATGAAAATATATTTTAATTGTTTTTTTAAAAAAGATGTCCAGTCTGTAGACATTTTTTTAAATTTTATATTTCAAATACTGTAACTCTCGAACATTGTTTGCTTACTATGGAGATTGAATACTATGTTGAACATTTTAAATTAGATTTTCCAAATATAACTTTCTGATTACTTAATAAGCTATAATATGTTTTCACCTGTAGATAACCAGGTATATTCTTTGGAATTTCTACAGGAAAGATATCCATTCTGTGGGCAATTTACATTACTTTTTAATTTTCTAAAATACTTGAATTTTCAAACATTATTCTGTCTTGTAACGAAAGTGTTTTTATTTTGATCATTATAAATTAAGTTCTATAAACAAGTCATAATAATGTGATTACATAAATAAGGTTTATGTTGTTATATGTAGACAATTAGATCTTTTCTGTGGCCTTATAAAATGAAAATTGTTATTTTCGAGAGAATATGTATGACTGATCTATGTCGATAATATTAGGAATTATAAGAGACTATTATACGAATAAAGGCTGATTTTCAAACTCATATGTGAAGTTTTATTTTTTGGAAATGATGAATTACATTTTTTGTGTTTGACCCACACCGTTGAGTACCAACTATCACAATAAAGAGGTCTGCAGTTTATACATTTATACCTTGTTTTATTATTACCATAATGAGTTTTTTGTATAGTGGGATATGAAAGTTTGTATTCAGATAATATCTTTCAGTTTTTCATTTATTTTTCTGCGCGGTGATTTTTCTAAGTATTTTGTTTATTTATTTGTTTCAGTGTGACAAATGCGACATAATCGATGCTCAAAAATAATTTCGATGGTGCGATCAACCAGTTCTTCCCAGGAGTCAAACCTGAATACTAATTATTATGAGCTGCCTTTATCTACTACGAACGAAAATAACTCTTTGAATGATGCGGATTTTCATAACAGCTCAGACAGCATCCTGGATTTTGATTCAGATGATTCAGTTTTTGATAAAAATTATTTACCCTCAAGTTTAGATCCGTCAAAATGTTCAGAAGATTCAGATTCTTCTACAAATACCATCCCCCAATCACCGTCAATTAACGTCATTGTTCCTGAGTCACCTGAAGTCTCAAGCGACGAAGATACGCCACAAAATTTCACAAGGGACTATCAGAAAACGTAAGAAAGTATGATGAATCACCGGCGCAGAAAACAAATTAAAAACTGAAAGATATGGAATCTAAATATAAACTTAAGCCAGGGTGTAATGATGGATGTAAAAAATGTCATACAGTTTACAGAAGAAGCACGACAAAATCTAAACCATCACTTTAGAAACATGTCTTGGAAAGAGCAACAGTATTTCATAATAAATAACACATCAAAGAAGATCCTAAGAAAAAACCGTTAAAACTGAAAACTAAGAAACGTAAGCATATTATATTTTCTGACAAATGAAACAGGGTAAAAGTGAATGTTTGCAAAGTATTTTCTAGAAACACTGGGTTACAGTCGAAAAATGATAAATCTGTGAAACGCCTTATGCACCATAACAAACAATATTCCAGTTGATAAGCGAGAACCAATCCTAATCCAAAAAGTTGGACGACACTAAAATTGTAGAACATATAAATTCTTTTAATCCTTCAAGTTCCCACTACAGACGAGCACGCTCCAAATAAAATATCTTCCGTCTGACCTAACAGTGACCAGAATGTATCGAGACTTTTACGAACAACAAAACATGAAAGACCTTCCTGTTCACGAACAGATTTCTTATGACTACTACAGAAAAGTTGTGAAGAAGTTAAATATATGTTTTACAAAATTTGGACATGAAGAGAGTGTGAGCGTGTGAAAAGTTTTTATCCACAATCCGGAATACAAGGAGAAAAGACAGAAATTGTCAAGAATGCCGAGATTACGAACCACACCGGGAAAAATATACATCAGCCAGGGAAGCATACAAAAAAGATGTAGAAAAACAAAATAACGCAAACATCACCTCAGATACTGCCTATTTTGCAGCTGATTTAGAAAAAGTAATTATGCTCCACGCATTGAAGAATTTAAAATTATGTTTTGCCCAAGAAATCGTATTCAATGAAAGTTTTGTGCCAATAGGTGACAAAAAAACAATGCTACTTTGCAAACCTATGCTGCGATATGGCATGAAGCAATTGCTGGTTGCAAAATGAGTGACATAATAAGCTGTTTCAGAGCTTTTTTGCAGGCAAATAGAGACCTGAAAAATGTAGTCATCTGGTTAACTGTGTTAACTGTGCAGCCAGAATAAAATTGGGTTTGTATTCTTGCTCCATCTTGTTAATTCAGTCGAAGTCAATTATGAAACGATTACATTAAAATATTTAGAGGTGGCCACACGCACATGGCAGAGACGAATTCCATCATCAAGTGGAGCAATCTATGAAGAGGAAGAAACATCTATGATTTCGAAGACTTTCATCAAGCAGTATCGAACACCAGAACAAATATTATCGTTAAAGTAATGAATATGGATGATTTTTGTCAGTTTGAAGACTGTTCTTCAACACAAACTACAAATTCTTCCCTCGTGCTTATTTATGTGATGTGTGTGATAACATTCATAGAGCACCCCATCATTTGTTATAAGCACTTTCCACAATGAAGAAGAATACTCACTTGAATTTCTGAGATTAAAAAATATAAAATCTGGGATACCACCTCCAAAACCAAAAAATCAGTATAGAGGCATTACTTAAAAGCGCAAGACAGCGATCATACAAAAACTGACACCCTTAATGCCAGACAACAGAAAATCGTTTTGGTATAATCTACCTACTGATAAAAATAATGTTGATCTGACTCAAGTTGATGAAGACTGAATTTACAAGAGTTATAAAGCTGTGATTATTGCTAATATTAAGTATAATTTGTTCAAACTTAGATAGCTTTTTTAATATTTGTTTTTAGAAGAGTAACAGAGTAGCTATAAGTTCAGAGAGGTTTGTTATTGCTATTATTGTTTTTATTTTATGAAAAACACATAAGTCGTAGTGTTAGTTTGATCACTCAAGTATAAGATTAAGACTTCAATATAGAGATTCCTTAAAAGCTGTGATTATTATTATTAATTATAAAAATTGGTTGCCTGTAAAGTCGGTATACAGGCGAAAGTTTTACGTGACAACGACTTTGAGTGGTAAAATAATTTTATTATGTCTGTCTCTCTCGCTCTTAGGCGGGCTAACCATGCCCGAGTGGAAGGGACGCGTGCCTCTCCTCGCTCTCATTGTGAGCGCATAACGTGAGCGGAGCGCGCCAGTTTCTTGATGTCTGGCAAACCAATTTATAAGACGTTGTCACGTCAATACAAACTTAGATTGTTTTGATACTTAATTTGTGTTTCTAATAGAAGAGTTTAACGCGAGTTTAGAGTTTCTTTATTTTATGAGAAGGTTTGTAATGCTATTTTTATATTCTTTAAAAAAATATAAGCCTGATTCTCATACTTTGTGTTTTATTTAATACATGATAATTATCATGTTAAAACGTACTTCAGTTTAAATAGGGTTTAGGGTTGTTGGTGATCTAACAATGTGCAGGGTATTATTATTTTTTAGTTAATTGAATATTAGTATTACTAAGTTGAAAAGCAGCAAATGGCTATTAACGTCTTTTTTATTTAGTTAACTAGAACCTGGTAACACATTATCACTAAGTAGGAAAGACGTTTAAAAAAATACTAAGTTGAAAGGACGTTTCTAGCCAGAAGCGTCTTTTCATTGCCGAATCAAGTATTTTCTTGCATTTTTTTTATTAAAAAGAAAAAGAAAAAGTTATTTATTGAATACATAAAATTTATTTAATTAAAATTTACATATAATTGCTGATAGATCAAACACTAATACAAACTTTTACACCACAAAATTATTATTTGGTTTATTTCCTTTCGCACAGCGCATTTTTTTGTTTTTTAAATACATTTTATTTTTCTCTGTTTCGTACTTATGTAGAAACGTCCTTTCTTATGGCGGCAGCGCAGGCTTTTATATCAGTACTGATACCGTATATTCTGAGATCGACAATTTGTTTAATTTATAAATGCTATTATAAATAAAACTTTAAATGACTATCATTTCGTGCACTGCATCGTTTTCCAATAAATCTTCATAATTTATATAATGCCCAAATCTCAACAAAATGTCCAAGAGAATTGGATATTTTCAGGAATGAACATTTTGAGAGTTGGACTATTTGAAAATCAGATATTTCGAGAATTGGTCATTCCGACCCGTATGTGTTCCCAGTCGTAAATAAAAATCTTGTAATACAACTGCACGAAATCGGTATATTTTAATACTCGCACCATGCTATTTTAAAAAAAACGTGCTTGTATTAAAATAACCTTCATTCGTAACAGAATAGAATAGAATAATTTTTATTCAATATGATTACATATGTAATTCTTATTGAGTCATTTTTACTTTAACTTTACCACTGGTTCGAAAAAAACCTCTGTCCTGGGAAGAACCAGCAAGAAATCCAGCAGGACTTTTTTTAAGTATATTTTACATTAATGGTTGTACATACTATTTAAGTACAAATGTATTTTAGAAACTGCTTGGAAGCGACCACCTCATTCCCAGGGTTATTATCAACCATGTATTCATTTATACTATAATAACCCTTTTCAGTTTCAGCAACAAACCATTCAAACTTGGTAATAGAGAGCCTGTACACTTTCCGGACCTTGTTGTAATAGCGTATACATTGCCCCAAGAATGAATTACTGACTCTGTGGAGTCGAGAAACTGGTATCACTAGCTTGTGTTTGTTCCTAGTGTTTACAGAATGTATATCACTGTTTTTACTAAAACTACCTTTGTTTTTGTGAACATACATTAAATTTTCCTAAATATACTGAGAGGCCAAAGTTAATATATTTATTTCTTTAAATTTATCTCTAAGAGACTCTCTCGGTTTTAGGTTGTAAATAGCTCTAATGGCAGCCGCATTTCCCCATAGTAAAATCCCATAAGACATTATGCTATGGAAATAACTGAGATAAACTAATCTAGCTGTCTCGACACTAGTGAGACCTCTAATCTTTTTTAAAGCATAGGCTGCAGAACTTAGTCTGTTTGCTAGTTTGGATATATGGGGGCCCCACTGAAGCTTTGCGTCGAGAGTGATGCCAAGAAAAACAGTGGATTCAACAGGGCTCAGTTATTCCCCATTTAAAAACATGTATGGTATAGGCAATACTTAAAGGGGGAAAAATGGATTCCGGGTCGGATTGTAGACGTTCTAGGCTCTAGTAATTTTAAAGTGAAAGGAAATTATAAATAGGCATTACGATCAGCTGTGTAAACGACAAAGTAACAGTAGACTGTCTCTCGCTTCTACTACGTCTAATTCGGATCAGCAGTCAACCAGAGATTCTCAAGAGGTTCATTTGCCTGTAGATAGTGGTAGTCCCGCCCACAAGTCGGAGGGGTCGACGGAAGCGACCAGCTCGTCTCCCATAGAGGTAGATCAGTCTAAGCTAGAGGGAGCTGTTCAGGAGTCACCGAAACGGCAGTCTCCTCCCCCCCTTGTGGCTACACCCCGAGCTCGCCCTATTAGGAAATGTAAAATAAATAAAACTAGTTATAAGGAGTAGTGTAAGTAATTATTGTTCGAGGTATAGTATATTGTTTATTTTAGAGGTAAGGAATAGTTTTAGGTAAAAGAAGTTTCAGTACAATATTATATTCAAGTTTGGTTAAAATAAAAGAAAAAAAAATACTGTTATATGTATTAGTTTTAAGTATTATTGTTATGGTTTAGGATAAAAATATTGTATGTTATTATAGTTATAGGTAAGAATTTAGTGTAGAGGAGTGTAATGTAGGTATATAGATTTAGGTAGCGAGTACGAGATCGTCCGCGCGGCTGGCAGTCGGGTAATTAACGTCTTAGAAACGCACGGTGTCTCATTTAAACATTACACTTCTTTTTCACAAACTCGAGAATATTGGTCCCAAGCAATGTTTTTGATATGTTTAAGTCTTACTTAATAAATCGCTATCAAATTGTTAAGATAAGTGAATACCAAAGTAAACAGATAAATCTAATAATGCGCTTCAGTATAAAATAGATCTTTTTTTATTGAATATTCTTTACTGCACACCATACAAAAATTACAGAAATTATATATATAAAAGAAGTATGCAATGGGCGGTCTTATTGTTGACAGCAATTTCTTCGAGACAACCAATGAATGGACAGGATTGCACGAATATGACAGGGGTAGGGCAAATTGGTGTGATAGAAAAAAAAAGGTAAAAAAGAATAAACATAAATATATATACACTAATACTACAAACATATATGTTATACATACATACAAAAATAAAATACATACATATTGAATTATTTAATTAATTAAATGCAATCGATATGCTACATATAATATTATATTTAATGGCTAGTGTGGAAACGAAGTTACAATTTAAAGTGCGAGGTAATGATTCTTGACAAGTTTCTTAAATACCGGTGGGATGGTGCGCGTTTTACTGCCAATGGGAGTTCATTCCATAAATGAACAGGCTGTACAGTAAAGAAACTTTCATAAATTTTCTAGTGTATAGTAGAAAATTCAACTTAACTCTCTGCTGATCCCAAGTTACGCGAATGGAATCACGAAGAAACTCAAAACGATTTTGAGGTAAGAAGGGTAAGAAGGATTAAAGAGACACTATAGAGAAGATGAAGTATGTGAGCATTCCGATGAAGTCGTATTGGCAACCACTTGAGCTTAGTACGAAAAAGAGAGACATGGTCATATTTGCGCAATCCAAATATAAAACTTATGCAAAAATTCTGAATTCGCTCAAGTTTATCAAGCTGAGCTTCGTTGAGATATAGATAGCTGACGTCTGCATAGTCAAAAATAGGGAAGAGAAGGGACTTGGCAAGCATAGTTTTAGTGGAAATGGGAAGAAAGTTACGTAATCTGCAAGAGGCTGCCGAGCAGCCAAACTTTACGATTAATTTCTTTGATGCTGTCCCACGACAGATTCTTATCTATGTGGATCCCCAAGTTCTTTACCGAATCTCTGTGAGGAATAATAGTTTTACCAAATACTATATGAGGCAGGTAATCTAAGCTCGGTTTAACCAACATTTGCGCGCTGCCCACGATAATGCCTTGCGATTTTGCTGGGTTAACGTGAAGGCCGTATGCATTACCATCAACAATTCGATCGAGATCTGCATTAATGACAATGATAGCATTGAAGAGATCGATGGGACAAACTTTTGTATATATTTGTAGATCATCTGCATAAAGGTGGTAGGAGGAAGTTAAATTATTGGATATTGAGTTTATAAAACCTGCAAAAAGTAAAGGAGATAAAACGCCTCCCTGTGGTACACCAACATATACGTTACACCAAGATGATAATGAAAAGGATGCAGGATTACTTTTCTTTGGAATAGGAATAATTTCAGCATTTTCCCAAGATGATGGATAACTACTTGTAGAAATGGAGAAGTTGACAAATAATAGGAAGAATAATATCAAAAATGGGAAGAATAATGTTACGACTGACACAGGCACTTCCCACTGCATTGGAAGTAATACATAGAACGCTCTTCTTAACGTCACAAACAGAGAATGGTTTGAAAACAAAAGAGGAATGATTGGGAGTGGAAATAGTTGAAAGATATGTTAGTGTATTAGCCTTAGTGGTGCTATCTAAGCAGGACGAAGAAGAGAAATGTTTATTTAAACGATTAACGTTGAAATCGTTTGTCGTTGGACTATTCTTAGATTTCCCAACACCCAATGATTTAAGAAATTTCCAGACCTTTGCTGTATCACCATTTTCGACTGACTTATGAATATGAAGGCGTTGAGCATCCCTACACACCTTATTGCAGTGATTGCGAATGTTAATATACTTTTCCCTATTAAACGCATTCGGCTTACGTTTAAACTTAGCCTTAGCTATCGCTTTTTTATTGATAATAGATTTAATGTTATCAGTAAGCCAAAGATTTTTATAAGGGCAAGTAAAGATTGAAACCATATTATCTAGATTATCTGCGCTAAAAGATTTGACCAGTCCCAAAGCAACGCATCATGCAAATTACGCTGCAGTAGAATATTTGGCTTAAATTTAGGAGATCGGGTTTCATATGTCATGAAATGAAAATGCATCGGCCGTATATTGACCGTGCTTCGTGACAAAGTTACAAGAGGAAACAAAAATAAGGTCAAGGAGAGAGGGAGTCGAGTTTGGAAAATGATGCGTGGCATTTAGCGGTAAAATAGAAAGATTATTAGAATATAAGATTGACTGAAGAGAAGAAGCCAGTGCTCAGTGCTTGAACCACAAAAGCCTTGAATGAGGTGAACTCCGCAGCAAGTGATGCCGTGTTGGACATTGAATGGGGAGATTTACGTAACTCTTCTTCGAAGTTTGTCATTCTCTTATGGAATACCTCTATTAGGTCGGCCATGCTATCCGTAATTGAAGAATCCATTTACGTTATAATAATAATAATAATAATAATTTTATTTCAGATACAAGCTCCATAATTTGTTAGTAACAAATAAAATAAACTTAAAATTAATGTTAGTAAATATACAACTAAAAACAACAATACTTATTTTATATTAAACACAACAGCTCTGGACCCCATATGCACAGTATTCCAGTGCCGCAACCGGACAATCAAGCCTTCTAATATAGTACATAGAAGTCCGTTGGCACTGTCTCGCACGTCGCATCAAGGAGGCCACTCTTCCGCACTATTGTATAAAAGCTGTCCGTGTTAGCCTCAATAAAACATACGATGCGCTGCAATATCGAGACAGCCCCATCAGCATCCTAAAGCCATTATTGTACTGAACACGTAGAGCATTTACAGATGCGCGAGTATACTTGACCTACAGGCTGCAGGTGCAAAACGTTTGGCAGTACGGCTTAAAAAGGGTTATCTTGACAGCTTTTGTACACCTTGCAAACCTGTGAGCCAGCATGTTGCACCTCACTGCCAACGCTCTACGTTCTCGTTCAATATCCAAGTCATCAGAGAGGTCCTCTGTAACCCAGTGCCCCAGGTATTTAAATTTGGTGACTCTACTTAAAGGTACTCCTCCAAGCCTGACCAGTGGGATAGCCTTGGGTTCTCTGTTCCCTGCCTTGAAAACAAGTACTTCACTCTTTTTGGAGTTATACCTGAGGCCATGGGTTTCTGCATATCTCTCACATAAATTTATTAATATCTCAAGTGCCTTGATCGAAGGGCTCAGCAGCACCATGTCGTCCGCGTAACTGATGCTGTTTACGAAGTTACC
Organism: Parnassius orleans; assembly: GCA_029286625.1. Lineage (NCBI taxonomy): Eukaryota > Metazoa > Arthropoda > Insecta > Lepidoptera > Papilionidae > Parnassius > Parnassius orleans. The sequence continues at coordinate 218,828 of JAGSMP010000360.1, forward strand.
ATCTATTGAGCATCCGACGCCAGTTCTGCTAAGCTCATCGATCAATCCATTTATATACAGGTTAAAGAGCCTCGGTGAAGTTAAGCCTCCCTGTCTCACTCCGCACTCTAACCTATATTCACTTGAGTATGAGCATACCCACCTTACATTATTTGATTGGTTGTGGTACCAATACCTCAATATATCGACTAACTCCCTTTGCGTGCTCGTTTCCCTCCGCAGCTTATCCCATAATATGTTGTATGAGACCAAGTCAAATGCCTTCGACAAGTCCAAAAAACAAGCTTAGACAGGCGTTTTTCTCGTAACATAATACTGGACGGTATTCTTGAGTCGTAAGATTGCAGTTTCAGTGGACAGTTCAGGTCTAAACCCAAACTGTGCCTCATGTACATGTATATGTTTAGTTAGTTGACGATCAAGCAAACCATCCAATACTTTCGCTATCACAGTAGCTAGCGAGATTGGTCTATAATTGTTCTTGTCGGCAGCATTGCCGGTCTTATTCTTTATAACTGGTACCACTATGGTCTTCATAAGTTCCTGAGGTAAGTATTCATGCCCTATACACACATTAAAGAGCATAGTCAATACCCTAGGCAGATGAACTCCCGCATACTGCAGGTGCTCAATACTGAGGTCATCATATCCAGGTGAATTACCACGTGTCATATTATTTATGACATTTGCGACTTCTTTCGCAGTAGATCTGGCAAATTCACTGCACGATTTCTCCTCAATATCGAACACCCGCTGCACCGATCCCAATGTAGATTCCACTTTTATTTGTTCCCTAAAAACTTCTGCGATATGATGAGGCTTACTCTTACCATCGACACTCACAGGTAAGCATGATGCAGTTTCCAGCTTCTTAGTTTGTTTCAAAAAACCCTTAAAATCTTATTCTTTGTGGTGAGTAGCCAAGATATCCATATTTATTTGGTTCTCATTGTCTTGACACCACTTAAGCTTTGACTTAAAACACCTCCTAGCTTCTCGCATTCTGTCATATACATAACCCACATTGGGCTTACCATACATCAACCACATTTGGAAACTGCGTCGTGGATCCTGATGGACCTCCTTTATGTACCTATTCCACCCAACAACATATTTGTGTTTACTACGCTTTCTTATCTCATAGCTAGTTTCAGCAGCTTCTCTTAAGATATTAACAATATTTTTATACAACCTGTCAATTACAATCCCATGATCTATATTTTTACACACTTTATCCGCACAAAACCTAAATTCTACTGGAAAATCAATATTTCTTAAATTATTACGACATATTTTACTATACATATCAATCTGATCGACACCCCTCTCACCCCACTTCAGCTTGTTACAACATTTTTCTTTATATTGCATTTTAACTGTCAGCTTACCTATCTTAAAATCTACTTCCAATGGAAAATGATCTGACCAATAAACGTCAAAGCATACCTTACAATTTAATACACATTGCCAAGCTGCCTCTGTTACTAGACAGTGATCAAGCCATCTTCGGCAGTCCTTTTTAATGTCACTTATATAAGTGTATGTGTCTGATGTTATTTTTAAATGGACCACGTCTGCACAGAGCCACCTCCGCTCCTCACATAAATTGAATAACTCATTATAAAATAATTCTCCGGGATGCGCATTAAGATCACCAAGAATAATTGCAGATTCAATTTCACAACTCTCAATTACAGCGTTAATTAAGTGAAATACACTTAACACCCCTGTAAACTCCATTAAATTATCTTGACTGTCTGTAGGCATATAAACCGAAAAAACCAAGAAAAACCGGTTATTCGCACATACTTTAATAGATGTCAGTCTAACACTATTACACGGAACGATTGTAACTGACGAAAACACACTTTTCTTCCACATTATAGCCACCCCGCCATAGGGTCGCCCTCGGAGTATGCCGGTTGATGTGTCCACCGCTGACTTGCTCGTGTATTCAAAGTCACTGTCAATATTCCCTACATATGCAATGTTATGGTAATAATTTAAAAAAATCCATAAATTGACACTGATGAAGAAGAGAAAATAAAAGATTGTGCCAGTGGTGATATATGCTATTATGTGCGATTATATGAACTTGGAAAAACACTCATGAGGTGGGTGGTACTAATTATTCATTATAATTTAACAAGAAAATGACACAAATATCATAAAAACCATTAAACTTTAAAATTTAAATAAGAGCAAAATTTAAACGTGTTGTTTAGCCAACTACCCACATATAATCCTCAACCACCCACTTACAATCAAGCAGATCTTTAAACTGCAAACATCTTTATTATTTACTTAGTCCCATCCTTACATGGCAACGCTGCCATTTAAGGTTCGGTTTCGGGTTTCCGTTCAGTGCAGTGTAAGAATTTAACCATTGTATATTCTGGTTTTTAATTGTTCGAACATTGGCGGGATATAACATTGTTTTAAAAAATGGGAAAAGAACAAAGTAAGGCGCAAATCGTAATTGCACAAAATGCTGCGGGAAGCGGAAATTCAACCGACGTAGAGCAGTGACACAACAAAAAAATAAAGTGACGAATATTATTTTATATTATTTATATTTATATTATTATTACAGTGTACTCGTACATGCTGGCTTACAGTATGCCCAAAACGCCAGGATGCCAATTTACAAATTACAATTACCTTTCGTGTACCAAAATCAATAAATGGCCCTATGTACCGAGGGCACTTGAAATAATCATGGCGCGCGGCACTTGAGTCAACCTTTTTTTGTCACTTTTGTTTGTTTACGTTTAAAGTTTGAGTTACAGTTATTGAAAGCCGATAAGATAGTTATGGATACACCCCGTCCCTCTGTTTTAGATTAATATATTCAAATATATAATATCGTATAATTTAGACTAAGCAATAAAACTAATGCATCAGCATTTCTATGTAAGTTCTAGTACTTAATTGATGAGTCGAATGTCTGCGCACAAACGGACTCTTTGAATATTGTTCATTATTAAAGCCACCTCCAAATCGGTCGGACATAGTAATCTAATTGTATTTTAGTTTTAAAACTCCTTTCGACGCTTCCGAAATTTGACTGGCGCAGCCGGTAGGATTTGTTCGTGAAGGCTGTACCGTCTCTCGAAATATTCAGGTGTCCAAATTCGCCTGAATTCGTGACAGCGGCGCGAATAGCTGTTGGGCAAATCCAGGAACCAAAGAAATTTGTCATCGAGGAAGCGGAAGACATGGAATAGCGGCTGGTTGGTGAGTAAAACTTTACCATCCTTGATACCACTATTATCCTCCATTTTTATTTAAATTTGTTATTATTGAGATCGGACTTCTCTCATTATAACGTATCTGGTTTTCAATTAAATATATTTAGTAATAGACACTCTATTAGTGTAGGCGTAACATAACAGTGATAAGAATACGGGACACAGAGTGCCCTTTCGCACAGAGATTATTAAACGTTTTAAAAATAAGACTTTTATAAAATTAATAAATTAAATATAATTAAAGCTTTACTTGATAATTAAAGAATATATGTTTTATAAAGGCTAGAGATATAATACAGTTTTCTTTCATTTAATTTTATTTTTCATTACATTTACAACTTTTACACATTTTATACTTTAAATAAACTTTTATTTTATAAATTATATTTTTATATGCTTTAGTGTGTTCTACCTTATATTTTGTGTTATTGCATAAAATAGCGCTCTATACTAACTGACTCCTCTGACTCGTGCATTACTCTATAACGATGGAACAACCAATGGCAGCAGAACGACAGACCGTTGTAATTAATCCCATTCCTACAGAAATGCTACGGCTTATTCCACTTTTTAATGGCGACAAAAGACAGTTAAATTTGTTTTTGAGGAAATGTGAATATGTCATTCGTAGGTATAGGGGTGACGAAGAACAAAATTTATACGTTTATCATTCTATAACCAGTAGGCTTACAGATAACGCGGCGTCACTCTTATCGGAACGGGAGGATGTTGTGTCGTGGTCTCAGTTGAAAGATTTGCTAACGCAACATTTCGGAGACCCCCGTAGCGAAGAGTGTATTAGTATTGAATTAGAATCTTTAAAGATTAAATCTGGCGAAAACTTTCAAGATTTTTGTAACCGTATTCAAAGTATTCGATCATTATTAATTTCGAAAGTGAACATATCGGATGATAGTAATCTTAAAAGCGCTAAATTAGCAATTTACAACAATACAGCTCTAAACGTATTCCTATACAATCTTCCCGAGAATATGGTTCGGATAGTGAGATTAAAGAGGCCAGCGACTTTAGAAGACGCCCTGAGCATTGTACCAGAGGAAGTCAACTTCATGACCAATACATATGCGTAATCGTATCCACAGTAGTAGCGGTTTAGCTTTAAGGCAGCCTCAAACATCAGTTCCAACACAAGGATTTAAATTGGTAGTACGCCCCACGCGGTAATGCAACCATACGGATACAAACCAGTGTTTCAAATAATATTACACCAAAATTTAATTTCGGCATTCAAAATCAAAGCCAATTTAAGATGCCCCAACCTGGCTTTCGTCCTCAACCAATGCAACAGATAGGTTACCGTCCACCTCAATTTGGTTATCGGCCACAACTGGCCAGCAACCAACAGTTCGGCTACTGTCCACAACTCGGCCTCAGCCACAACAGTTCGGTTACTGTCCACAACTGGGCTTTCAGCCACAACATTTTGGTCAAAGACCTCAACAGCAATTTGGCCATATGCCAACTACACAATTGGTAATAAACCACAAACTCAAAAACCCAATTTTCAAGAGACTGACGTTTCCATGAGGACAGCTCCTCCTAGGCCACAGCCTGGCTTTAGACTAAATGAGTTGACCTTAAGAGAAAATGACGGACAGTACTGTGATGAGTATTATGACACAGACGAGTATGTAGAGCAATATGACAGTGAACTGATACCATCCGCTGAGGAAACCGTTAACGAAATGACTTACGACGAACTTACAGACGGAACTCAACCTCAAACTCTTGAAAATTTTCACATGAAAGCCTCCATCGGAGACAAGAAGTCATAGAAATAAATTGTGATCCGAATCTCAAGTTACCCTATATTCATATCCCTGAAATAGATGCAAAATTAATGATAGACACAGGTAGTACTCGATCTTTTATCAGCCCCGTAAGCATATCAACACTTCTATCAATATATAACACATGAACCGTTCAGAAGTAGTCAGTACCACGCCTCTAGCAGACACGATGAGGTGATACAAATCCCTCTACCACCCACTTTCAAGAGTTCAGATTGTCATAAATTTTATCTATATGACGTCGACTCTCGATATGACGGTCTCATTGGTAACGACCTATTGAAACAACTAGATACAATTATAGACCTTAAAGACCTTGTACTTAAAACAAAAACAACTTGCATACCAATAGTTAATAATAACTTAAATTATGTTATAATACTACCACCACGATCAGAGCAGCGCGTAAAGTTGCCTACAGACCAATGTTCTGGAGGCAATCATTAACTATAAGGAATTTGTCAGCGGTGTACGAATGCCTAGTGCATTGGTAAATTGCGTTAACGGCTATGCCGCAACCGTCATACAACGTCCTTGACAAAGAAATGATATTAACAGTAACACGACCTTTTACAGTTACTAAGTATGATACGACTACTCAATGTGACATAAACTTAACATGTACCTATAGTGACTTAGAGATCGATAAAGTACTCGAGGAAAATCTACTTAAACTAAGACTTAATCACACTAACGATGAGAACGCGACAAAATTTTAGACTTTGCCAAGAATTTAAAGACATATTTTACCGACAAATTACCACTGACTTTCGCTAACGAAATTAAACATAAGATACGCACAAAATGAAGACCAATTTATGTCAGACCCTACCGTCAAGCACCAATGCAAGTAGACGAGATAAATAGGCAAGTAGACAAGTTATTGAAGGACAATGTCATTCAGGAGTCACATTCGCCATGGAATGCTCATGCACCTAGTACCCAAAAAAATGGATGCATCTGGTGAAATTAAATTTCGTATGGTTATAGACTATCGACGTTTGAATGACATAACCATAGACGACAAATACCCACTACCAAACATAACAGACTTATTTGACAAGTTAGGGAAGAGTTCTTATTTCAGTACAATCGACTTGGCAAGTGGTTATCACCAAATCGAAATAGAAGAACAAGACAGGCAAAAAACAGCCTTTAGCACTCAAAACGGCCATTACGAATTCCTTAGGATGCCGTTTGGCCTGAAGACAGCTCCTGCAACTTTTCAGCGGACCATGGACAGTGTGCTGAGGGGATTACAGGGGATACACTGTATGGTATACTTAGATGATATAATTGTGTTTTCGACAAGTCTGGAAGAACATATACAAAAGTTACGGACGATATTTGACAGAATTAGGGCGACTAATCTAAAAGTTCAATTAGACAAGTCTGAATTTTTAAGGAAAGAGGTTTTATATTTAGGACATACCATTACAAAAGAAGGGCTACGTCCGAACACAGACAAAATTAATGCCGTGTTAAATTTTCCTATACCTAAGACAACAACGGAAATTAAAAGTTTCTTAGGGCTGGTAGGGTACTATCGACGCTTCATAAAAGACTTTGCTAAGATCACACAACCTCTAACTGCATGCCTTAAAAAGCGAAATAAAATAATCATCGATGAAAAATATATCAATGCGTTTGAAAAATGTAAAGAAATACTAACGAGTGTACCCTTATTACAGTACCCGGACTTCGATAAACCTTTATTTTGACGACTGACGCTCTAATATAGCTTTAGGAGCAGTTCTATCACAGGGACCTATTGGTGGTGATAGACCTGTTGCATACGCTAGTAGGACGCTTAGTGACACTGAAAGTAGATACAGCACCATCGAACGCGAACTTTTAGCTGTTATTTGGGCATAAAACATTTCCGACCGTACCTTTACGGACGAAAATTTGTAATTTATACTGACCACCGACCCTTAGTTTGGCTTTATTCATTAAAGGAACCAAACAGTAAGCTCACCAGATGGCGATTACGACTACAGGAGTACGATTTTGAAATCATTTATAAAATGGAAAACAAAATACAAATGCCGATGCCTATCCAGAATTAAAGTTAATGCCTTAAATTCAGACGACGAAGGTCATTCGATGGACGTTAATTTCGACAGCAAAGAGTATAAACAGGAGCATCTGAAGACGTAGTTAAGGAAATTGAAAATTAAACACTCAAAATAAAGACATAATGACACAACGTCCATTGTGACAATATCAGACTCAAGTACTGTTTCCATGAGTCCTATGTCTCGTTCCGACACAATATCAATTTGTAGTTCAGAAAAGGTTTCCGAATATCCAATTCGATCACCTTCAGAATCTAGTAAGTCCCAAACTGTGCATTCAGCCGTAGAATTAGAGTCAAACGGAATACCAATACTACACGAGGCTATCGATACAAAGCCAAATCAAATATTAATATTTTCATGGTTTAAAAATGAATATCAGGTTAAAGATATTTCTAGGGAAAAACCAAAAGTATTAGAAGTATTTTTACCATTAGATAATTCCGAATTAATTAAAGAATTTTTAAAGAAATATATTAGGCCTAAAATTAAATATTTTATATATTTCGAACGAAAAGAACATCGAAGGCAATTTAGCAATATTATAATACACCTTTTCAAAAAGGGCATGGTTCAATTTTATGAATGCACGGAACGAGTAATTTTTGTTGAAGACGAAAAAGAACAAAGGGCGATTGTACTTAAGTATCACGAAGGAAAGACATGTCACCGGGGCATTAAAGAGACGCTAGTTAGAATCCGCAGAAATTACTATTGGGATAATTTACAAGAAACTGTTTCGGCAATAATAAATAGTTGCACTGCGTGTAAAAAAATGAAATATGACAGAAAGCCAATTAAACCTATTCTTCAATTAACCCAGACCCAAGATGCTCCGTTTCAAGAGATATTTATAGACCTGTTTAACATCGAAGGAAAACATTATCTGACTCTCATAGATGCGTTTAGCAAATTAGGCCAAGCGATAGAAATTGCAAATAGATCCACCCCCGAAGTAGTCCGAGCTTTAATGAAGTACTTTTCATTTACGGGATACCAAAAGATAAGTTCAGATCCGGCTCTGAATTTAACAATGAACTAATTAAAATTCTTAAGCTTACATAAAATTGAGCAGCACATTGGAACTCCAAATAGCCCAAGCTCGATGGGGCTTATAGAACGCTTCCACTCGACAATAATAGAAATTTATAGATTGGCAAAATACGAAAGAAAACCTACTGATGCGGCATCAGTTATGACATATTCCGTACTAGCATATAATAATACTATTCATGCGGTAACAGAACTTACACCCTTAGAGTAGTTTTCGGACATACTGACGGGTAGCCCGTTTAATACAGAATTTGATAAGCAGTATTTACAACACTTAGTAAGAGACCATGCAAAGCGAACAAAATTCTTATACAAATATTTAGCAGAAAATATGGTAGCAATTAAAGAAAAGATTAGGAAAAAGCAAGGCGGTGAAGGTGAGATAGTATTTCAGTGTGGTAAGACTATATTTGCTAAGGATACAAACAAAAGAAAGAGCAAGGACAAACCGCGATATGTTAAGGCTAAGGTAGTAGGCAAGGTCGAAAGAAATATAGTGCCAATACAAATAGGAGAAAGGAAGACTAAAGCTCCAATTAAAATATCAAACGCCCTCCACAGGTGGTGCATACTGATGATTGCGAAGCCGATCTTGGCCCATCATCTGCAGTCACTTGAGAAAACCGGGATACTTCCGGTAAAACAAGGACAAGCATATGCCCAAACAGATCACTGGACTATAATAAAGATTTTAAATTTAGAGAATGTTTATGACGACCTAAATCTAATTATGGCTCAATATCATAAGCTTAGTAGACTAATTGAGTAAAGGAGCCATACCTCGTGATTTATCAGTGTTAAAACCCATGTAGAGTACATACGCGATATTACCGTTCAAAAATTTCAACAACTTATGCCGCAACGCTTTAAGAGAGGATCTTAAATCCATTAGGTTCTGTTCTAAAATTATTACGGGAAACCTCGATCATGAAGATGCTCTTAAATATGATAAACTTATTTCGGAATTAAGTCACAACAAATTATCGTATCTAAGAAACTTACCTTGGTCTCCAAAATGTTAGACAGCTTTATTAATGCCACGAAACCTAAATAATAATTCCGTTATGCTGGATGCACGCTTGAAAAGTGTAGAGACGATGCTAAATCATTTAACGACTAGAAAATAACTGGGTTTTCTCTACGTATATTTTGGATTATTTAATTTATTTATAAGTAATTTTCGAACTATATTTTATAAATTAAGTGAAATAGAGACTGCTCTAGCTTTTAGTAGAGTATCGATACTTCATCAATCTATAGTAAATTCTACAGAACTTTTAGATCATTTAAAACTAATATCGAATACCGAAAATTTAGTGTACCCACCAACAGAAACTAATTTGGTAAAACTAGAACAAACCATAAGTGTAAAATCTTATCTTAAGAAAAACCAGATAGCATTTATAATGGAATTCCGTTAACTGATAATAATACTTACAATTATTTTAAGGTTTATTCCATACCTATTTTCCGCGAATCTGTAAACGAAACGATTGCCATTTCCCAAAATATCCTTACCTCCTGGTGAGGAATGAAATACTTACCAGTCACGAAACCGTGTCGTCCCTTGCTGCTGGTAATGATTTCTGTGTACCGAAGAAAATAGAGCCCTCTACCCTGGACTTACCTGCATAGAACAGCTAATGAAATTTGAGAATAATCTTACTTGTTGCACGCAACACGCTATTACAATTGAAGACGTTAAGGTGCAGCGAATTAAATCAGAAAATTGGATTGTTTTCACAAAGCTAAAACGACGCTGACCAAGCACTGCGGTACCGAGATCACCAAACAACCAATTTTTGGAACCTATATACTAACCAGCGATGAGCCCTGTGACCTGGAGATACACGGTACTCATATTCATCACCACCGTGTTTACACGGAATACGAAGCGGCGCCACCAGTTTCAGTCATCAACTTACCTCATTTACGTGAAAATATTAACGTGACAAGTACACGCGTAATTAACATGAATGGTGTCAACTTGGACGAAGTGAAATATATGTCAAATGCTTTAAAACACAGTGAAATCTATTACACAGATTTAAGTGCTCTCAACGGAGAAAAAGACTCTAACTTCAGTGTTCTAACATATGTAATTTTAAATTTCCTAGCTTTAAGTTTCTTATTGTTCTTTATATACGTGTTAAGAAAAAAATGTATACCTTACATACAAAATTATCGTAAAAACATCAAAAATGATATTACCGATAATTTTGCTCTTAGGGAGGGAGGAGTTATGGATACACCCCGTCCCTCTGTTTTAGATTAATATATTCAAATATATAATATCGTATAATTTAGACTAAGCAATAAAACTAATGCGTCAGCATTTCTATATAAGTTCCTAGTACTTAATTGATGAGTCTGCACAAACGGACTCTTTGAATATTGTTCATTATTAAAGCCACCTCAAATCGGTCGGACATAGTAATCTAATTGTATTTAGTTTTAAAACTCCTTTCGACGCTTCGAAATTTGACTAGATTGTAGATGAATAGAAACAATAACAATGACGTTTAGATGTTTATTTAGTTTTGTATAGCTCTTTGTTTCTAAGGGACCATGAAAAAGTATATTTACTGCCAATAAATTTAGTTTTATGAATGAAAAAATGTAAGTTTTTATTTTATTTTTATGTTCTCATACTCTATATAACATGCTCTTCCTAAAATGAACCAAAATTAAAAATATAATCATTATAATTTTATTTCTACTTTTTCACTCTCAAGCATTTGCTAAAAGTTCAACCATAAACAGTTTAGAAGCGCGTTTTTTAACCTCACTTTCAAAATTTATTTGAAAAAATATTATAGCGTCTTCCTTAATTTTTTTTATACAATCATATAGATATAACATTTAGAAATATTTTTTTATGAATATACATACATACATGCAATAAACTATATATGAAAAAGCTAAATATCTCAGAAGGTAGATCTTATTTGAAATCTTGACCGTTATAAATTGTTCGCGTAGAGGTGTTTTGTTTTTCCTTTTTTATCAATTGAAACACAAAAATTTACTGTTGTTGTAACTTAAATCATTCAAAAACATTATCTAGTAAAGATCATTAACATTTCTTACCAGTTTTTGAGAGAAAATCCAACAAAATCACAAACACAAAAAGAAAACAATTACGCAACTAACAGCAGTAACTACCCGAAAGTGACTGTCTATTATTTTTTAATTTGTCTATGTAACCGAGTGAGTATAATACTTGGGAATACTCTTTAGTTCGTTCAGAATCGAATGAAATAGTTTTTAATTGAAAATATACTGTATGTTTATGTTCATTAAGACGAAAATAGCAGCGCGGTGTAGCTGCGTGAATTAACGTCCGTGGTACTCAACGGTCATTTAATAGGAACGTGAATTCACGTCCGCGGTACTGGAAAGGTATAATAAGTAATAATAATGTCAAAAAGGTCAAATAAATTAAAGAATACATGTCCAATAAATCAATTAAATTAAAACTAAAAAATACATACCAAATAAATTAGATGTCAAATAGAAATAGAGCCGTGGTAGCTCAGATGGTTAGCTCGCTGTAAGTTTCACAGAACGCGAGCAACCCGAGTTCGATCCCGCCGGCACCAATAAAATTGTTACAGTACCAAAGCGCTGATTTACCACGTGCTCGGCGGTGAAGGAAAACATCGTGAAACCTGCATGTCTGAGAAATCAAAAAAATATTTCGAAGACATGTGAAGTTCGCCAACACGCATTGGGGCACCGCGGCGGATATTTCCTTGCCCTAAAACCCTCCCAGAAATGAGAGGAGGCCTGTGCCTAGCAGTAGGACGTATATAGGCTGTAACTTTATTTTACTATTGAATAAAACTATTTTTACGGATTTTATCGCGTTTAATTTTACTAATTTTGATTCCCGACGTTTCGGGTGCTTTACAGCACCCATGGTCACGGGGGGGACTGAGGTGTTTGACGTCCCAATGTCATAGTTAGCCCGGCTACCTTCAGTTTTTTTAATATTAATTTTTGGTCCGATCTACGCAGAATGAGCTTACAGTATCTCGAAGTCTTGCAGTGGTATGCTTGGGTTTGGATTTAATTTTGTTAATTATAGGATCCCAAGCAGATGGCAGCACCCATCAGATGGTCTCTCTCTCTCTCTCTCTCATCAGATCTCTATTGAAATTAGGATGTTTTTTAATTTCAATAGCCTCGCGTATCATCCTTGGTAGGAATCGGTGTTCTTTTGCGAGGATTTGTGGTCTATCAAATCTGATGTAATGGCGGGGACGATCTTGAACATGTTCACAGACTGCAGACTTTCCAGAGCGTCGGTGCCTCACGTCAGCTGTATGTTTATTAACATATAGTTTGTTATTTAACATATAGTTAACTATGACATTGGGACGTCAAACACCTCAGTCCCCCCCGTGACCATGGGTGCTGTAAAGCACCCGAAACGTCGGGAATCAAAATTAGTAAATTAAAACACGATAAAATCCGTAAAAATAGTTTTATTCAATGTGTAGTGTTCGCGTAAATATAAGAAATCTTTACTTTACTACTTTACAAATAGATTAAGCAACATGTCAATGTCAAATTAACTACCTAAGATTAATTAATAGAATCAGGCGTTACTTTGCGGAAATACATTATGTTAAAGTTGGAAAAATTTGCTTTGCCAATATCCGCTCATCATCATCATCATCATCATTACAGCCCTTGCCAAGTCCACTGCTGAACATAGGCCTCCACCAAGGAATGCAACAAAGCACGGTCCCGAGCCACCTGCATCCATCGACTTCCTGCATGCCTTACCAGGTCGTCACTCCATCTAGTGGGGGGGACGCCCTACACTTCGCTTGCCGGTACGAGGCTGCCACTCGAGAACCTTTCTTCCCCATCGGTTGTCGGTTCTTCGAGTTATATGGCCGGCCCATTGCCACTTCAGCATACTAATTCTTTGGGCTATGTCGGTCATCCTCATCGGATATCCTCGTTTTAAGTCTATCACGCAGAGATCGCCGAGCATAGCCCTCTCCATAGCTCGCTGAGCGACTTTGAACTTCCTCATACGGCCAGCAGTGAAGGACCACGTCTCAGATCCATAGGTCATCACTGGCAACACGCACTGGTTGTATAATCTGGTTTTAAGGTTTTGAGGTATGTCTGACGAGAAGATGTGTCGTAATCTCTCGAACGCTGCCCAGCCGAGTTGAATCCGTCGATTGACCTCTCGGTCAAAGTTGGACTTACCTAGTCGGACTAGTTGTCCCAGGTAGACATATTCGTCAACAACTTCGAGCTTCGTGCTCCCAACAACTACCGGCATAGGTGTAACATGGACGTTAAACATGATTTTTGTTTTGTCCATATTCATCTTAAGACCTATCCGTTGGGAGACACTATTGAGGTCATTGAGTATAGTGCTTAGGTCCTCCAGCGATTCTGCCATAAGGACTATATCGTCGGCAAATCGAAGGTGAGTGATGTACTCGCCATTGACGTTAATACCGTATCCTTTCCAGTCCAGTAGCTTTAAAACATCTTCCAACGCAGCGGTGAAGAGTTTCGGGGATATTACGTCACCCTGTCTATGACGGCTATATAATCCCTGTGATGACGGCTCCGAAGAGGAAAGCAGCGAATCAGATTCAGCATCAGAAACCTGGAATCTACTTGCTCCACAAAGGAGACAATCCACATTTTCAGATGATATGTTGCCCTCTCTTCCTAATATACAGAGACGTAGAACACTAAGGACACAGAAGCTAATATTCCAAGTTCCTCTGGTACAACATCTCCTGAAATAACAGAGATGACTTAGCTAAAACGAAAGTTGGAAAACATAAAATGGGAGATGCCATCACATGAAGATCCAGAAAGTATTGAGTACACCATTCTCTGGGATGAAGGATATATTCTCTGGCATTCTAGCTCATGCAAAGCCATTGGACTATTTTGAACTGTTTCTGACTAGAGATATTTTAGAGGAAGTAGTTGACCAAACCAATTTATACGCTGCTCAACAGTTGCTTACAACGGATGCAACTCCAAGCAGCCGAACCCATGCATGGGTCCACGTAACGGTGGATGATATGACAAAATTTCTTGCCCTTATTGGTTGGATGGGCCTTGTAAAACTCCCAAGCATAAAGGATTATTGGAGAGTTCATAGGCTATATGGATTACCGCTAGCAAGATCCGTTATGCCGAGAAATAAATTTGAGCTGATTTTGAAATACATCCACTTTTCAGACAACAGCATTGAAGATGCAGATGATAGACTGAAAAAAGTGAGGAATGTCATTGATAAATTCATTTCAAATTACAAAAAGGCCTCCATATTCCTGGAGATAAGATTTGCGTTGATGAGTCTCTTATTCCATGGCGCGGAAGACTAATATTCTGCCAGTACTAATAAGCTGCCAAATATGGTATTAAAATTTTTAAATTATTCACTGACAAGGGATATACAGTCAATCTGGGTATCTTTGCCCCACTTTTCGGATAAAAATAACAATAAATGCTTAGGTTAGTTATTTAGGCTTTGGTATATAAACGTTTTAGTGGCTTTAGGTGGTCTTTATTTAAAAAATATTACCACTTCTTATCAGTTTTTAAGTAAAAGTTGGAGAAAAACTTTAAATTCCTATGGGCCAAAGTTAGTCTATGAGTTGGGCTTGGATTGGCCCAGGTCTTAACTGTTGACTGTTTTCACTTATTTTATGGCATTTATAACGTCTGGCTAACATTGGCCTACGTATTGGTATTAAAAAATATAATGCCGACAGCCATAGACAAAGTTTTTTAAGACAGTTTGTTTTTTAAATTAAATATGGGAAAAATAAAATGTTGCCATAAAAAAAATCAACATTTCTATTTATTAATATCTATTTAGTCAACAATTAGGAACTTATGATTCATACAACTACTTTGAGGCACTAAAACAACCACAAATTTTTTCCTATCAAAATAGAGTAAAATTTGCTTAATCCTATGGAAAATGAGATCAAAATCTTAATAATTAATCACCCCATTCCATAGCTAGGAAGTCGTCTTCTATTGAGTAATATCCTTTATTTCTTTTAATTTGGTTGTCATTCAGCACCCTAATAATATCTTTGTCATTCACTAAAACACATTCAATCTTTTGGGCCAATCCACCCTTCTTCAGCCTTTTGCAGGAAAGAAACTTTATATTTCGGATGAGTTGACATTGATATTCGTCCTGGAAATAGGGTTCCTTCATAGTTCACAATGCAATAACGATCCACAGCTTTTAGTGCATTATTAACCATCTGAAGCTCCAGTTCACCATCAGCACTAACTTCAAATCTCTATAATATAATCTTCTTGGGCACTTTTTCTTCCTGTGCCTTTTCTTCAAGGTTATTGCGCTTTGGAAGCACATTTGAAGCATTTTGTAAATTTTCTACATCATCATCTTCTTTCTCACTCATTCTCTTTTTATTTGTAACCTTCATTATATTTTCTGGTGTCTCCTGTACATCTTCCAACTGTTTATGACACACACTATGGCTTGTTTTCTTCTTTTTTATTTCATCATTCGCTTTGGTAACCGTAGGTCGTCCTCTTTTCTTTGTCGCTTTTTTTGGTTTATTTTTAGTTTCTTCTCTTTGGTCAATGTACTTCTGGATTTCTTCCACGGATACACTTTTCCCGGCTACAACTGGAATCTGGAACTTTTTTATTTGCTTCACCCCTAAGTCAATGTTTCTTATGTCATCAATGTATCTCTTGAAACTTTCTCCGACGCTTTCTCGTATTTCTTCTATTGGCTTTCCATAATCAGGAAGTTTTTTTAGAGGTACGTTGACATCACAAGGAAACAATCCTGTTCCTTTAAATCCTGCAATTATGTTTTTTCTCGCCGTGTCTTTTCCCAAATCCAGAGTCCTGTGTAATAACGAAGCAAAGACTATTTTTGGGAGAGCTGTTGCAATCTTTCCACGTCTAGTGTTTCTCCAATCATTCAAAACAGAACGCCAATTAGTTTTTAAAGAACTAAAATAGGCAACGTCAAGGGGCTGCAATAAATGTGTGGAGTTTGGTATTAAGCATATAAACTTAATATCATTCTCCTCGCATTGGCTAAGGTTTTAATTGAAATGTGGGAGCTTAGATTGTCCCTATTATAGCCTTTTTCCTGGTTTGGCTTTAAGAGCTGGTAAAACCTGAGACACAAACCATTCATCAAATGTGTCAGCATCCATCCAGCCACTTTTTGTTACACTCATTCTCGTTCCAGCTGGTGCCCCAATGAGCCAGTCACTCCATTTTTGCTTGGCTTTATACACAATAAATGGTGGTAAAAACTCTCCTTTTGCATTCCCACAGAACATGACAGTAAAACATGATTTTGTGGAATTTTTTATGATTTCAGGATTTTCGCAAGAGCGTCTGAATAAAAGCTTTGCTTTTTTTGGATTGTCGTGAAAGCCGGTCTCATCAAAATTGTAAAGATTTTCCGGTGGTACATCAGCTAATTCTTTTTTCAAATGGTCAAAGAAAATTTCAATCATCTCTTTATTTATTTGTGCTCTTCTCCTACTAATATTGTGAGCAATGCGTTGTTTTATTTCTGGATGTCGACTGAGAAAGTTTTTACCTCATTCCCAAACAGGCATGTTATTTTTGAACTGGTTTATACTTTTACCCTGATCATCCAAATATTTTTTAATTATAATACGCACGTCATGTATTCCAACTGGGATCCCTAGATCGGCCAAAATCACGATATGACTTATAAAAAGTTTCTCTTCGGATTCTAAAAGAGCTATTGGCTTTCCAACAGGTTTATTATGCTGTCCCTTCAATTTATATTTCAAAGTACTTCTTGGAATTTTAAACAATTTTGCAGCTTCCCTTTGAGACAATTTGCAAGTCCTTATTTTATCTAAAGCCTCATCTAAGTCTTTCTGAGAATAGTTAGTCTTGGTCCCGTATCTCCTGACTCCAACCGCAGATTTTTTATTACGACCCATAATGACTCGATAGCCTGTGACAGAAGTAAAATATTTTTGCTTTAAAATTGTTGTCAATGCATTCTTAAAAAATTAGAAATAAAGTAAAATATTTACAATTAAAACTTCCATTTCAACATTTAAAATATCCCGCTAACTTTGGCCCGGGCTAAAGTTACCCTGATCCGTTGGTTATAATTTACCTATACAATATTTATGGTTATAACATTACAGTACACCTCATTAACTGCGGAAATTTTGATTGTAATCAAAGACAGACAGATGTTACTCAATTCAAAACAATACTTACCTTTCTATGTTATTAAATAACAATGCAGCAGACAACTTTTTGGCGCACACAAAACTAACCGTAAAGTATTCTCAACCAAAATGACCTACTGACGTGTAAACAATGACAGATGTCAGTTGTTTCGCGGGTTTTGCGCGTTTACGAAGATACTTTTTACACGTTGTTTACAAAGCTTGTTTCAAATAAATAACATCGAAACCAAAAAAAAAATTAAAATGCGCAATTTCAGTTTCGGGCCAATGTTATATTGAAGGCTTAAGTTACCCAAATTGACTGTACTTGGAATCTGGAAGTATACTGCGGCAAATCCAAGTCCAAAGAGTCTGATGTATCGGAGAAAACAGTCATGTCTCTCGCAGAAGGTCTGCTTGATGAAGGTAGGACAATGTATACCGATAATTACTACACCAGTGTCCCTCTAGCATATCGACTGAGACGCAGAAAGACTCACCTAGTTGGAACCCTAAGTAACAGAAAGCACCTACCAAAAGACGTTGTCTATGAAACTGAAGAGAGGAGAGATGTGTGCCAAGCAAACTAATGATGGAATAGTAGCACTGAAATGGCGAGACAAGCGTGATGTGAGGATGCTGTCTACTAAAACATCTGCGCTCAAGACAGTCACAGTTCAGAACAGGAATAAGCCAGCCATTCTCAAACCGGAGTGCATTGTAGACTACAATAATGGAAAATCTTCGATCGATATAAGTGATCAGATGGCAACATATGGCTCAGCTCTTAGGCGATGTACGAAATGGTATCGTAAGCTGTTTATCGAAATTTAGTGGGGAACTTCTCTGGTGAATGCTCATTTCCTCTATAATCTAAATACATCAGCAAAGAAAATGACAATCACAGAGTTCCGAGAACAGGTTATTGTAGATATGATTGACAAGTGTTCTCAGAGAGTAGATATAGCGCCTATACCTTCAACATCATCTTCAAAAAGGAAGGCGCCGAATGTGAAACACTACCTCATAGACAATAAGGTTGGTGAAAAGTTGGTTCGTGGACGCTGTAAAGAGTGTTATAATATGTATGGAAGGGTAGAAAAATTATAAATGGCGAGAAGGTTAGAGCAGCACAGGTTGGAACGAAGTGCTCTACCTGTGATATATATCTATGCCGAAAATGCTTCAATAAAACTCAATAGAACAGAATACTCATAGAATTTATATTCCTAAGATTTTTTAGTCTTTTTTTTCAAACATGGTTATAAGAGGATTACCGGAGGTTTTTCCTTTTTAAAGATGATTATTAGTTGTAAGAAATGTGTTTATAATTTTGATTTTTTTATAAATAAAACTAGTGCAAAACAATTTATTTTTCTTCCAAATTAAATCTTCAATATCTCAAGAACCATATGTCCTATCCCCAACCCAAAACGACTAAAAAAACTCTCCTGGGCCAGAGGATTTTTTTTGCAGGAGAAAATGTATAGAAAGCGTGTGCAAAAGGGATACACAAGGCAAAAACCAAAAAGTAGGCTGTGTATCGTGAGCGATACACAATGTTTTGACAGTGTGTATCATTAACAATACACATGGCGCTAAGCGTGTTAAGTGGGGAGCGGTTGCGTCGGCGAGTCTTATAAATAGCAGCTGTTTTTGGCTCGCCGCTCACTTAGCAGTCAGCCACCGTAGAGTCTACTACACCTGAAGATGCCTCGTGTAGAGGCGAAACACGTGTCGTATTTTCGTCGGTGGTGTGTCATTCCTAGTGTAGTGGTGCTGGGATTAGTGGTGGCGGGGATAGTGCTCGCAGTTGAGGGAGGGCGGGAGGTGCTCTTCAAACTAGGTAAGACACATCGTTTTATTTTATTGAACGGATATTGGCAAAGTAAATTTTTCCAACTTTAACCTAAGATTAAATTAATATATTACAATATGTCAAAATTGGATTTCAAAAATAGAAGCGCTTTGTTACATAGTTGCCCAAAGCTATCAGCAAATAAGTCAGTATCGTAATCATGTGCCAGCATATCTCCGATAAGCCGTATAGCGCGAGTAGTGGGCGCGTGAGCGCCTCACTCGGCGCTTAAGCTCGGACTATCTATTCTATTATGGATGATTGCTAGGTAGTATGTTATCAACTGCATAGTCCGCCAAAGTTTAAGATTGTCCAAACCCACCATACCAGTAACAAATAAGGACGGATATAGATAGGGGTAATGACCGTATTTCTGCTTATATAGCCATCGTGCGAATTTAAGCTGTATTCTCTCTATCATCAAAATATATTTCTCCTCACAGGGATTCCATACAATGGTACCGTATTCAAGCTTACTAGGAACATATGCATTGTAAAGTACCAAAGCAACCCCTAATCCGTCTAACTGCGAAGAAGTGCGAATAACGAAGCCAAGCATTTTACTGGCCTTTTTACATACAGTAGCCACATGGTTATGAAAGTCAAGTTTAGCGTCTAGTAATAATCCTAAGTCAGAATTTCGCTTACCTTTTCCGGATTGCCTATTAGTTTGGGGACTTTCCTGATAATTTGTCCAGGGCAACCTATATCTACAAACATAAAACAATAGTCACTATCAACTAGCGCAATGCCCTTTATAATTGAAGTATTCGGAGGCAGTGTGCGGTGGTGGTAGAATCATAATATGTTTACCGTCCAAAGTGCCGATACAGTTGGGGAAACTAAAACCTTCTGCTTTAGACAAACACTCGTCCACGGTTGTTGGAATCTTAAAAAATACTTAATTGTAGTTAGTCAAGTTTTCTCAGCTCCTTTTATATTAAAATTGTATATGACCTGCATATGTATTAGGGCGCCTTCAAATTAGAGACGTGAGTAAGCGCTGTAGTGGCGCCACTAACGCGTTAGCCGCGCTGCTACTAATTTCATACAATTTCTAGAAGCGCGGTCGCAGAGCCACTACCGTGACACACGCACGTCATTTTTGCGTAGGGAAGTGACACGCTTTTAATTAATATTGAACCTCAATATGAATGCAGATCAACTCAAAAAAGATCAACAAAAAAAACATTGAAGTGTTTATTGAGAAAGTTGAAAATCACCCTGCAATATGGGATAGTAGTTCTGAAAGTTATTCCAGTCGGATTCATAAGAAAAAGGCATGGGAATTTTTGTGCAACAAATTTATTGAAAATTTCGAAATTAAATCTACGGCAGAAAAAAATCAAGCAGGTCGGTTATTTATATTTTTCTATCTTGATATGATAATTCGCCATCCGGGCTAGTAAAATAATCAGCTAACTTGTTTCGTATATCTAAAGCACTAATTTGTACTTGGTTACTTGAAATGTTACAAGCGTGGTATCTTGATAATGTTGAAGTTTTACTGGTTTCTTGAATGGTTTTTGTTTTAATTATATAATTATGTGAAACACAAATAACTCGAACAATATTTTCCGCGAATATAATATTGACATTGATTGGTCTATGCAATATTCTAAATTTATTAGCCATGATACCAAACGTACATTCAATATACCGCCGTACTCGTGACAGTCGATAATTGAACATTTTTTGTTGTCGACTTAAATGATTGGCACTATGAGGTCTTTGAATAAAATTACTAATTGCAAATGCTTCGTCCTCAACAAAAACAAAAGACAGTAACTCTCCATTATTATCAATCGATGCGCCGTTTGGGATGTCAAGTCTTCGTTCCTGAAGTTCTCTATAGAAGTCACTATTTTTGAAAATTTGTGAATCCGCTGCTTTGCCGTGAGACCCAACATCTATATAGGTGAAACAATAATTATAATCACATACAGCTAAAAGAACAAAAGAAAAATAATGTTTATAATTATAATACAAAGACCCGGAGTGTTCTGGTTGGATGATTCGTATATGTTTACCGTCTATGGCACCTAAGCAATTAGTAAAGTTGGATTTATTGAAGAATCCATTTGCGACACCTAACCAGTCATCTTGACTTAGTTTCGGGATATAACTAGCATTTAGAATTTCTAAGATTATTTGACGTTTCATTCACAATCCCGCAAGTTGTTGAAAGTCCTCGTTGATAAGAGTGGTGTGAAACTTGTAAGGCTGCAACCTGATGCTAAATACCTGAAAAAAAAACAGCATGTTTTATTTGTACGTATTTAGCAATTTGCAATTTTTCCTAGACATTGCGCACAAAAAATTTACACACTTACATTATATTTATTTTATATATTTTTTACAGCTGCTCAACTTCAACAAAAATGGAAAAGTTTAAAGGATTGCTACTTTCGTGAATTGAATAAACAAAAAACATTAAAAAGTGGGTCAGGAGCAACATCAAATAGAAAATATGTACATTTCGATAAGCAGCAATTGCTTTCAAAACTGAGTGATACCAGACCGTCACCGTCTAAGAGTTCTATGAAACGAAAATCTGCAAAAGAAGATGAAACTAATAAAGCTATGAAGATGTTGACTGAAAGAATTAATAACAAAGAATCATCACTAGAAAACGATAGCGACAAATATTTTTTGCTCTCATTGATAGACGACTTTAAAAAAATACCACAGCATCGAAAAACTGACGCGAAATACGAAATTATAGGACTTATACGCCGATTTATTTATACGGACCCGAATATTAATTATGATTCTCAACAGTACGGATACTATACTTCTACATGCTAAACATCATTTCGGCCGAGTACAGCTATTTCTACGATTACAGAAGATAGTACATCGCAATCAATTTATGAAGATTTCTTTTCTGATTCCATAGACAACGAGTTGAATTAAATTTCTCATAATATGTAAAATAAATTAATATCTGATTACAGAATGGCTGACTTTTACTAACCTCAACGTAATCATGAGCCTTTTTTCAGTACAAATAGTGTTTCTGAAGGACGTGTCTTCTCGACGAATATAACCATCTATAAGTTGAAGTAACTGTGTAAACTGGTTTCTGTTCATTCTCAAGTAAGTTTTGAACATTTGATCATTATATTGGCGTATCTTGTAATATTCACTATAGTTATTTAGACAAAATAAAGGCAAGGAACATTTTTTCTTACATTTTTCTTTGTAACAAAATTAACAAGAGAGCTTCTTCTTCTTCTCCTCATCCCCCCCGGACCGCTCACTGAGTGCACGCCTGCACTGGCTCCGTACTTTAAGTTGGTGAAATTTTAAAATAAATAAATTGTAAAAAAAGAAGTGAATTTAGTTAATAAATTAACCGGACGAAATCTTAAATTAGGAGTGCATACCACGACAGGAGATTACACTACGCGCCGTCGTAGCAAAGCTTACCTACGTCATCAGCCGTAGCGCGCTACGAAAATTGTGCTACGAGTATTCACGCTCAACTGCTACGTACGAGTCTACGACACACCGGCCACGGTAAGAAATCTATACTAAGCTTCTATCGCCCTGGTACTTTCGAACGTCAATTAACAAATTGTGTAAGCAGTCTGCCCTCAAAATATTAATACTTTCTGTACCTTCTTAAATGCAATATATCCCTGGTACAATGATGCAAGCATTTCTATCTGTGACACAGGGACTAGCCCAGGGACGCGCAATTAAGTAACTCCACCGAATTATGTGTTTGGGCGCGTCAAAAGTGTCACTATGGACGATTTCAACAAATTTAAGGATGAAATCAAATGTATGATTCAGTCGCTATGGGCTGCCCAACAGCAGGAAGTCAAATGTATTGCACCGGCTTTGTTGGAAGTTAAACAAACAAATTCAAATATTGAAAGTTCTATGGCTTTACTGACGTCACAGGGTGCAGAATTAACTAAAACAGTCAGCCATTTAGAACAAAAGATAAAAGAGGGCAACGAATCCATAGCCTTATTAGAGGATAAAATAGAAAATATGCCGTTGACTCTGCGAAAACGAACTTTGAAATAAAAAACGTGCCCAGGAAGGTAATCGAAACGAAGGAAGACTTGGTTGAAATGGTCCTACGGCTTTCTACCATCATTGGGGCGGATTTAAACAAAACCGATATCAAGGATGTATACAGGCTGCGAGGCAAAAGAGATCAGCAGCAAAACACACCCCTTGTCATTGAAACATCGTCAACTTTAGTTAAAACGAATATTCTAAGCATTTAATGTTAAAACTAAATCTAAATTGTGCGCTAAGCACCTGGGCTTCCGAGTTTCCGAAGATACACCTATATTTGTTTGCGAACAGTTAACTGCCAAGGGGTCCCGTCTTTATTTTCTAGCTAGAGATCTTGTTAAATCAAATCGGTACAAATACTGCTGGACCGCCTATGGCAGGGTATACATTAGAAAAACCGACAACTCTCCTATCATAGCAATCAAATCGGAATCCCAGGTTCAGCAACTCATAAATAATGATTGACTAGTTATGAGCGTATATGTAAAATGTTTGCACAACAGTCTACATGAGGATGACGGGTTGTACTACTTTGTTTTAAAAGATTTTATATATGTACGTCGCTACTTTTACATACGTTACTTATCCTGCAACACTCCCAAAATTACAACTACACATACACACACTGTACACTGCACACACACATACACCGTAAAATATACACACACATATACATACACAATTATTATTCTACATAATATCCACTACTTAGTTTATTTACATAAAATCATTTTTGCTACACTGGCTCTAATTCTCACTGAACCAAATGGATAGTAACTTAAACAATATAAATGAGGTAGATCAAATGGTATCTGTATATTCTATTCAATGCGACATTGGAGACTTATGTAAATTTATTAACGTTGATAAGAGATATTTTTCACTATTTACTCAAAACGTTAGAAGTGTATATTGCAATTTCGATAACTTATTGATTTTTTTTCTGGAACTAAAATTCTACCCTGACATAATTATTTTAACTGAGTGCTGGCTAAGTGATCACAAACCTATTCCAACTTTGGTTAACTATGAATTATATTTTTCAACCAGACACCTAAATAAAAGTGATGGTGTAATAGTCGTGGTAGTAATGGCGCAACTGTGTCGCGTCTACTGCGACACAGTTCTCTTTGGTAGCACCACCGCAGCGCTTCCTCACGCCTCTAATTTGAAGGCGCCCTTAGAAGAAAAAACGGTCACATTGCAAATATAATACAAATAAATAATAAATAAACATTATTTTCTTCCAGACCCAAGACAAGGAGGAAGATAGAGGCATTTATGAACTTGATGGTGGGGAAAATAGCAGTACTAACAAAGTGCAAAATAGCGATACAGGAAACAGTGCCTTACAACCTTCTTTACAGAATAGTAACCCTGACTAATTCTAAAGAGATGCAGACACGTCGAGCAAAAAACTCGCCAGAACTACAGGAAGCCAGCAAGCAGATGAGCGCTAAATAGAAGCACTAACACTAAATAGTGTGTTGCAAACTAAGAAAAATAGAAACGATAAAGAAAATGATGACGCTGATTTGTTTTGTAAGCTTCTGGCAAAACAGCTCAAAGATTTCCCTAAAGACGAAAGAGAAGATATAATGTACGAAATACTTGGATTGATATTAAACAAACGTCGTCGCTGCCGCGGCCGCGCGTTTCAGATCAGTATTTCGCCGTCTATTTACAATCGTAATTCATCAGCACACAGTTCCTCATACTCGAATTAATCCCTGCCACGAAATATTATTTCTTCGGACTCACATATTGTTCAACAGCCTTCTTTGTACTCAGATACTTCTCCGCAAATAACAATCAATCGCCCTTCATCATCACACAGATCCTACACTATACCAACGCCACCACAAAACTTCAATCAAGAGAGATCACATCAGACATTACCTGTTGATCAACAGCCTACGAAATACTGTTATACTTCTCCTTCGCAAATCTTAATTAATCGCCCTTCATCATCACGCAGCTCCTACATTACACCAACGCTTCCACAAAACTTCAATCAAGAAATATCACATGATAGTCCTTACAATGTACAAATACTATCTCAAGGGACGTTTCAACTAGAAACAAATAATATCTTGCTTGAAACATCAATAAGTGACAACGGAACAAGAATAAAGAAAAGATTTACTTACGAGTATAAGTAGAATTTTATTTTGTTGCAAATGCGAATTCAATAACATTAAGGACCTTCTTTGATTAATAAAGTAATCCGACGTATCCATTATAACCGTAGCATTACCTTTATCTGCGCGGAGAATCGTTAGATCTGGTCTGTTGCGTAAGTTTTTCAATGCATTAAATTCATCTTTGGGATGATTTAATTTCGGCACTGAGTTTCGACGTAACAAAGACGAAATGTCTTGACTTGATTATTTTTATACAGACAGTCCTCAACACTACAGATAATGTTTTCATACGGGATTTTTCGCGGTGTTATTGCGAAATTCATACCTTTGGCCAAAACTTTTATTGTCGCGTCGTCCAGAGATTGTTTTGACAGGTTATACATCGCGCGTTGTTTATTACTCGCGTCTGTTGTCAATGGTTGCGTTCCGTTCTTACGTTGACGTTGATGTTGGACATTTGATTTAATTGTTAGTTTTTGGTATTTATCTATTAGTTTATTTTTGCATTCATTGTATTAAATTGTCTCCCGTTTATATAAAGTTTCCATGCAATTCTTATAACCAAATGTAGATAAAACTGTCTTTAGATCACTGGACGATTTATCTATGGTTTTGTTTATGAAACATAGATCGGTACGTTTTTGCTGAATCACCGTTATTAACAACTTTTTGCTTGCCTGATTTAAGATCTTAGCGCTTCCTCGAATGTCTTTTTTAGTAGATATCTTGACACACGTAGGAATGAGATTATGGTCTCTGCATCTCTTCAAGAAATTTAATGATGTTACGTATCTTGCGCGCTTGGTCTTGAGATCTTCTAGTCGGCGTATTTTATTTGCTATTTCCAGTCCGTACTGGTTTACATAATGATTTCTTATATTTACGCGAACACTACACATTGAATAAAACTACTTTTACGGATTATATCGAGTTTAATTATCTTATTTTTTATTAGTTCCCGACGTTTCGGGTGCTTTACAGCACCCATGGTCACGGGGGACTGAGGTGATTGACGTCCCGATGTCAGAGTTAATCCGGAGTACCTTCAGCTTTTTTAATTATTAATTTTGGTCCGATCTACGCAGAATGAACTAACTGTGTCTTGAAGTCTTGCAGCTCAAGTTAGTAGCTCAGTTAATCTCTTATTATTGAAAATGTCATTTTGATTCCTAATAATATCATAAATGGACGTTTTTTTTGGTTTTATAGTATTTGAAATGTAAAGCAATACATATGTAAACCGTCTCCACAAGCTATTTAGAATGAAACGAATATAGAAAAAATAATATATTGATAAGAATTAATATTTAGTATTGGCACACTTTACAATAGTCATTAGCTTTTTTCAGGTAGATCGCTGAGAACATATCTGTATGCCTTGTAGGCTGAAAGCTAGCAGAGCTGCCTGTAGGCAGAGACAAAAAAAAGTATGGATATTGAAGACAACAGTCTTATATCATATCTCTTATTATTGAAAATGTCCTTCTAATTCGTACCAATATCATAAATGGACATGTTATCATCAAGTTATTTAGATTTTTTTTTTTGAAATGATAATTGACAATAACAAATACAATTAAATTATACATGTGTTTATTATCCTTCCATAAACAGTTTAAAACATCTTACTTCCTCACTATTTATGAGTGTGTAATAACAGATAAAAATGACATTACCTAGTCATTTTGGCTTTATTGATGTTTGAGGTATGATAACTAATCAGTTAATATATTTTCAAACAATGTTTTGACACCGTGCCTGTTCTACTATTAATAGACTACTTTGGAAATTATGATTTACTACAATAAATGTAGATGCATTATAATTTGTGTTTTTATCCTTACACAACCATGCTATATAGTAAGAAAGTTTAAAACATCTTTCTTACTATATAGCATATAAAGGTAATATTATAAATGGACATATTATCTGTTATTCATTTTGGCTTTAATCATATTTATTTAATTACTATAATGGTGTTTGTGATGTATATTCACTAATAAATTCATACCTGTAAAAAATAGTCTCCACACCACATTTGTTTGTCTGTGCACTATGTTTTGCCGGAACTACTAAAAGGATTTTCCATCAATCTTAAAGTACCTATAATTGCTGAATCTACCTACAACTTTGTTTAATACTATTAATTAGCTATTCTATTCTATATACACTATTCTAACTCATAATATCGGCGAAAACTACTAGAAAATCGCTTTTCGTTTGTTTTAAGGTTATTGTGATATTCATATTTTAATTTTTACTTTCTCAATATTCCCGTTAGATGCGGTAAAAGTAATATTAATTTTGTAATCTATAGATTATAACGAATAAATCGACATACATTTCATTAAGTTTTCCTAAAATTTGTGGTGGGCCCATTCTCCATACAAAAAGAAACTGTCTCCTTTGTTACCCTAAATAATGGTACATAGAGGTCATATCCTTCATTGGATCATAGTGTGAACTTAGTATTCCTCCGTGACAATTGTTGGAATCTTTTAAAATGACTTAAACGTAGACCTCAAGGTTGTTGTGCGCACAACCAACCAAAGGTATTTTTTTTATAGAAGAGGGGGCAAAAGAGCATGCGGCTCACCTGATAGTAAGTGACTACCGCCGCCCATGAACAACCGCAACACCAGGAGAATTGCAGGTGCACTGCCGGCATTTTAGAAAGGAGTAAGCTCTTTTCTTGAAGGTCCCTAAGTCGTATCGGTCCGGAAAAATCTCCGGTGGTAAACAATTCCACAGAGAAGTTGTACGAGGAAGAAAACTCCTAGTAAAATACACAGTGGTGGACCGCCAAGCATCCAGATGATGAGGATGGTATCGTGAATTTTGACGCGATGTTACTCCCCATGGTAGATTCGATAGAAAATGCAAAGGGATGCAACATCCCTACGCAGCGCCAGTGAATCGAGCCGATCAGAAAGAACTCGGTCGTCAACGATTCGAACCGCTCTGCGCTGGATGCGGTCAAGTGGAAGGAGTTGGCACTGGGGTGCCCCAGCCCAGAGATGAGAACAGTATTCCATGTGAGGCCGAATATGCGCTTTGTACTGTTGCAAGCGATGTGCCGGCATGAAATACTGTCTCGCTCTGATGAGCACGCCAAGCTTTTTAAAGGCCAATTTGGCCTTCCCTTCCAAGTGACCACGATACTGCACGCTATTCGATATGTCGACGCCGAGGATTCCGATGCTAGCTGAGGCAGCAAGGGCAGTGCCTTGAAACTGAGGAGATACGACAAAGGGGTTCTTTTTAGCGGTAAACGCGCAAACTTGTGTCTTCTGGGGATTGAACTGGATTAGATTTAGTCGCCCCCAATCCGAGACTTTGTTCAGCAAAGACTCGACTTCAGACACAAGTTGGTCCCGGTACTCGGCAACGTTTTCCCGAGAAATATTGGCACGGCCGGTATATAAGGCATCACCAGTGCTGTCGTCTGCATAGCAATGAATGTTACCAGTTTGCAACATATCATTGATATGCAGGAGAAACAGCGTTGGTGATAGCACGGAGCCTTGTGGAACACCAGCATTGATAGGCTTGTAATCAGAACATGCACCGTCAACTACGACCTTGATGCTCCGATCAGCAAGGAAACTGGCGATCCATTTGCACAATTTCTCGGGAAGCCCATAGGAAGGGAGCTTCGAAAGAAGCGCTTTGTGCCAGACCTGATCGAAGGCCTTCGCTATGTCTAAACTAACGACCAATGCCTCCCCTTTGGACTCTACTGCCTCCGCCCATCAATGAGTCAGGTAGATCACCAGCTGATCGACCCCAACGAAAACCGTACTAGTGGTCACTAATCAGCTGGTGATCCTTAAGGTACCTCATGAGCTGGCAGTTTATAATGGATTCCATTATTATGGAGAACAAGGAGGTGATGGCGATAGGCCTGTAGTTAGACGGGTCTCTGTGGTCGGCTTTTTTAGGGATCGGGTGGACCAAACCTGTTTTCCATGAATTCGGGACTACGCCTTGGGAGTAGGAGTACCGGAAAAGACGCGTTAAAACCGGTGCCAACTCCGGACCAGACGTCTTCATCACAATGAGAGGGACTCCGTCAGGCCCACTCGACTTGCTGACGTCCAGGGTAAGGAGTGCTTTGCGAACCGAGCGCTGTGTAAACCGCACATCGGGTATGGAGCACTCACACCGCGGGATGGTCGACGGTGTGTTCCCCCGTCATCAAGAGTCGGGTTGGACGCAAAGAGAGAGCCTAACAGCTCGGCTTTCTCCTTTACGGCATGGGCCAGTGAGTCGTCCTTTCTGTGCAGAGATGGAAGAGATGGCTGACAGAAAATCCCTTGGACAGCCTTGGCGAGAGACCAGAATGCACGGGTTCCCGAAGAAAGGCAAACTAGCTTCTCGCCACTTTTGCCGATGTGCTCAGACCTTGCCTTGTTTGTGAAACGCTCCCGAAAACGAAGACAGACGATAGTACTAAGGATACCTTTGATGGTGGGTCACAAAGAAATTCGATCCTGAGGAAAAACAGTCATCTTTTCACAACGTTTTATTAGCTTTATTCACGCTCCATCATGTTAGTACAGCTAAATGAAACGATAATTTCATTAAAAAAATCATGAAAATACTTATACATAAAACCAGCAGTGGAATTACAATCAGCTGAGGGGTCAAAGAACACGCGGACACCGAATTCACGCGGCCCGCAGCTAGCGACGTTACCACAATACCTAATAATTTACAGCACTTGTCAAAATACCTAACTTATCCACTTAACCTACTATTTTGCCACTGTGCTTGTCTCCACCTAGCCACTTTATTCACAGGTTAAATAAACCAAATACCTGGTTCGATTCCCCGCTAATAAAAAAATACTTAAATGAAATGTTAACAAGGTTAGAGTTATGCTTTTTTATCCATTTATTATTCTGATGTATTCAGTTATGTACCTATTCAGATGATTTCAGTACTAAGTTATTTAAAAAAAAACTAGGTATGAAACAGCTTACCGATCTAAATCCTAAGTAGCCTTATGAGATTCTCCAAGGCACATTAACAGGTTGCCGTATTCACGAGCATTATAAACGTAACTGAGCGTTAGGCATTATTAAAACAAAATAAGAAAAACAAAACGTAACAACAAGTAATAACAACAAGAATGTAATAAACAAAACGATTGAACTGTCGCCCACTGTGATAGTCAACAGTCAACACGGAACTGTCTCAAAAACTAAAATTAATATTCAATCCCGCCAAAACAAATGCGCACGAGGCATTCGTTAAGTCCTTGAAGCAATGAGCACTAAACCACAGACCGTTAAACCGTTACGACATTGCCAACGTTTATTTTATTTATAAGTTTAGTTATCTCTACGACTAGTCTTCATATAGAATTTAGAAGTTATGGTTGTCATTTTTAATACAATTACACAATCAATTGTACCCTGACGCAACAAGCAGTTCTTTACTACAAAAATTATATTGAAATTAATAAACGTACTTAATTTGGTACTCAGTACTCACACAATTATAAACACTATTTCAGCGTTATCTTTGATTTTGTATAAGAAAATAGAAAAATGAAATGGTACTGAATGGTACCGAAATTTAATTGTTAAAGTCAATTGCAATTATGATCGACAGTTAATTAATCTATCAGAATTAATGTAAAAAATAATACTTTTACTTTATATTAATTGACTTTCTGTATTTAATCCGACCAATACTTTGAATAAAAGAGGTACGTCAAAATTATTAAAATTTACTTGCAAGTTTTATAGTGATTGCCGCCTCTAATTCTTATGTCGCCGGCAAACTAAATTTCGGTGCAACATGGCAGCGTTGCCAACACCAATTTGTCAAATTCCCCGAAAATTCATGTCGAATTCCCTAATTTAAGGACAAAACTTCAACATATTCCCCACAAATTCCCCTCAATTTTATTTTAAAAAATGAATCAATTTTCAACTAATTTTATAAGATTTACTTTTTAACTAACATTTTTTCTTTAAAATTAAAAAATAAAGAAATGAAAAGCATTAAATGATAATAATAATAATAATAATGGATGATGGAAGAAAATAGAACGCGCATAGGGCCGCTGCCTGGGGGTCGCCGGGGCGCGTCTGGAGCTGGCGCTGGACGCGACAGCATGCGGGCCGCCAGCCAAGCGCGAGGTGCTGCACGACCACCTAGCAGCCCCTCGCATCCATCATCCCCACCAGATGGCTTGGTGTCGGCAGGGTCCTCTCGGACTCGGCAAGCGGCACCCGCCGCTGGTGGAGTAGTGCGCCGCATGCGTTGGACAAAAAATATGAACACAAACGCATTGCGGGCGTACTATAGGGCGAAGGAGGAAGAAACTGGAGGATAGCGTATCGGGCCGGATGCATCGCTTTTTTGCTGAGCTGGAGCCATCTGTTCCCGTCACAGAGCAAAACCTGGCAGACAGAGTTCGGTACATCTTACGCTCGAAAATATTTGATGATGCCGAACTCGAACGACTACGGCGTGAGGCTATTCCCTCATCGAATGAACCAGCTATAGCTGGGAATGCGGCTCCTAAGGCCATAGACCAGCAGCCACGTGTGGAAGCCGCCATGGATCTTCCCGCTCTGGTTGATTCAGGCGATGATGGAATGGTCACCCATGAACTAGAGCAGATGAGGAGTAAATTGGAGGAGGCGATTGTGGAAACACGCTGTACGCCTCTCGAAAATCGACCGCGACTCCCGCGCATAACCCTAAGCAAGCGGAATCGGGATGTCGTGACGGCCCTGAACCCACTGCTGGCAACCTTTTTGGAAACCAGCCGGGACCTTTGCGATACGGACTCAATACTCTTTGGCGCCGCTTTAGCAGTTTGCCGCATTGTTGGTGCCAAACTTCCCACGTCTGGACGTGCTACTGGGCAAAGTAGCACTATCCCAGCATGGAGAAGAAGGATTGAGGACCGTATCGCAAAGGCAAGGGCCCTCATCGGCAGACTGATAAGCTTCAGGTCGGGCAATAACAGGCCGAGTTGTGCGCACCGTCAGGATGGCGTTTGCTGGGACAAATATCAGTTTGTCCCAGCCGGATATAACGCAAAACTGACGGGCGCATAGACGACCTGAAGCAGAGAATCGCTGCTTGGGGAAGCGGATTCGGCGATATACCGAGAGGTCGACACGGTTCAACCAGAATCGTCTCTTCCAGAGTGATCAGAAGAGGCTCTATAAATTATGGAGCGGCCAATGGTACGTGGAACGGGCTCAGCACCGAATCAGGCCGACACTATCGCATTCTGGCGCGGCCTGTGGTCAGAGCCCGTAAACCACAGCGAGGGCCCTTGGACGGAAGTTGTGGCGAGTCAGTGTGCGAGTGTTACGCCCATGGACCCCGTCATCATAACGCCGGATGACGTAGCTGAGGCGGTCCGTAGGGCCCCGAACTGGAAAAGTCCGGGCCTCGACGGACTGCATCACTACTGGCTGAAGGGTTCGTGGTGTGTCACGCTGTGCTCGCTCGACAGTTTCAAGAGGCTCGACCAAAAGTCGCTGCCGAGCCTCTTCACTACTGGGATCACTCATTTGGTTCCTAAAGACCGGGATTCCACAGACCTGAGCAAATACCGCCCCATAACGTGTCTACCTACCATATACAGACACTAACATCCATTTTGAGCGCGAGAATCACTCGTCACCTGAACGCAAATCAGGTGATGTCGCGCGCTCAAAATGGATGTCGGGACGGTGGTCGTGGAACCAAGGAACCACTCCTCATTGATGCGGTCATTGGCAAGGTGGTTAAACGCAACCGTCGGAACCTCTCCGCCGCCTGGATAGACTACAAAAAGGCATTCGACTCGGTGCCTCATACATGGCTTAAGAGGGTCCTCGAGCTATACAAGGTTGACTGTACAGTTCGAGACTTCCTCGGGCAGTGTATGGGGCAGTGGAGTACGATCCTTTGTCATCTAGGCGAGCGGTTGACGGCTGCGGAGAACCACATAAGGATAAGAAGGGGTATTTTCCAGGGCGATTGTCTGAGTCCAATCTGGTTCTGCCTCTCTCTGAACCCTCTCAGTACCTTACTGGAGGGTTCTGGGAGGGGATTTCAGCTTCGGAAAGGAGGTACAAAAGTGACCCACCTTTTCTATATGGATGATCTCAAGTTATTCGCCTCCAGTCGCTCACATCTTGTGGAATTGCTAAACATCACTTGTGATTTTAGCAATTCTATTGGAATGGAGCTGGGGACGGATAAGTGTGCGGTCCTCCATGTCGAAAGGGTAGGGTTGCTAACTCTGAGGCATAGACTTATCTATGCCCATCAACATAAGGACCCTTTCCGAGGCTGAAACATACCGATACCTGGGTATGTCACAGAACATAGGTATCGATGAGGCGGATATGAACAGTCAGTTTGCGATGTGTTTTATGCACGCTTGACAAAAGTGCTCAACAGTCTTTTGTCGGGTGTGAATAAGACACACGCATATAACGGTTGGGTCATGCCTGTCCTCATATATACCTTCGGCATGCTCAGGTGGACTCAGACCGAACTAAACGCTCTGGATAGAAAAGTCCGCACTGTTATGACGTCACACAGAATGCATCACCCGAGATCGTCAGTAATGAGGCTGTACTTGCCGCGGAAACAAGGTGGGCGCGGCTTTTTGAGCGCTCTCACCATGCATAATCGCGAAGTGTGCAGCCTCCGTAATTACTTTCAGGCGAGATCGGATGATCCATTCTACAGGGACGTCATTTCGTGTGATAAAGGGCTTACTCCTCTATCCTTAGCCAACGAGCAATGGCAAGACCCAGCAGTACAGTGCATTTCCGACCGGGAGACCGTATGGAAGGAGAAGGAGCTCCACGGGAGGTTCTACAAGGCTCTACATGAGCCTTTCGTAGACACAGGCGCCTCCCTCCACTGGCTACGTTTCGGTGACCTCTTTGGGGAAACCGAGGGTTTTGTCTGTGCGATACAGGATCAGGTTATTAAGACCAACAATTATCGGAAATACATCCTAAAGGATGGCGCCGTGGATATCTGTCGAGCTTGTCGCCATCCCGGCGAGTCACTTAGGCATGTCATCTCCGGTTGTTCGGCGCTTTCTAACTCTGAGTATTTGCACAGACACAACCTAGTAGCCAGGATTCTACACCAGGAGCTCGCTCTGAAATACGGTCTCGTGGATAGGAAAATACCATATTATAAGTACTTGCCGGAAGCCGTGCTCGAAAATGACCGCGCCAGGCTCTACTGGGACCGGGCCATCATCACAGACAGGACTATTCTTGCGAATAAGCCTGATATTGTGCTGATGGACCGGGCACAGTCAAGGATATTTTTGGTCGATATTACCATTCCTTATGACGAGAACCTCGTGAAAGCCGAAACAGATAAGCTGACAAAATATCTAGACCTGGCTCACGAGGTGAATGACATGTGGGGTGGTCTGCCGACCGAAATTATTCCTGTGGTCGTTTCTGCGAACGGGCTAATCCCGGTCAGCCTCTCGGGTCATCTGAGGCGACTGGGACTCCGTGGAGCGGTCCCCGTGCTCAAATGCAGAAGGCGGTGCTCCTCGACACCGCCCGCATCGTCCGCCGATTTCTTTCCCTTTCCCCCTAACCCTCGGCCGTTTGGTCTCCCCTGCTGAGGGCTTCCATTTGGTTGGGTTTTTATTTATTTATGTAATTTTTTATGTATTTATTTTATTTTATTGATATTTATGTATTTTTATCATTTTAATTTACAATTATATATTTATACAGCCCAACCAGATGAGAAAACTATATAGATACCCCACATAATAATAATAATAATATTTTATTTGCATAAAACATGGTATATGATAGATTTTACAAAACGTTTCAGATCAGCATGTTTTGCTACGGTTATTCATAGCATGCAAAAAAATTTTTTTGTTACATTAATATTTTTGGCTACAAAAATCCTTAACACTATAGAAATTACAATTATTTAGCCACTGATATAGTTTTAATTTAAATGATCTTGTATTTAATATTTTTAAGTAATTAGGTATCTTATTATATAACTGAACACACATAAATAAACAACTTTTATTATATTTTCTTATTTTAGGATTATCGTTTAGTACAAGTCTATATGGATCTCGACGACTGCGGGGATTTAAATCATCTACCGTTGTAAACAACGTTTTGTGCTCCTGTACAAACATACATACTTCATAGATATAAAGTGATGGTAGTGGTAATAAGCCAAGTTTTTTAAACACTGGTTGACACGATTCATTCGGTTTTAGCCCACATATAGCTCTAATGCATTTTTTTTTGCGCGACAAATGCTTTATTGTGATCAGTGCTGTTGCCCCACATTATAAGACCATACCGCAGTAAAGATTCTACGTATGCATGGTAGGACATGACAGCGGTTTTTATGTTTGTTATGTTTTTTATTTGTTTAGTGCATACACGAATTTATTTATTTTGATAGAGACATCGTTTACATGTGGTTTCAATTTATATCGTCATCTATAATTAAACCTAAAATTTCGTATGACTAGCTGCTTTTATTTTGGAATGTTAAGTTTAAGATTATGTTTATTATTAGTGCATTTATTAAATTGTATATATAAAGATTTGTCTAAATTAATTTTTAAATTATGTATGTCAACCCAATTAATTAAAGTATCTATTGTATTATTTATGTCAGCTTCGTGATCACTCATATTATTATTTTTTTACTGGAAGTCACGATTATGGAAATGTCATCAGCAAATAGAATACATTTATGCTTCGTCATATTGATAATGTCATTTAAGTACAATAAAAACAGAATTGGACCGAGAACACTTCCCTGTGGAACGCCATATTTATTGTTTCGGTATTCGGACGAGTACGTAATTATGTCCCTATTTACATCAGCTTTAGTAATAATAACACATTGTTGCCTATTATAAAGATATGATGTAATCCATTGAAGTGGTGGTCCTCTAATTCCAATCTTTTCCAATTTCTGTAACAATAGGTCATGTGAAACTAGGTCAAAGGCTTTAGATAGGTCAAAAAATAGTCCCGTGGTAAAATTATTATTATTGATATTTGACAGTACTATTTTTATGAGTGAAAAAATTGCCAAAGTTGTAGATTTATCTTTTTGAAAGCCGTACTGTTCGTTTGATATAATGTGATATTTATTACAAAATTCAATAAGTCTTTTATACATGCATTTTCATATATTTTGATATAACGGATATTAGGGTTATAGGTCGATAATTATTAATATCACATTTCTCCTTTTTAAACAGTGGCTTAACTATTGATAATTTCAATGCATCTGAAAGATTCCACAAGAAAATGAAAATTAATTAAATATGTCAAGATTTCAATTAATTCAATTATACATTTTTATTATTTTTGTATTTATGTCATCGTAGCCTTCAGAGCTAGTATTTTTAATAGCATTATTTCCTTGTAACCTCATTTTCAGACATAGGTCTAAGAAACATAGAGTTGACATTCGCGCCGTTAATAGTTACATTTTTCGCTGTAGTGTGTTGTTGATTCACGAGTCAAATCAATAAAATGATTGTTAAAAGCAGAAGCTATATCTACAGGATTCGTAAGAACTTTATTATTAGCTATAATTTTTCTATATTTTCTTGTCATATGGGTTAGATATTTCTTTTTGATAATGGTCCATGTTGCTTTACATTTGTTATCATTTTATTTATAAACTTAATATTAGCATTCTTTTAAGTTAAATACACATTTTTAAGAGCTTAGAATATGATAGGTAACGTATTCTGTTGGCATTACTTTTATTTTATAATATTTAAATCTTAACATTCGTTTTGCTTTACAACTTACTTTGAGGCCTTTGCTTATCCAATTTTGTTTTTTATTTTGTAAATTTATTTTGATTCGTTGTTTCGGAAAACAGAGATAGTAGAAAAGGCAAAATAATTCATGAAATCGGCTGAATGCTGTGTTAGCATCATTTTCCATGTATGCTTCCGACCATGACAAATTTTTCAGGCATTCTTTAAACTTCCTAATGTTATCTAAGTTATAGTCTCTCTTGTAAACATAATATATAGCGTGTTGTTGTGGCTCACATTTTATAGGAAAGCTTAACAACTGTGCTGTGTCATGATCGGAAAGATACAGTGGTAGCAATGATACACAAAAGTTGCCGCATAAATCCGAAAATTAAATGTGGTACAATCAAGATAATTAAAAAAAGGGAGTCATTCGATATTCATAAGTAACCTAACAAAATGTTAAGATAAGTATTTAGATTTCTGGAAAAAAGGTTTTGACTAGGCTCTGTTTATCGATTTTTAAAATCCCCGCCTTTTTCCCGCATAATACCAATCCCCATAAAATCCCCAACCAACTTTAAATTCCCCGCAATTTGGGGAATTCCCCACATGTTGGCAACGCTGGTATGTGAAAGGAAAGGGTAAAGTGAGTAGTATACCTAATGCATTGTTTTGTACCAAGCTAGATAAGAGTTCGGCGACCGCGCTGTTATTGACCTTAGTCAGCTGATTTAAATTACACTGCTGATTTTATGTTTAAGTATTTCCATGATTTTTTTTATGAAATTATCGTTTCATTTAGCTGTACTAACATGATGGAGCGTGAATAAAGCTAATAAAACGTTGTGAAAAGATGATTTTTTTCCTCGGGATCAAATTTCTTTGTGACCCATCATCAAAGGTATCCTTAGTACTATCGTCTGTCTTCGTTTTCAGGAGCGTTTCACAAACACCCGATATAATCTGTCTCAATTAAGATAAACATATTCATTAGAAGTCATGAAATAATGAATTTTCGAAATTATAAATAACTTAAATAATAAATATTTGTTAATGTACATATGTAAAAGTATTATAAAAATTGAATGTAACAATCTATATTTAGAGGTATAAACTATTAGGCAAAATAAATTAATTTTATTCACGATATAATTTTAATGCATTGTTAAAACTAGTTACCATTATACGACGTAATCAAAAAACGTTCCCATAAACGTACTCAGAAATTTAAAACAAAGGTGTCACAAACCGCTTACGCAGCTGGTATTTTTGTACTCAAGAGGTTATGACAAAACGTGTAATATTAAACGAATATCATTTATTGCCAACTAGCGGTCACACCGGTATAAGGCGAATGATAAACAATACAAAGAAAAGATTCTTTTGACCGAGGTTAGAGAAGGATATTACTAATTATGTAAATCGATGTGACAAGTGTTGGCAACATAAACACTTAAATAAATATATAAAAGAACCAATGGTTATAACCGATACGGGATATTCCACTTTTGATAGAGTTTATTTAGATTTAGTAGGGCCCTTATGTAAGGATAGTGATAGTAATGTTTATATACTCACACTAGTGTGATTTAAGTATGTTGAAACTTATCCACATAAAAATAAGGATACTATTTCAATGGCATCGGCTTTTAATTTTGTTTTGAGTTTGTTTAAGTTTAAGAAAATAATAAAATTGAAAACAGCCTTATATACACCTTATACCCTGCCAGTTCATCGGCGGTCTGCCTGGGATCGGTCGCGTGCTGCGTTTAGAAATATGTGGAATTCAAATTGAATATGAAAATTAATAATAAATAATATTGAACATATGTGTCGTTCTGAACTTAAGAAAGATCAAGTGTTCATTACGCAAGACACTTCAGGAGGCTCAAATTCTGCATATGTAGAAGAAATAAAAAGCCATGAATCTGGGATATCCGTCGTGCTGCTCATAATATGCAAACTTTTGGGCTTGGCTTTTTACTATGGTGTATACAAAATTTACAAAAGGTGCCATACAAGCTGGATGCAGAATGAGATGGTAATGCACAATTTGCGTCGCCGGGAAACAACGAATGCGTCAGGTTGAAAATATGTTCATAAGGTGGCAATTGAAAAAATATATTATAGTTCAAGTTTAACAGTCTTATTCATAAAAAGTTAAAATAGGTTTATTAGCTTGTTATAAGGAGGTACCCGTAAAACATTTTTCATAAACGTTTAATAACGCTAGAACGCATTATAAGTGTTCAATAACGGCTTCATAAGTTATGGAACGGTCCACCCTACTATTAACCTGTAAAAAAGAAAAATATGGCTTATTTGCGTGCGAGCAACGAACAGCTGATTGTTGATGTTGTATAGGTTATTGTTGGTGAAATTGTTTTTTGTGGATTTTGATTGCTAAAAAGTGTCGTTATGCATGCTCTGCAAGCTTTAGACGCTATGGATCAAGTAGGAAATGCTCCGCATCGTCGTCGTAAGGTTTACCATAAGATATATGATCCGTTTTCTTTGCGCGATGTAGAGTTCAAACAGCGATACCGCTTCAATAAACATACGGCATCTTTTATAATTGATCTCGTCAGGCAGGATTTACAGCTAGACTCAAGAGGTTGTGGTTCGTTACCAGAATTGCAGGTGTCAACCGCCATTAGATGTTGGGGACGTCGTGAAGTAAGTCTCAACTCGTAGGATACAAGTAATTAATACCCTATATGAGTGTGTAAACATTTTTGTACCTATGGGGGAGACCTTCATGGATTGACTCAACCAACTGTGAGTCGCATTTGTGCCAGAGTAGCTCGCGCGATTGCTCGTCACTCTGAGACTTACATAAAAATACCGCAGTCTCTGGCAGAAGAGCAAAGGGTTATAAGGGAATTCTTAGAGATAAGAAATTTCACAATATTGCAATATGACAACAGAATTCGGTACCAGGTAATTTACACACAAATAATTTTAATCATTCATGAATATAACATTTTTTTACATAATAATATAATTTTCAGATCATGATGATAAACTCAATGCAATTGTGGATGCTGAACTTCTACTTCAAATTGGTGAGGCCAGAGGAAGAGACTTCAATAATGCTCTTCTACGAGCATTTATCGATAGGAATTTTAGCTAATTAAGGCTATTCTTCAGCTTTTTAATTATTACTTTTTGTCCGATCTACGCAGAATGAACTTACTGTGTCTTGAAGTATTGCAGTAGTATGATTGGGTTTAGTTTTAATTTTATTAATAACATTTATTAGGAAGACGTTACTGCCCTATCCTGATTTTTTTCCCTCTGCCGCCTCTTACGACTATGAAGTGGCGGTGTAAGAATATCCACCACCCAATATGATCCCGTGTGTGTCGTAAGAGTTCCCATGTAAGCCTATTAAATGACCGGGCTCCAACAGACTCAAAATCAAATAGTAGAGATAAAGAGTATCACCGTAGTCAAAAATACCAAACCCAGACAATAGTACAAAGATAGTAACTATTCTGTCAGATGTCAGATTTTCCAAAGAAAACACAGCATTTTATGGACTAATATTCCCTTAAATCTGATCTAAATGGACAAAAATCAAGACATTTTATCATTTATAAATCTGAAAGAAATCGTAGTGAGCCACTGAAACAAGTCATTACTAATATAAATGCTTATGGCACTTTAACTAGTAGCGAGGAAGGAGAGGAAACGCACTTTTCTGATAAAACCATCAAATGCAAAAAAAATCCATTGTGAAAGTTGTGGAACTAATGCAAATAAATGA
The DNA here is from genome assembly GCA_029286625.1 of Parnassius orleans. NCBI lineage: Eukaryota > Metazoa > Arthropoda > Insecta > Lepidoptera > Papilionidae > Parnassius > Parnassius orleans. The sequence continues at coordinate 259,830 of JAGSMP010000360.1, forward strand.
AAATCCTGACGAATATGTTTTAATGCAGGAAGAAGATAATTTTTTTTTTTTTGATTACCAAATTTTTGCGAATCTATTAACAGATAACGTTTATTCATAAAAAAAAATATTTGTTTATTTTGACCTTTTTATAAATAATGCCAATAAAACAATAAGACCTATGTTGCAATACGTAGTTACAAACGCAACATAGAACCTTTTCAATTTTGCTTTGGTTTTGTATGCATGACTTGGTGGTTGATTGTTGCAGATGACTAACGCAAGAGGAAGGCGGTTAGTACAGTTAGCAACAAGTTCTTCTCAACACCCTCGCCAGCAGCGACTGAACGAAGCTACTGGCCAGTTGTATGAAGATGAAACTATGCAACAGTGTGACACGTCTAGTGAAAAGGTCTTATTCGAAGAAGGGTCGTCTTCTGACTCAGACTACATGCCAGAAGAAAGTAATGTTGGCTTTCATTCTAATGCATTAGAAGAAAGTAACAGCTCACAAAAGGAAACGCAGTCGTAAGGCTCAAGCAGATCAAATAAAATGGAAGAGATTAAGAAACTCTAAGGCTAGGTTACAAGGTAAACAATATGAATGTTTTGAGAAGGATAGGAATGTATGCACATACAGGGTGACATTATTGGAATATTGTTTCAAAGATTTAAAGATAAATTAATAAAACGAGAAGTCAACAATTGACTGAGAAGTTTATTAACAACATAATATACAATAACTTGAACAAGTTAACAATTATGGTTTTATCCCATCGTGATACATGTGGTTGAAGGGGTGTTGGTGGCGGCCATTCCCTGGGGTAGGGGAATTTGATAACTGATTAATTTGATTGTAACAGATTGAAAGAGGAAACAACAGATATGTAATCAATTATTTGAGTGTAGTGTATATGCTCTCAAAATAGTAAAATTTTATATTATCGACTCCACTATGTGGGTCATTAACATAAAATTTGGGGGTGGATTGTGACGCCTCATAATTATTATTAATAAATAATAATTAAATTCAATATAAAGACATTTAAAAATGTCATAGATATTATATTTTAAACAATTAAAATGCATTAATAAGCATAAAGTTCAAATATATTCATTTCGAATATTGAATATTATAGTATACTAAACGCATAATATTGTGTTTAAAAATCTCTAAATTTATTAAAATTCTGCTTAAAATATTCAAAATGTATTAAATAATACAAGTACAATTCGTTTATATTGCAATAATAAAGATAAATAACATTTGCAATATAATTGATAAAAATGGGTCTAAAATGTTCTAAGTTCATGAGGGACTTCTTGTATTACTCAAAAAATTAATTATGATGGTGTTTATTTGGGTTTATTATTTGGGTTGTAGTTAATGAGGGTGTTCAAGTAATAATTGCTTATATGAAGGGCGTTGCCGGAGACACATACCCATGGGTGTACATATAATATGGAGTGGTCGGCTGACCGACTGCTGTCCCATTCATAACTGCCTTTACGTTTTACGGAATTAACCGGTTAAATTGGGTGTCAAAACCTTTGTTCATAAGTAACCGGTAACCTATATCGTTTAGGTTAAGTAAAAACCGGTTACTTCTTTAACCGGTAATTGAAGGAGCGATATATGTATTTACCGGTAAATAATCTAAATTAACCGCTCTTTTTAAACCGGGTCCGAGCCCTGGTTACTTGTTATGCTCTTGTACCTTGGTAAAAGAAAACAATATCTACTTCTAGCGTAATCTAAATAAAGATTATTCATGCAAATCCAAAGGATTTAGCTGTACATCTTACGTGGTAGAGGCACGCTGCAGTTAAATTATGGTTGCAGCACGAATGGGTCGGTTTGACCGGGGTAGGACCACGCTCTCACAGAATACCAGCGTAAAATAGCAGCTTAATGTTGCTGTGTTTCGTATGGTGAGTGTAGAGAATCGGAGACTCTTTTCACTGGAAACGAGGCATTCCATTGTAGTCGTCAGGGGTGACAACGCATCGGCATTTTGATCTTAATCGAAGATAAATGTAAATGTCTATAGGCCACAGCATCCACTTACCATCAGATGGACTATGTGCTTGTTTGTCACGCCCATTCTATAAAAAAAAACACGAATGTATTATGTACTTTCAATAACTAACTATAAACTAATATAATATATTATTTTCTTTTACAGTTGGCTACTCAAGAAATCAAAAACCAGGCTGCAGTATTAGAATTACAGACAAATAAAATACTTTTGGAAAAAGCTACATTAGAATTGGATATTTTAAAAAACAGTTTACAAAATAAAACAAGTGATTAGTTAAATTATGTTTTATTTTAACCTTGTTTCTATTTTTTTTATTACTGAGAAAACAATATATTGGCAACAGATTGTCTGACCAAGAAACCGTTACTGTTGGGGTTCTCTTGTACAGGAACATTATCCATGTTATTGATTAATATATTGTCATCAGTGTCATCACTAGAAGGCATCATGATATCATTCAACATTATTAATATATTGAGCAGTGTGGCACATGCACATATCACTGCCACAACGGTTTCCTTTTTGATCCCATTCCCACCTGGAGACAAGGAAACCTGTTTCCAAATTCCAAAGGTCCTCTCAACAGTATTCCTTGTTTTAATATGACTTTTATTATACAGTTCTTGTTCAATACTATTAGGTGACAAAAATGGTGTTAGCAACCCAGTGCTGACTGCATATCCACTGTCTCCAAGTAGCATACCCTGTCCTTTTAAGTTTTCAATGCTTAACATTTGTTTGACAGAACTGCTATTATATATAAAGCTGTCATGTGTGCTACCTGTTTATCGTGCCAACAAATCAAAAAATTCTAAATTAGTTCCTGTTACTGCCTGGACATTGATTGAAACAAACCATTTTCTATTTCTATACACTTAAGAAGACATTCCACCAGACTTCTTATTTTAATATGTGTACGGTCAATACATCCTATCACTCCAGGAAATTGTGCCACTTCAAGAAACTTTTGTCTGCAAGAAATATTCAGAAGTTTAGTATGTTACTATTAAAAGTATGTTGAATGTAGAATATATATAATATGTATAATATTTATCAATGTTTCTAAAAATCATGAACATATTTTACTTGATGATATCTTCCACTGTAGATGGAAATTTTACAAACATTTTCATTTGTAGTGCTATTTAATTAGACACAGTAGTTATAATTCTTGATACTGACTGTTGCCATATATTCATGATGTCCCATCTAGTTTCTGAAAAAACACATGAAACCAGGTAAGTACCTACTTCCATAAGTGATAGATTTATTTAATTCAGTCATAGTATCCTGTATCTGTGCACCTTGCTATAACATCACTTTACAATGAGGGGTGCTGATATTGTGACCGGGTTGTGCAGCAATAATTTATAAGAGGTACCTAATATTAAAGGTGTCCTATAACACACAGTTTTTTTACTTACTTGGAAACTCCCAGTAGCATAGTATCTCAACGTAACGAGAATCATTATTTCTGGAGTAAACGGCAGACCTTTTTTGCTAGGTTTTTTTAAATGTGGTTCTAACATTGGCATTATGGTACTTTTTATTGCTTGGGGGTAAACCAATGTCGTGAGTAAAATTCTTGAACAGTATACTTCTGAAATGGATCCGAATAATCACGCTAATAATGTCTTGGTCCTGGTTCTCTAAATCTTCTTGCATAGTCCACAAAATCAACAAACTCTTCATAAACTGACATTTTCTCAAAATATCACAATTTGATCACAATAAACAAATCCTTGAAAATAACCTCACAAATTGTCCTGTCAAAATCATTCATTATGAAGTTAAGTGATTGTAGAGCGTTACTTAAAGTTAACGGTTCCTTAGGCCTATTAATGAATCATTAACTCACTCTGAGAGTCAAATTTTTTAAATCTTTACTTGGTGACGGCTTAAGTTAAAGATATAAATTCTAAAGAAAGACAAAGAAAGAAACGAGAAGAGGGGGGTGGGAGTCGTTACAGTATCCTATAAAAAAAACTTCAATATTCTAGCTTAGGCAAAGTAGAGGAAATGCCATTAACTGCTTGGCCATTCCGAAGCTTATTTCTCAGAAATTATGAGGTGTAGGCTATAATGGGTTGTTTTGATAGGTGCATAAAGTTTTCATTTGCATTCTTTCTTTACATGTCATATATCACTTTTTCTATGCGTGGCAAAAATATCACAAAAGCCTCTAAATTCGTGCAAAGTTAGGGCATTTTACGGTACGTACATATTTCGTGAATTTCTATAATAATAACTTATACTATAAAATTATTTTATTTTACGCTAAGCTCTCTTTTCTACCGATCAAAAAGGAGAAGGTTGAGTACCTTCTCCTTTTTGATTTCGATTCGACTGTATGTTCTATTTTTAATATGTTTTTACCTCATAACTTTTTTCTGGGTAAACCTATTTCGATGATTCTTCTTTTTTTGTTTGAAAGCTGGTGCTTCTCATGTGGTCCCATATAAATTTGATTGAGGTCTGACCAGTAGTTTTTGAGTTATCCTTAATAATTTATATAGAAGTCGGTTGAACAAATTTTTTAATTTTTAATTATCTATCTTATTATACTATACGTTAATTCAATTATCACACTTTTTCTGCTTTTACAGTGCGTTGGAATTATTATTATTTCTTTTACAGAATGTCATTCTGTCTTGCAATTAATAATTTATGTTTTTTATACAAAAGTGGTATTTATTTAAGGAACAATATTCGTTTTACAGAAACTACATAATTATGTCGACTCAAATATAATTACTCTATATAACATTTGTTCCTTTGTAAAATATTCTTCTGAACCTGGTTATATAAGTAAAGCTACGCCACATGAGTAAACAAAATGTACAGAGGCAAAGCTTCTAAGGAGCTGTGAAAGTTTTTACCTATTTTGGTAGGGTTGGCACAGGAGGATAAAATTAAATAAACAAAACATTTATCAGCTTTTATTATATATTTAAGATAAAATATTTTTGCTCAAGCAATTCATACATACATTAATTTCAGATGCATTCTCACATTGGCAGGAACTTAAACAAGCACCATCATTTGTCAGCAAGTTGAGTGTTGGAAAAGCATTTCCAAATAAATATTTTACAGGTCTTTTTTTATAAAACTTAATACATGATTTTTCGAAGTGATCCTCACAGAGTCTATATTGTCGCCTTTTTTTAAAAAAAAAGGTTTTTAAAGGAGATCTTCTCGTCCGACAGCTTTTAACCACTCTTGACGTCTAAAATAATAATAATAAAAAAATAATGAACCTAATTATTTAATTTATAAACGTAATTATTCAATCATAAACATTATAAAAATAACTATTCAATCACATAAAGGTAGGTAGGTCACTTATAGGAGAGTTTCTATCTACCACATTAAAAATAATAAATTATAGTCAAGTTACTATTTACCTAGTGGAATCTTGGGGATAATTAAAAAATTATACATTTTATTGTTCTATTATTGTTCATACGAACAGTACAGTAAACCATATTAACACTTTTTATATTTCATTTGACACGAATAATTGTTTAAAAAATAAAATTTTACTCTTATTATTCTTTACATAACCCTGACTTTGAGCACTGGCCGAGCCGGTTTAAAGCAGTTTCTCGCTGTACGTGACGAGCCGCCAGTGCTCACGCACACACGCGCGTCAAGCTTGTAGTAGTGTAATTATCATATCGCGGTTGTATGAAGCTTTGCCTCTGTACGGTACGGTTTCTTTACTTATGTGGCTTACGCCCCGCAGTGGGTACTATTATTACTAACGAGTAATTATTATTGGGACTACACTTTAAAATTAAAACAATTGACATAAGTACACTCCACCGTCCACCAAAATGTCATGGCGCCTATACAAAACGTTCTGTAGACAGTGTAATTCTATATCAGCCGTTTGGAACGTCAAATGTTTTCGGTAAAGTGCTTGTAGATTTTGTGTGGTTGATAATTTGTGTTTTAAAATGTCGAAAAAAAATCGCGGACCTAATTTCTGCGCAAATGGAAAAGATATTTTAATAGGAAATTGTAAAATATAAAAATAACATAGAAAACAAAAAAACAGATGCAGTGACGATTGCTCATAAAAATGAGGTTGGAAGATGCTCACGGCAGAGTTCATCTCCCTGAGCAGTTTCAATGTCCGTAATTCCGACCAACTTAGAACGTGTTGGGATAACCTTAAAAGAACAACAAGGAAAGACAAAGCTGCGACAAAGGAGATTTTCTTAACAGGCATGATCTATTGATCTATTTGTAACTTAATAACACGTTTTATTTTCAAACATTCTATCTAGCACAGTAATAATTTATGACCTCTATTTTGAATACCTAACTATTTTTACTGTAGATCTCACCAAAATTCATTCAGTGGTTTCCTAGTCTGCGAACAGTCATAAGTGATTATAGTGATGCCTTGCGACTACTTACGCTCCTTTTTAGTCTTAACACTGTTTCATAATCTATACTTTGCTAGTTCCAGGTAGAGGCAGGCCCAATCATGCACTACCAGGGCCTTTTCAAGAGCAAGTAGAAATATTACTTGGCTCAACACTAGATGGTCTTCCAAAAGAATTTGATAGTGATGGTCAATTACAAGAAGACTTTTTTTATATAGGATAAAGGTAACAAAGGAGCACACAGTTCACTTGATGGTAAGTGGATGCTGTGACCCATAGCCATCTACATCTATCTTCGGTTACGAATAAAAACGCAGATGCGTTTTCACCTGTGAAGACTAAGATGGAATGCCTCGTTGCCAGTAAAAAGGGTCTCCGGTTCTCTACACTCACCATACGAAACACAGCAGCGTTAAGCTGTTATTTTACGTTGGTATTCTGTGAGAGCGTGGTCCTTCCCCGGTTGAGCCGACCCTTATAGCTGCAGCATGGCTCCACCGTGTAAAAAAACTCAGTTACAGCGTCTAATAAAGTAAAGGAAGATACAGAAGAAATATTAACTCCTTCCCCCCGGACCGCGAAAGCGAACAGACGTGTCCTCCGTGATTGTTGTTTTTATAAATAAAATAATTCTTCAAAAAGTTTCTCAAAAATAAACTAAAAATCCGTGCGTGTAGTACCATCCTGCTTCATTGAAGATGTAAGCCACGCCCTTTGTATACTGCCAGCGTGTATACATTTGCTGCATAATTTTTGGCTCCACCCACCGCCTTTGCTCAAAAAGCGCCTGCTATTATAAAATAGCTAATCTGCAGAAAATTATTGCTTTGCTCTACATATTTAAAAATCAACATGCTTCGTTCACCTAAAGGTGCGTACGGATTGCGCGTACCCTGGTACGCGTACTCAGTTTACGCGTATTCGGAACGCCTAGTCCATACCTGCAGCTACGCGTTCACTCTTAAGTGAGTGATAGACGGGCGAGCAAGTACGCGTACTTATGGCTCGACGACCTTTTTCGCTCGTGTGTCACCGTAAGTACGCGTACTTTAAAACCGCCGAGTAAGTTCGTCGGCGATCCAACCGGTTTGAAATCTTACTCGTAGCTCGTCTTGGCTCGTACGTGTGGCAGCACTGCGAGCCGCGAGCCGCCATTTTGTTTCGCCAGTCCGTGGACGCGCACGCTTGTTTAAATTGCAATTTTTGTTAATTTTGATTCAGAAATTTCAAAATGTGTGATTTTCGAACTTATTCGCATGAACTGCTAACTGAATTTATAGAAGCTTTCGAAATAACCCTTGTCTTTGGAAAATTAGAAGCAACGACTACAAAGACAAAAATTTGAAGCTTCAAGCATACAATAATTTATTAGAAATTATACGGAAGGTAGAAAGAGATGCTACGATTGAGAACGTCAAGAAAAAAATTAATTCATTAAGGGCTGGGTTCCGAAAAGAACATAAAAAGTGCAAGATAGCAAAAAGACAGGTTCAGGAACTGACCAGGTATACGTGCCAAAATTATGGTATTACAGTCAGCTTGAATTTCTCAAAGATCAAGGCCAAGTAAGTTTAATTATTTATTAAAGAATTTCTATACACTATTATATTATACGTGCGTATTCTTTGTTATGCCTGTGCCTAAATTAGGTAGGTACCTAAAATAGAGTACCTATTATAGCACTTTGTTTCATTACAATAATGACATTGTGATGTTGAACATTAAAACCAAAAGTAAATTTAGAGGGTTTTCATTTAATTACAGGTGAACAATCAACTGACAATATAGACAGCAGCGAACAGGAGACAGCTAATGATAATGAAAATACATTTGATGCTGAACATAGTGAAAATGCTACCCAGGTAAAAATACTATTATTATATCATTCTTTGTTGCCATGACACTGCACCACTAGTATTAAAGTAGGTTTCATACTTTTCTCTGATAATTTTTGCATTTTGAGGGGTTACGACTATGTGTTTGTTGTAGTGACTGTAATTCTTTATTTTGTGGTCTCAGCCCCAATTCAATAGTTCCATTTTCGTGATTTTCACTATCTAAGTGCTGATGTGGACTGTAAACTTGTCTTAATTTTTCCTTAAAAATTGTGCAATACACAACATGCCAAAACTATTTTGTTAATATTGTGCACACTGGTATTTATAGGCGATCGAAAATGTGGAATCTTGCCAGAATTCAAAAACATTTTCTATAATTCTTCTAGCCCTGCATACTCTATAATTGTATATCCTCTTAATGGTTTCTTATATTTACGCGAACATATCATTGAATAAAATTTTTGGATTATCGTTTAATTTGTAATTTTGATTTTGATTAAAGCCAGGTTACATCCATGGTCACGGGGACTGACCATGGATGTTGTAAAGCACCCGAAACGTCGGGAATCAAATTAGTAAAATTAAACGCGATAAATCCGTAAAATAGTTTTATTCAATGTATATCCTCTTACTTGAGCTAGCCTGTGATTGCCTTTGTGGGTACGGTTTCATAAAATCTGTCCTCAAAGCAAAGCCTCGTCGCCAATAAATACATAAGGCAATTCTTCTGAATGACCGCTTGGTTTTCTGGGGCTAGGAAGATTTAAGCGCTTGAATTCAATCTTTGAAAGAATGTAGTTTTTGTAATACACCTCCATCAGAAATACGTCCATTTGTTGCAATATCTACATAAATAAATTCATAATTTGCATTTGCAATTCCATAAGTACAATACTGTGATACCTTTATAATTAAAAAATGTGAGCCGGCTCCGGCAGGAGGACTATAGCTACATGTTTCCATCGACGGCTCCTAAACAATTTGAAATTACCATGTACGCTCAAACTCTTCAGCAATTGCTAGCCATTCTTCTTCTGAACTCGGAACTGTAACAAAACCCATAATTCAGTATAAATGATATCATTTTATTTACAGAAACCCAGATGATGAATATGATGCTATAGGAAAAAATGTCGCAATTAAACTCCGCAACATGACTGCTATTCAACAAGGCATAGCTGAAAAGCTCATCAATGAAGTTATTTTTTTGGGACGTTTTGAAAAATTAACATTCAATACAAGTATACATAATCCAGTTCCAGTCCAGGTACCCCAAAGACCATTGATACACATGCCAGCTGTTCCAGTCCAGCTGCAAGAAACACAATCATTTAACTTGACACAAGACTCGCAAACTATTAGTATCCCGGACACCCTGGTTGAATATTTAAACTTTAATAATAATAACTAAAATAAATAAAATAGTACGTTACATTTGTATATGTTCAAGAATAAATTTATTTGTTAAGCATTAAAGTTAATGTGCCATTGCAAAATAAAGTCTGATTATTTGTACTGAGTTATTTTATTTATAAAGTATGTAATAAATGATACATACCTTGAAATATGTTTTCAGTGCAGAGTAGATTGCGTCACATGTCTCAGGAATTATGTACCCCAATGACTGTCTTGATATCGCTGACGAATACATTACATCTTTATATGTTCCACCAGTTATCAAAATCGTAATGTTGCACTTAAACGTTCTTGCGGCGAAATTGCAGATCTCATTATAGTGTCTTGTCTTGATATTTTAGGCGCAAAGATTGTTAACAAATATTCGAAGTCAGTAGGCGACATCCGGGTAAAGTTTTTATATTGACCACTTATATGCTGAGATTTTAGTTCCACAAGTAAAGAAGATCTTCTTTTATACAATTTAATTTTCCACCATCGACGCCTTCGACATTTCCGGTCTTCAGTTAGTAAATACATGAAAATAAAAGCCGCACCAGTTATCACGACCTTCCTATTCGGCATGTTCGTAGCAACTGAGTGGAAACAGCTTTTGAAATAGTTTCGCGTACACAATTCGCTTTGAGTTCGTGTGCCGTCCACACTGTTGACGCTAAATTACACGTTATCTTACATTACACGTTACACTCGTCTGGACCCGGCCTAACATCTCACAAAAGCAGACAATACTTAGCTCTGTGAAATCCTATAATAAGAACAACCCTAGTAAAAAACTTAATGTGTCACATTTTGGTATAAATACTAGTGCTGCTCTAGTTTACGTATCCGAATACCTCACCCCTAGTACGAAGAGAATATACTACTTGGCTCGCCAGTATTCAAAAGAAAAAATGTACAAGTTTTGCTGGACTGCAAATGGAAAAGTTTTCATACGAAAATCAGACAGATCACCTGCGATATTAATAGGAAATGAAGCCCAATTCGAGGATCTAAAACGTGAATGACTAGATATTGCTTCATTGTGCATTAAAATTCATTTTAACCATTCCTTACGTTACTCCATGTTAATTTTAAGGTTTATTTCTTCGTTTTTCTTATTAATAATTATAAGTTTAGTTTTAAAATTTCTACACAAACTTACAAACCAACAAATAAAACATACTACACACAAATACTTACACTCACTCATCAGACTTGTGCTTATTCCTACACTATTCACAATTAAACATTTCATAAAAACTTCATTATTCCTGTGATAATCATTCATCATAATCAACATAATATGCTTAATTGCGCTGAATTATATACGCTATTGCACGTCAAACGCTGTACTAACCATTATAAAACGAATGCCCGTAAACTAGAACTTAAAAATATCTCATTTATTACATTTCTTGCTTATGTTATTAAGTATACCCATTCAATACAGTCTATTGTTCCTATAAACAGTACAATCTTATTCTCTTACATACACAAATTATACGTCTCAAATGTTTATAATAAAAATGGCGAATAATATTAACTCTTACATCGACAATATTATGTTTTATGTATTACGAGTATGTATTATTCGCGCGGCCCGCAACTAGCGATGGTACCACAATACCTAATAATTTACAACACTTGTCTAAATACCTAACTTATCTACTTAACCTACTATTTTGCCACTGTGCTTGTCTCCACGTAGCCACTTTAATTCGAATTCACAGGTTTAATAAACCAAATAACTGGTTCGATTCCCCGCTAATGAAAAAAATAACAAGGTTAGAGTCATGCTTTTTTATCCATTGTGTAGGAATGTTTATTATTCTGATGTATTCAGTTATGTACCTATTCAGATCAGTTCAGTACAAAGTTATTTAAAACAAAATAGGTATGAAACAGCTTACCGATCCTCCGTGGCCTTATGAGATTCTCCAAGGCACATTAACATGTTGCCGTATACACGAGCACTATAAACGGACCTACGCGTTAGTAAAAGCATTATTAAAACAAAACAAAAAACACAAAACGTAACACAAGAATAATATCATCTATACTTATAATAAATCTGTAGAAAGGTCAATTCTGTACATGAAATATATTTCCAAAATAACTATCAGGGGGTGATTAGTGATCGATACTGATGCCAAAAATGCAAACAGTAAAATTTTTGTCTGTCTGTCTGTATGTTCCTTATAGAAACAAAACTACTGACGGATTTTAACGAAACTTGGTACAATCATTCTTCATACCTGGGCAGGTTATAGTATACTTTTCATCACGCTACGATCACTAGGAGCAGAGCAGTGAAGGTAAATGTTGGGGAAACGAGAAATTACTCCATTTTTAAGCTTCCGTCGCGTGCAGCCTTAATGGTTAAAGCTACACAGAAATCATGTATAACGGAAATGTTCTCCTTAAAATTATATAAAACTATCCACGACAGCATATGTCTATTTTTATGGTTGACTCACAATAACACGTAAATCCCGATAGCTTAGCAGTTCGGAGCTTGATTATATTTGTCTACTCTACGTTTATAACACTCACTCATCCCTAATTAAAAAGTTAACATTATTATCTATTCAATAAAAAGAATCATAGAAATCGGTATAGAAACACCAAAGTTATACATGAAATACGCTAATAAGCCATCGCGAATACTGAATCATGCTATAAGGATTATTTTGTGTAACGGTCGCCGCGCTCGACGCGGCTCGCGGCAGGAGGTATAAAAAAGCGGGGGGTCCGAGTGCGAGCCCCGGTCCCCTGGCATACGTCCGCTAAATACTTAGGTGTCACCCTTGACACGAGGCTCACTTTCGAGCCCCATGTCAAGAGAGTAACTCGCAACGCGCGATTTTATCTGGGTAGGCTCAACAGTATGTTGGGCCGACACAGTAAAATGTCCCTCCATAATAAACGGACCCTTTATAAGGTCTGTATACGACCCGTAATGTCTTACGCGGCCCCCATTTTTGCTCACGCTAAGCCCAAAACCTTGAACAAACTTCAAGTTGTTCAAAACCTCTTCTGTCGTCGGGCTACGAACGCACCTTGGTACGTCCGTAACGCCGACCTCCACCGAGACTTAGAGCTCCCCACAGTCCAACAATTTCTTAAAAAACTCTCTGAAAACTTCTTCAAAGCTTCAGAGTCCCACCCCAATCATTTCATTCGTGAGGCAGCTTCCTATGCAGCCCCACTTCCCTCTCGCTATCGAGTCCGCAGACCGAGAAACGCTCTCTCGGACCCCCCCAACAAGCTTTCGGCCGACCTGAACTGCCTCTTGGCGGCTCAGGCAAAGCCTTCTTCATCCAATACTTAATATGCCGTAGTAGGCACTTCTCTCAGCGGCCTCTCGCCGCCTGCGCCCTCTTTTCCCTAAAGAGGGTCGCATCAAATCTCGGCAGTAAGGCCACTATGGCCAATACCGATCCCAAGGTGGTGTTTAGTGGGTAGGCACTTAGGTTAGTTAGGTTAGTCAGTGAGTCCCACATAACCACGCAGCCGGCTGCGTGGTATGCTTAGAGCATTCACCACCTCCCCGCTTCCGGAGGTGCCTTTTGCATTGGGCTAAAAAAAAAAAAAAAGTTGAGCTTCATACAATATTTGGCTGTTGATGCGAATAGACGTTCAGAGTGTTCGACCTTATTGACAAACAATAATTGATTTTAACAAACCGTGCTTATCAGCGCGACTTTTAGTCTACTCTTACGTTTAATAATTTATTTTTAGATTTCTTTGGTTGTTATTTTATAAAATAGGTATTAGTTATTTTGGTAGTGTTTAAATATTTCTTAGTATTAGCTTAATTATAAATTAAACTTTTTTTTATTTAGCTGTAGTTTTAAATAGGTACCTAGGTATCAAATAGGTTATTTCATTCTATTAGACGTAGTTTAGGTACCTACTTATATATTTTTAAGAATTTAATTTTGGATAAGGATTTATTTAGGATCCGTTTTATTATTTAATTAGGTATTTAGATTTTTTTAAGTGTATGGTAGCTATAGTTAGGACCTCTAACGTAGATTATTTTGTAAGGTAACTGAATGCCGTCGATTAAAAATAAAATACACAATGAAAAACGATTATCTTTAGCTCGAAATTCGAGAGAAGCTAAGAGAATGAGAAATGTGCGTTCTCAAGAATCGGCAGAGACGGACGAACTGCGAGAGGCCCATCTTACTGCAGACAGATTTCGACATAGTCTTAATGACTTAGATGTACACATAGAAGATCAATCTACAAATTCGGTGGCGTGGTCCGACAAATATAAAAGTGGGTTTGCTTATAACCTCACAATTGATTACAGATCATCTTCTGTAATAGGCGATATGAACGTAGTATGTTCTTTTTGTAATGCTTCAAAGTGGAGTAAGGAGTCGGCTGGTTTCTGTTGTTCTGGAGGTAAAATAAATTTGCCTTCGTTCGAAGATCCACCGGAACCTTTGAAGTTACTACTTTTAGGGGAACATGTGCAATCTAAACAGTTCTTAGACAATATTCGCACTCATAATAGTACGTTTCAAATGACATCCTTTGGTGCTCAACAAATCCCAGAAGGTCCTTTCATGCCTACTTTTAAGATACAAGGTCAGGTTTACCATTTGATAGGATCCCTTTTGCCTGAAGACCAACCTAAGTTTCTTCAAATATATTTTGTATCCGACTACAACGAACAGTCGAATATAAGAAATCAATATTTCCTGAATTTAAATACTGAACTTATTTCACAACTTCAGAACATGTTGCATCAGGTTAATTCGTATGTATGCAGTTTTAAATCGGCATTAGAAGCTCTTCCTCAAGATGTTGATAACAATTATAAAATTGTTATAAATGCCGATAGGCGTTCAACTCAGGAACACCCTGGGCGTTATAAAGTTCCATCCACGAATGAAGTTGCTGTGTATTGGTCGACCAGGAATGTGGTAGGCGTGATATCGTTATCCGTTCCAGAGACAATCGTTTGCAACGTATTCACGAAACCCACAGGGCTTACGACAGTTTGCAATATCCTTTGATATACTCTCGAGGGGAAGATGGTTATAATTTCGCTTTATACCAAACTGATCCGCGTACAGGCGCACCTAATTATAATAAAAGATGTCATGCCTTCAATTTTATTGTTACCACTTGCAAGTGAGACGGAATAGATTTGTATACTTTCAACGTTTTCGTGGCTTATTCAATCAGTTTATTGTTGACATGTACGCAAAAATTTAAACCGAAAGATTAGTTTATATACGATCTAATCAAAGGCAGCTGCGCGCTGAAGAATACGTGCACCTTCGCGACGCCATGCAGCAAGATAATGATACGGTGAATATGGGCCGTTTAGTTATTTTACCCTCTTCTTTTACTGGTGGTCCACGCTACATGCACGAACGTACTCAAGATGCTTTTAGTTACGTAAGAAAATATGGACGTCCCGACTTATTTATTACTGTAACTACCAATCCCAAGTGGGATGAAATCACTCGGGAGCTTATTGAGGGCAAGCACCGCATGACCGCCATGATATTATCGCAAGAGTTTTTTTCATTTAAAATTAAAATCAATGATAGATCTACTTACCAAAGATAACATTTTCGGAGATGTATTGTGTTATATGTGTAGTGTTGAGTGGCAAAAACGCGGCTTACCTCACGCACATATCCTGCTTTGGTTAAAAGATAAGGTTCGACCTAATGATGTAGACAGTTCAGTCAGTGCTGAAATTCCAGATCCGATTGCAGATCCCGTGTTATACGACATTGTTAAAACTCATATGATACATGGTCCATGTGGTGCATTTAACGGGAATGCTCCTTGCATGCAAGACGGTCATTGCACTAAAAGATATCCAAAAGCATTAGTGGATGAAACTGTAACAGGACATGATGGATACCCATTATATCATCGCCGTTCAAGAGACAATGGTGGTTTTACTGTTGAAAAGCGAGTGTCTGGACCACAGGTTACTTTAGATAATAGGTGGGCCGTTCCGTATTCGCCTGTGATGTCTAGAGCATTTCAAGCTCACATAAATCTTGAAATGTGTAATAGTGTAGAGTCAATAAAATATATTTGTAAGTATATTAACAAGGGCAGTGACCAAGCTACATTTGCGTTGAGAAATGAACATGATGAAGTTACTAGATTTCAGTCAGGCAGATATATCAGCTCTTCAGAAGCTGTGTGGCGGATCTTAAGTTTCAACATTCACGAAAGATATCCACCTGTGACTCATCTGGATGTTCATCTTGAAGGCGGTCAACGTATATATTTCAACGCCGAAAATGTTACAGAACGATTAGAGAACCCTAGACAAACAACTTTATTAGCATTCTTTCGACTTTGCCAAACTGATGATTTTGCAAAATCTCTTTTGTATGAGGAAGTTCCATCGTATTATACCTACGATAAGCAACGAGGTGTCTTTAATCGTAGACGCCGTGGCAGGCCTGTAGATGGCGAGTCAGGTATTTTCAAAGAACATGTTCTTGGTAGAGTGTATACCATTCATCCTAACAACGCTGAGTGTTTCTATTTGCGATTATTATTACATACAGTGCGAGGACCAACATCATTTATAGATTTGAGAAAAGTAGACGATGTTGTTTATCCAACTTATCATGCAGCTTGCCAAGCGCGTCGTTTGCTTGAAAATGATCAGCATTGGGATAACGCTTTAGCAGAATCCTGTGTTAGTGATAATCCACGACGGTTACGCAATTTATTTGTAATTTTGTAATTTGTCAGATGCTGTACAATTATGGGAAAAATATAAAGAAAAATTTGCAGAAGACTTTCTTCGGAATATATCTCACAATGATGAAGGTGCAACTAATGATAATTTCCGTGATCTTGCCATAAATCTGTTCTTATTAGCTCTTCAGGAAGACTTAACAGCAGTAGGCGGTAAATCACTCTGTGAATATGGTTTGCCAACACCAACCTCAGTCGGAGAGGTTACCAATAGGGAATATTCTGAGATTGGTTACAACTCAATGGAACTGCTGGCAACATTAGAAAACGGTGTCCCAATGATGACTGCAGAACAACGTTCAGTCTATGATCGCGTGTGCGAGAGTGTTAATTTTGAACAATATGGTTTTTAGATGCACCTGGAGGAACTGGGAAAACCTTTTTGACTAAATTAATATTAGCTTATGTTCGAAATCAGCGTAAAATTGCTCTTGCCGTGGCTTCATCAGGTATAGCTGCAACATTGCTACCAGGAGGTAAAACTGCTCACACTATGTTTAAAATACCAATTGATTTAGATTGCAAAGTCCAACCTGTAGTATTTCAAGAAATAGCGACAAAGCTAAGGTATTACGTGAGTGTAATTTAATCATATGGGATGAATGTACGATGGCCCACCGAAAAGGAGTAGAAGCGGTAGACAGAACTTTAAGGGATATAAGACAAAATGATCGACCAATGGGCGGTATCACGGTTTTATTTTGTGGTGATTTCCGACAAACCTTACCGGTAATACCACGGGGAACCCGAGCTGATGAGGTTAGGGCTTGCCTAAAAAGCTCTTATTTGTGGCGTGATATACAATCGGTACATTTGACTATAAACATGCAAGTTAGAACTGGAGATAACCGGATGATCGTCAATTTTCTGATAAATTATTAAAATTGTACCTATCACAACTACACCAAGGAAAACTTATTCTGACGCCTGAGTTATGTTGTATAGTGCAATCCCAACCACATCTTATATCGTCGGTTTACGGTGACGTAACAATTATATTAAATAGGGACAATTTTTGGCTATGCAAAAGATTCATTTTAACTCCTCGCAATGACGAGGCATCTGAGATTAATAACAAAATACTGTCGAATATACAGGGGGAAAGCAAAGTTTATAGCTCAATAAATAGAATGGTCGATGAACAAGAAGCCACTAATTACCCGATAGGATTTTTAAATTCTTAAAATATGCCCGGACTTCCTTCTCATTCTCATTCATTTCTTCAAAAATTGGCATTCCGATTATTCTGCTCCGAAATTTAAGACCACCACAACTTTGCAATGGAACTCGGCTATAAGTAACCCAGTTGCAACAAAATATAATCGAGGCTCAAATTTTAACAGGTTGCGGTGCAGGAGAAACCGTATTTATTCCCAGAATTCCCATAATACCAAATAATTTTCCATTCCAATTTAAAAGAACGCAATTCCCAGTATCATTGTGTTATGCAATGACAATTAATACGGCTCAAGGGCAGACTTTTCGTGTTGCTGGAGTAGATCTCGGTGTCAGTTGTTTCTCGCATGGTCAGTTGTACGTCGCTCTTTCCCGGGTTAGCAGTTCTAGAAATCTTTATGTTCACGTGCCGGACGGGTCAACTTTCAACATAGTTTACCCGGAAGCTTTGCGCTGAAGTATTTTTGTTCTATAAGTACTTAAACCTCATGTGAACGTGATCTAAACAATATTACCAATATATTAACTTAATAACACACAAGGAGTTACACTCCATCCAAAGCCCAGCGACACTATAACATATATAGGAATGACGTCTTAGCGAAAGTTGTTTAGTCTGATGGGCATTTCCTGTTGACTTACAAAAATGAAAGATCTAGAACGTCTCGAATCGTCTCGCGAATCACGTTGTTTTCCCGTCCCCGGGCTCTTAGAATTCAACATCAGACGTTTCAGATCTTCGATTTTGACGACCCCGTTGTCGCTGGCATAAGCAACATGATCCGCGTACGAAGTCTCGGGCAGAAGCTAGTTAAGTAATAAATAACAAGTAATAACGACAATAATTTGATAAACAAAACAATTGAACTGTCGCTCGTGACTGTCTCAAAAACTAAAATTATTAATCAATTCTGCCAAAACAAATGCGCACGAGGTAACGTCCTTGAAGCACTGAGGAGTGAGGACTCCACAGACCGTTAAACCGTAAAGACATCGCCAACGTTTATTTTATTTATAAGTTTAGTTATCCCTACGACTAGTCTTCGTATGGAATTTAGAAGTTATGGTTGTCATTTTTAATACAATTACACAATCAATTGTACCCTGACGCAACAAGCAGTTCTTTACTACAAAAATTATATTGAAATTAATAAACGTACTTAATTTGGTACTCGATACTCAGTACTCCACACAATTATAAACACTATTTCAGCGTTATCTTTGATTTTGTATAAGGAAATAGAAAAATGAAATGGTACTGAATAATTTAATTGTTAAAATCAATTGCAATTATGATCGACAGTTAATTAATCTATCAGAATTAATGTAAAAATTAATACTTTTACTTTATTTTAATTGACTTTCCGTATTTAATCAATTGAATCAATTGAACTGTCGCTCGTGATAGTCAACATGGAACTGTCTCAAAAACTAAAATTATTAATCAATTCCGCCAAAACAAATGCGCACGAGGTAACGTCCTTGAAGCACTGAGGAGTGAGGACTCCACAGACCGTTAAACCGTAAAGACATCGCCAACGTTTATTTTATTTATAAGTTTAGTTATCCCTACGACTAGTCTTCGTATGGAATTTAGAAGTTATGGTTGTCATTTTAATACAATTACACAATCAATTGTACCCTGACGCAACAAGCAGTTCTTTACTACAAAAATTATATTGAAATTAATAAGCGTACTTAATTTGGTACTCGATACTCAGTACTCCACACAATTATAAACACTATTTCAGCGTTATCTTTGATTTTGTATAAGGAAATAGAAAAATTAAATGGTACTGAATAATTTAATTGTTAAAATCAATTGCAATTATGATCGACAGTTAATTAATCTATCAGAATTAATGTAAAAAATAATACTTTTACTTTATTTTAATTGACTTTCCGTATTTAATCCGACCAATACTTTGAATTTAAAAAGAGGTACGTCAAAATTATTAAAAATTACTTGCAAGTTTTATAGTGATTTCTTATATTTACGCGAACACTACACATTGAATAAAACGACCCATACCAACCGATATTTAAATGGTGAATCGCATAGGAAAAAGACCCATACCAACCGATATTTAAATGGTGAATCGCACCATCATCCATCACAGTTAGCTACCGTGGGAAAATCTTTGTTTCAGAGAGCACGAGGGATCTGTGACAGAAAACATCTGGCCGCCGAGCTTCAGCACGTCGAGCAAGTATTGCAAGACAACAAGCTTCGGGTCCCGCGCCTACGTCACAGTGACCGAGTGAAGCCGGCCACAGTCGAGCGTGTGCCTGCTGTACTACCCTATGTCAGAGGAGTCACAGACAAGGTTGGCTACATTTTGAAGCGAGCTTCTATTAAAACATACTTCAAGCCGCCGATGAAGATTAGTCAATTTTTACCATCCGTCAAGTGTAATATCCCTCTACAAGATGCAGGAGTGTACAAGCTTGATTGTGAATGTGGTCTCTTACATAGGACAAACAAAAGATCCATTAAAACCCGCGTGAAATAACATATAGCTGACGTGAGGCACCGACGCTCTGGGAAGCCTGCAGTCTGTGAACATGTTCAAGATCGTCCCCGCCATTACATCAGATTTGATAGAACACAAATCCTCGCAAAAGAACACCGATTCCTACCAAGGATGATATGAGGCTATTGAAATTAAAAAACATCCTAATTTCAATAGAGAAGATGGATGGGTGCTGCCATCTGCTTGGGATCCTATAATTAACAAAATTAAATCCAAACCCAAGCATACCACTGCAAGACTTCAAGATACCACTGCCAGACTACAAGAAGTAAGCTCATTCTGCGTAGATCGGACCAAAAATTAATATTCAAAAAACTGAAGGTAGCCGGGCTAACTATGACATTGGGACGTCAAACACCTCAGTCCCTCCCGTGACCATGGGTGCTGTAAAGCACCCGAAACGTCGGGAATCTATATTAGTAAAATTAAAAGCGATAAAATCCGTAAAAATAGTTTTATTCAAGTTTTATAGTGATTGCCGCCTCTAATTCTTATGTCGCCGGCAAACTAAATTTCGGTGCAACATGGCAGCGTTGCCAACACCAATTTGTCAAATTCTCCGAAAATTTATGTCAAATTCCCTAATTTAAGGACAAAACTTCAACAGATTCCCCATAAATTCACCTCAATTTTATTTTAGGAAATGAATCAATTTTCAACAAATTTTATAAGATTTACTTTTTAACTAACATTTTTTTCTTTAAAATTAAAAAATAAAGAAATGAAAAGCATTAAATTATACACAAAATTTGCCGAAATAAATGCGAAAATTAAATGTGTTGCAATGAAGATAATTAAAAAAGGGAGTCATTCGATATTCATAAGTAACGTAACAAAATGTTAAGATAAGTATTTAGATTTCTTAAAAAAAGGTTCTGACTTTGCCCTGGCTATCGATTTTCAAAATCCCCGCATTTTCCCCGCATAATACCAATCCCCAACCAACTTTAAATTCCCCGCAATTTGGGGAATTCCACACATGTTGGCAACGCTGACATGTGTAAATTCCACAGCGCGAGGCTACACGGGGTAGCGCGTGTGTGAAAGGGAAGGGTAGAGTGAGTAGTATGCGTTGTTTGCATGTTTTTGCAATGCATTGTTTCGTACCAATCTAGATAAGAGTTCGGCGCCCGCGAGGATATTGACCCTATTGTCAGCTGATTTTCTTTTTTAAGTTTCACTGCTGGTTTTATGTTTAAGTATTTTCATGATTTTTTTATGAAATATCAGTTTCATTTAACTGACTAACATGATGGAGCGTGAATAAAGTTAATAAAACGTTGTGAAAAGATGATTTTTTTTTCCTCGGGATCGAATTTCTTTGTGACCCATCATCACAGGTATCCTAAGTACTATCATCTGTCTTCGTTTTTGGGAGCGTTTCACAAACACCCGGTATAAGATCGATAAATTGCAACTTTCTTAGTCTACAAACCTTACTTGACCGAATCTCATTTGATTGCGATGTGTTGGTTTTAACAGAGTGCTGGTTGCCCTGCTCAAGTAATCAAAATATTCCTTATATACAGCATTACACTATGTACAAAACTTGTAAACATCAAAATCAAAGTGATGGGGTAATTATTTACATTAAATCATGTTTGTTGGTAAATATTGAAGAAATAAATTTTAATAATGCGGCGTCTGCACTAATCGCTACGATCAATTCGGATACAGTGCTTATATGCATTTATAGAATCAAATGAAAACATAAACGAGTTTCTTTCGATATTCAACACTACACTTACACCGCTTTCCAAATGTAAGACAATCATAATAACTGGAGATATAAATCTAGATATAAAATCTTCTTCCTTAGATACTCGCTGCCACGAATATCTTAATTGTCTCGCATATATCGCATAGTCTTCTTCCTGCTCACACCCTCCCAACTAGAGGAGAAAACTGCATTGATCACTTTATCTTGCGCACTAAATACATGGCTGTAACTTTGGTTCTCGACACCACTATCACTGACAATTATTCCTCTGTTTTGGGTATCAAAAATGAAAGAAAAATAATGTAATTTCCACTATTTCAAAAATTGACTTTGCCAACCTTGATAAAACAGTCAAAAACTTAACTTAACACCTATTTATTCCATGTTAGATCCTAATACCACAACTGAAGCTCCTATTAAAAAAAAATCGGATGCAATAGCTGAAAACTCATCACTTAAAAAAATATCGTCCAGAAATGGAATACTTAAACCGTGGATGACACCAGTCTTATTAAGGTGTATAAGAAATAGAGATTCAATGCATAGAAAATTAAAAAAGTCTCCTAATAACTTAACGCTGTCTGTCACTTATAAGCGGTATAGAAACTTCTGCACTAAAATTTTAAAGAAAGCTAAAAGAGACTATGATGCTCAAGAAATAAGGAAAGCAGGTAAAAACCCTAAAGCACTTTGGGATACTATCAAAAAAATAACAAATACATACATACCACAATAAACAAGCATCATGTCAGTTAGTAACACAAGCAATGTCTCTAAAGCAATCATGTAATAATGTTAACAAATTTTTTGTTGATGTTGGAAAGGAGCTTGCGGACAATATAATCAAATCTAATAATTTACCTAAGCTTACTTATTCACAATATTTTACATGTATTTCTACTTTTGTTTTTGAAAAACCTAATACTGATGAAATAATTTCAATAATAAAAAGTTTAAAGTCACATGTTGCTACCGGTTGGGATGGCATATCTACCACTATACTAAAAAGATACTCTACTACGCTAGCACCTGTGCTAACTCATATATTCAATCTCTGTTTTCAAAATGCTATTTTTCCAAATTCTTTAAAAAAGTCTATAATACATCCCATCTTCAAGGGTGGTGACGGAACTTTAATTACTAATCACCGCCCTATTGCTATTCTACCTGCCTTATCTAAAGTCCTAGAACACTTAGTGAACAATAGACTAGTCCATTATCTTGAACACTTTAAATTAATTTCACCTCAACAATTCGGATTTCGTAAAAATAAATCAACTTCAGATGCAGTTAATGAATGAATAAATTTTATAGTCAGTAATCTAAATAGTCATAAGAAGGTCCTAACAATATTTCTAGATCTAGGAAAAGCCTTTGACACAATTCCTGTTTCCACTCTTTTAGACAAGTTAGAAAAAATGGGTGTCAGAGGTTTACAGTTAGACTTTTTCAGAAGTTCTTACAAATCGCACTCAAATGGTTAAAATATCTGACTGCGTCGGTGACAAACTCCCTGTTTCCTATGGTGTCCCCCAAGGAAGTATTCTTGGCCCGACTCTATTTCTTGCTTTCATTAATGACTTGTGCAATCTTAATGTTTTCTTATATTTACGCGAAGACTACACATTAAATGAAACTAATTTTTACGGATTATATCGCGTTTAATTTTACTTTTTAATTCCCAACGTTTCGGGTGCTTTACAGCACCCATGGTCACGGGGGGGACTGAGGTGTTTGACGTCCCAATGTCATAGCTAGCCCGGCTATCTTCAGTTTTTTAATATAAATTTTTTTTTGGTTCGATCTACGCAGAATGAGCTTACAGTATCTTGAAGTCTAGCAGTGGTATACTTGGGTGCTGTAAAGCACCCGAAACGTCGGGAATTAAAAAGTAAAATTAAACGCGATATAATCCGTAAAAATTAGTTTCATTTAATTGTGCAATCTTCACATTGATAACGCAAAAATCGTCTCTTTTGCAGACGACACAGCTATTACTTTCTATGCAACATCTTGGAAAGATCTTGAAAGTAAATCACAACGCAGTTTCAATCAAATATATAATTGGCTTTTATCTCACACTCTTATTCTTGATACTTCCAAAACAAAATTTATAACTTTCTCTATCAGTCCCACCTCGCAATCAAATATTCCCATCAAGTTGAAAACTCACTCTTGTTCTCTTCAGTCTTCCTCTTGTCTGTGTCCACAGATAAATTCTGTAGATAATATAAAGTATCTCGGTATTATACTAGATAAACACCTTAATTTTAAAATGCATATAAATCTCTTAACATGTAAGGTTCGCAAATTAATATATGTTTTTAAAACACTCCGATATGTCGCCAATTCCATAATTATACGCAACGTTTATTACGCTTTATTTCAGTCTATAATCACGTATTGCATTTCTTGCTGGGGTGGTGTTGCAAGAACAATATTAAAACCACTTGAAGTTGCGCAAAGAGCTATCTTAAAGGTTGCTACCAGGGGGATGAAACTTCAATACATACATAATACGGAAATTTTGTGTGATGCCTAAGCGCCATCTTTAGGACGCCGACATGCAACTTAAATAAAACTTTTATACAAAATTCTAATAGATGGCGCTATTAAAATATATATTAAAATAAGGGGTGACCATATAAAGAACTTGGTAGAATTGGAAGAATTATGTTAATTGTGTTTTGTTTTTGTTTTCAATTATTGCGAACTACAATAAAACTATAAATAAAATATAATAAACTAAAAATTAAATTTTTACTAAAGCCATTTTGGTAGTGATTTTTTTATTGTTTTCAAATGTTATATATGTCACAGGAAAATAACAAGAACCGCAAGTTTATAAATTTCTAGCAAAGGAATGCCCAATTTTGGCCATGAGACGCCCAATAATTTGCATTTGTTAAAAATACATCTTTTTTATGGTTATTAATCGCGGTATTCATTTATCCAAAAAAGATTGCAACATGTTTGCACAAAAAAAAAGTACCGAAAAGATAAAAATGAAATTAGGTAAATCCGTAATTCATTAGTTTGGGGATAAAATAAAAAGTGTTGCCAATTACATATCTCGGTAGAAAATCGATTCCCTTTTTTGATCGATTTTTTTGGTGACATTATTATAATGCTAATATTATTTTTCGATAATTATTATAATATTGCTAGTTGATTTACCATGAATTCTTTACATAACAAAAACGCTACTGCACAATTTAACCGTTATTCTTATCCGTTCTTAAAAATACATTTAAAATAGCATTTTAAAAGGCGTGCAGAACTTAAAGCGCCTCAAAGATTATTCTTTTTAATGAAATTATAAATCGAATAAAAAATCGATATCGATTTATCCATTTATCTCTGTTAAGTGGCAACATCGAATCTGACGGATAGGTCGTGTCATGTGAAATCACAACTAAATAGTCACAAATCGAATTCGTTTGCGTTTGTGTTATTTTGTTTGTTTTCTTGCGGATTTGTTATCTAAGCAACAGATTAACTTTCTAAATGGACTCCGACAATTCTTCGCACCCTACTGACCACGGCCTGAACGTGGATCCCGCTTCCGCTTCTCACAATACCCCCTGCACGAACTTGGACTCGATATCCACTGTTAACGATGACCCCAGCTTTCACACCGGCCAGAGTTCTTCCCAGAGCTCAGTAACTTATTCAAGAGGACATTTACGCTGTGTCAATTGTGGTTTAAATGTCACGAAAATACGAAGACATTTGTTGAAATTGCAGAAGTGCGACATTTTATACAACAATGGGTTCGACCACAGCAGATAAATAGTTGATCCATGTCACCATGTGTCGTGTCTTCCTCTGAGTAATGCTTTTAACTGAGTTGACTTAAAATAATATCAATATAATAATTATGGCTTTATTAGGTACAAGTTTCGAGGACAGTGTAGTGTGCCACCTGTGTTGACTGCAGCCTGGAATCAAATACGACATACAACTAGTGAACAGCAAAATGCACCAAATGTTAGTTATGGACATGTATGCATCAGCTGTGGCAAGTCACTTTGAGAATAAGATCACACACACTGTTCGTCCACCTCCACGTGAGGAACTCATAAGGAATGAGATTGCCCATCAGATTGCACCACGTGAGGTAAGTGTTCAACAGTTTATAATTTATTAAGTGTGGTGCTGATATCTGATAGTGATACATATTTTAACTCTGTTTGCATATCAACCCCAGAAGTTATTTTATTTTTTCACATCTGCACAAGCTATATTTGACAATCATTCTAGTTTATTTATACCATGGTGATAAGATAAGTCAGCTAACACCAGGTAGTTGCAGGTTGACTGCCCATTTTATCAACTACCGAGAAATGAGACAGTTGACTTTTCATTGTTTTTGGACTACTGGTAGTCCCTCAGTCCTTAATTATTAAATTATATAAGGCACTAAGTCTGCCGTTGTGCAGTATTGTTTTACTTGATAAACATTTTATTTATATTTGAGTTAAAAGTAAACAAATCTATTTTATTTTTATTTTGTTTACTTTGGCGTCATTCTTTGTTTAATATTGTTTCAGTTGCCATCATCATCTCGAGTGTGTCATAATTGCTGGCGAATAACTGATAGAGCAGTAGTTTTTGCGACTACAATTACTATGTACCTCCAGAATGTAGAATCTGTAACTACCATTTAAATAGCAACTCTTGGATTTACTTTTAGAATCAATATATAATCCTATTAAAACATTTAGTGCAGCATAAATTGAAGATTTTACATTATTGAAAGATAATATGCACCATCATATAGACTTTGAAAATATTCACAGTATGTCTGAGCATACTGTACATTATTATCTAGGCTTATCAAAAGCACAATATGAACAAATTCTGTCTGAAGTTCCGAGACTATCAAATAAACATAGGGTTCTTTTGCACTTGCTGCATATTTGATGAAATTAAGAACAGAGATAGTGACGAACGCCTGTCGGCATTATTGCAAGTACCAAGAAGCACATTAGAGCGACTCATGAATATGGCCCGTGAAATATTAAATCAGGATTTTGTTCCTATAAATGTAGGCATAAATCATATATCCCGAGCAGAAATAGCTCAAAGAAATCTCCTTATTCCAAATGGACTTTATGGGGGAGAAGATAGGAGGCCCGTCATAATTGCCGATGGTACATATATTTACATAGAAAAGAGTTCCAATTATTTGTATCAGAAAAAAACTTACTCATTACATAAATATCGCAATCTTATAAAGCCTTTCCTTTTTGTGTGTAGTGATGGTTACATCATAGATATTCTGGGCCCTTATCCTGCAACAACCTCAGATGCGGATATTATAAATAATGAATTTGGTGATGAATCCAGTTCATTAAGGCAATATTTTGAATCTGGAGATGTATTTATCCTAGATAGAGGCTTTAGGGATTCATTGCCCCTTTTAGAACGTTGTGGTTATCAGGTTCATGTACCTTTGTCTCCAGCAGATGGTGAATCTCAGTTAACGACAAGAGATGCTAATAAGTCCAGAGCCATGACTATGTGTCGATGGATAGTAGAGGTGGTGAATGGCATTTTTAAAAGTGAATTTAAATTATTTCACCAAAATTATTTTAACAGGGCTTCTACACATTTGATGATAGACTTTGCTGTGGCTGCTGCTCTAATTAATAAATTCCACACAAAAATAAGGACAGGGATGATGCAGCTCAAATACTAGAAAGAGTTCATAAAATATGGAGACAAATAATGATTTATCTGAGTATGTTAGGAACACAATCTACATAAATAGAGCTAGGGCAGACTTTCGAAATATAAATGTAGACTGTGAAAATCTTAGGGAATTTTCTGTTTTAACTTACAGCGACTTAATATTAATTGCTTGTGGCACATAGCAATTAAAGCAAGCTCGCTCCTATTATGGTGAGCATATAAGATTTAATGGTTGCTACCGGATCGAAGTATGTAATGACCACAGGAGCAGCATTATGGAAGGAATAAACTTGAGTCCTAGCTGCTCTTTACTTAGGGCTAGAATTGCAAGTCGACACATCAGTCGTAAAATATATTTTATATATATTTGAATTAGTGGCAATGATTCTGGTAGAGTGCAATTAAAAGTATTGTTGCAATTGTATTGTCGGCTGTCGAACGGTAGGATGCTGTGCCCATGTTATGACAGTAATATGGTATTTGGGTTGGGCACGGCATCAGACTAATATTTTGCCTCCTGCTCAATTTCTGGATGACATACTGATCGTCTATGATACAAATGATGTATAAGATCATAAAATATGTTACAGATCTGATCAAAACTTGATTATGTATATATATGTATTACAGTAAAATTATTGTTAAAAAACTGTATTTGTGAAAATAAAACCTTTATATCTTAAAATCCGGACTTTTTAAATCAATTCTTACCCAGTTCATTCTAATAATTGCATATTATCATTTCTATATGCTTTTATATGTGGCACCATGGCCGAAGTGTCTATGAACGGTGGCATTCCCTTTATAAACCTTCGTAGAATTCTAAACGACAGATAAATTGTATTATTTTACGCCCACATTTTTGCAAATTTATCAATTTGCGACGTCTCGTGGTAAATTTATAAACTAACGGATTTGCATTCGTAAGATTCTAAACGGTCCGACCAATCACAGAAGAGCTTTTAATTTTACGCTTCTTTAAAATACGTCAAATAACACACTGCTCTCTGATTGGTCGATGTTGACAGTGGGAATGCTTCTGTCCATAGACTTAGGAACAATCAGACTAGCCTAACTATAAATTTATCAATTTTACTTTAAAACTAGGTTGGTACCTATAATAAAGGGTTACTTTTTTACATAATAATGCTACTTAACTCTACCAAAATAAAACAACAGAAATAGTGTTATACGATATTTAAGAGGTTTATTAAAAAGAAAAAACAATCATAAAACATAAAAACCGGCCCTTTAAAAAAATCAAACATTTTAAAATTAAATAAAAATTATATTCGTGAGCCTCAGGCGAATTGCCAAACAGACGCTAGGTAAGTGTGAGCTTTATGAAGAATATGCTTAAAAACATATAACAAATTAAACATATTAAAAAAAGGAAATTAAAAGTTAAAAGTTTGTCGTTTATGTCAGTACTCGTATTATTCCCAATTATTTAGTTATTGCAACATGTCAAAGATTTATGGCACCTCGAATTACACAAAATATTACCTTTTTTACAATTGCACTTATTAGATAAACATTGTCCCTTGGAATATTTTTTGCAGTTGCATTGCTTCATTCCTTGCCCACCAAATGCAGAAGACATCGCAGATATTTTTCTTAATGGCAACTTGGCCTGTAAATATAAAAATGTAGCACGTAAAAAATTTAATTCATGTTTATATGTATTAAAAAAATTAAATTAAAAATTATTTATTTCTTTAACAAAAGAGGCCTTAAATATATTTTTGAACGGAGCTTCCATTTAAGCTCAAAAAGCCTGTGTTTGGAGGAACCGCTCTTCCTTAATTAACTTACATAACTAAATGGCATTAATAGTACAAGATAATGACGGGCTCAACCCATGCCACCCGACGATCATAATATCTTGGGATCAGTACAAATAACAAAAATAAAAAATGCAAAATAGACTGCAGGATGAGCTGAACGTACCACGTAGCTAAACAATTTGTAAGGTATAATAGTAAAAATTGTAATCGAACCTCTGGAAGATCATCAGTCAAAATTTCTCCTGGGGTTGGAAGGACAGCGTTTCGAGGCAACCAGTCATTGATGACTCCAAAAGAAGTGCCAACTTTGTATAATTCATTCCTTTTGTCTAAGACTTTGCCGATCACATTCTTGCTATCTAAAGGCCCTCTATCTACTTTTGGAACTTCGACTAATACTGTAGCACCAACATCAATATTTTTGAATTTCATAGATGAATGTGCTGTCATTTTTTCTGCTGCTCTTTTTAAATTCAAGTGCGAGTTATTCCTTTCTCTCAGGATGTTTATTTCGTTTGAGCACAAATTACATATCAACTGCGAACCATATCCTTCATCATTCTTTTCTGTTGACTCTCCACAGATTACGTGTGTGATACGGTTACATTTAATACACGTATGGGCCCCTGATGATTCCTTGTTACATATGTGACAAAACAATGTATCTGATTCGCCAACTTCGATTTCGTGTGAAATCACGTCAAAGCCGTGCAAAATATGGTTTGTATTTGTGACCATGCTTTCACTGCCAACTACGAGTACTTTGACTGCTCAGTCTCAAAGCTTTCTGTCATAATAATTGAATTTGTGGCAGTATCAAGAGTTTTACAAGGATTTTCTTGTTCGGAAGTTATATTTTCATCGTCATTTCCGGTCTTAGGTTCATTGTCATTTGTAGTTTCTAAGAACGTTTCCAAATCTTCTTCCATTTCAAACTGAGAAATTATATTCTTAGACAAATGCGTAGAAGTTAGACCGCATCTTGGATCATCTCCAAACAGGGCTTTAAAAGGTGTCCTTCTAATCGTAGAATGGTATGAAGAATTTTTCTGAAATTGAGCGAAGTAATAGCCTATTGACCAATTATTTGAATTATTATCTACCATCCAAGCCCGAATCATATTCTTCACGTCTTGATTTGATCGTTCTACACTTTCCTGACTTTGGGGATATCTGGGTCTTCCATTCACAATTTTGCAAGCTGGCCATAAGCCAACAATTTCTTTCAATACTGATGCCGTGAACTCCCGTCCATTGTCGCTCTGAAGGATATTGGGACAACCAACTTCTAAAAATATCTTCAAAATCGACGCGACTTCTTTTGCTTCTTTACTCTTTAGAGGTCGTAAAAAACAAAACTTTGTCAAATGATCTTGGTACTGTAGCATCCATTTGTACTCCCCATCTGGAGATGATTGAAAATCCACAAGATCTACCTGTCCTCTTCTATTAAAGTCATCTGAAATAAGTGGTTTTACGACTATCCCAGCTTTAGGGAAACTTTTTTTGGAAAGACAAGTATTGCACAATTGGAGAAAAATATTTATGGCAAATACTGGAACCATGTACTTGTCTTTCAAGGCGTGAATAATTTTGTCACGCCGTCCGTGACCTGTAGCAACATGTGTATCGAGAATCCGTTGATAGTATTGACTGCTAGGAACTATTTGTACCACTGGATCTTGCTGAGACTTTCTTTTTACTATCAAGACTTTTTCGTCACTAAACGTCATAATATCATACTTTTTGGCGTGATAGTATTCTTTATCTGTGGGCCGACGTCCCAAAACTTTAGCTTTATTAAAATTTTCTATCATTTTAATTACATTTTTAATTTTTTCCTCTGTCCATTCCGACTTCTTACTATTTTGGTCATGGCCACTATAAAACTTTCGTAGCTCTGTGGTAAATTTCACTTCTTCAACAATTTTTGTAGCATTTGCCGCACTATCTTCACCGTTTTGGCTGTCCGCAGCTTCTAGGTCGCTCATTATGGGTCTTGCTTAGTAACCTTAGCAAAATAAAACTATTTTCACAGTTCCAACACAGGTTAAAACATTAAAAACTTTACAAAACACACGAGCAGCCGGTTTGTTTACATTCCGTGGCGAACAATGGCGATGGAGACGAAGGAGAAGGAATACGTGACTTATTCAAACAATCTGAGCGTACATGGCGTTTGGTTATTGCTTACTTATTATTTTACGCGTGAGTTCGGTAAGTTTATCAATTTGCAAAAATGTGGGCGTAAAATAATACAATTTATCTGTCGTTTAGAATTCTACGAAGGTTTATAAATTTGCTAGGAAATTTATAAACTTGCGGTTCTTGTTATTTTCCTGTGACATATATAAGTTAATTATAAAATTCGTAATTCTGGTTATGGCAACCTTCGACAATAGCTGGCCGGCAGAAAAGTTTTGATTTATCAAATTTGCTCCTTTCTGTGTTTTGGTGTTTGCCTCTTGAAGATTGTATTAGTGATTTCCTTTATTTTAACGATTTGGTATTGCTTACGGACTCTGGATTTTTCTACTGCATCTTTAAACTCGGCACCCAATACGGACTTTGGATTTTCTACTGCTACGCACGACATTGGCATTCATTACGGATTTTGGCTTTTCCTTTAATTTATACGACTGTTTCTACATTGGACTACGCAATGCCTACGAAATTGTGTTATTTTGGCTGTGAGCTGGATGGTACATTATTGTGTAAATGAATATTCTATCTTAATTTACTATTAGCTTACAATAACGAACTCGTATTTTATTTTCAGTACCTATGCATCGTTTTCCAAAACCTGGCTATAATAACGAAGCTAGGATTAATATATGGATGGCAGTATTGTCTGAGGTAACGAAGCTCAGAGGAACTTCATATATATTAAGAAATGTCTACATATGTGACAGGCATTTTGAACAAAAGTTTCGCACTGTTGGAAGAAGGCTTACTGCTAACAATTATCCCACTTTAAATTTATGTAAGTATAAAACAGTATGTTGTTCGTTTTGTGGGTAAGTAGGTATGTAGTGCAGAAGGGTAGTTTTTGTGTAGTGGTGACATGGAGAATCCACTAGCCCTGTATAATAAAAAACTGTTGTCGGCAATCTGCCGCCAGCAAATAAGTCATTGGTATAATACCTCCAAATAGAACCACAAGAGTAAAGCCATCTGTTTACAAACAGGAATCTTGAACTCAAACCCCTCATTAGATGAAACTTTGTTAGATGCATTAGAATTTTTTAGGGTTGAAAAGCAGTTTATCAAAAAATAAAATTTAAAAATTTAATATGAAGAATATTATAATTCTAAGAAAATTAATTTTAAAATTTGCCTGAATCTAAGAAGTCATAGGATAATATATATAACCTAAATATGTAAACTTCCATAAAACTGAAACTATTGTGAACATTCATACATTAAATATAGCAGAAAAAAAGCCTGAATTCATTGCAAGCGTTATCATAGTAAGCTTCTCTTTAGTAGAATTCATATGTATTAAAATTGTTTCAGCTCAACAATATAGAGCTTTGGACAATGAAAACTCAGAAACTGCAAGTTTTGCTGAAGGTAAATTTTTAAACATAAGAAATAAAAGCATGCCTTATTCATAGTGATATCTTAGTATGTTGGTGTATTCTTAGGTTGCACCCTGGGAGTACATTTAATAATACATATATTTACACAATATAATTTGGTTTTTAGGAACGGTTTCAACTGGTTCATCAATGATGGATATTCATACAGAAATTTCACATGCTACTGAAGGTAATTTTTTTTTAATTTAATGCTTTTTATTAGTTGAGTATACTTATGCACGCCTGTCATACACTGAGAGTGCCTGGTCCTGGTTATGTGCAGTGTTCTTGATTATACCCCTTTACTCAGCCACATTATTACTACCCAAATGGCAATGTGTATTTTTTTTAATGCTCATAGGCACATACTTCAACGAAATTGCTACTGAGTGGCGCTATTCTGTTTTTCAATGTTTAAATTAATGAGTATTTAATTAATAAGGAATATTTTTGGAATCTTTTTCTCGAGTATAATGATACACTATATTTTTTCAGAAACTTTACCAAAGGCCTCTTCTTCAAAGGATGCATACCAAATTAATAAACAGTCTAAACCTCAACAACAAAGAGGTAAGTGAAAATGTATTAAGTAATATGTTAAGTATGTCTGATGAATAGAAATTGGCTGTATTGTGAAATATTATCTTATAATAACATAAAATAAAATACCTAAGTTGGGACATATTTCACTCCCACTAGGAAGGATTTTAAGTCACGGGTAATAGTTAGTATATTTAATAAAAGGCAATTGAATGACTGACATTGAAGAGGGTTTTTGTATATCTTTTAACAGATTTTTTTTATTCTGCTTAATATCAGCTAGAAGTAAGAAGAAAGTCTTTTACACAGAAAAGATTAAAAATTCTAAGACTTACCGACAGTTAAAAAATGAGGCTGTTGAAATTACAAAATAAGTGCAAAGATACTAAAAAGTCCAACCGTGTAGCAGAGATGATAAGCAATAATGAAAGCCTAATAAATGTAATTAATAAATTGCCAAAAACAATATCGACTTTTATGAAACTTCAATTGAAATCTCTACAGAAGCCAAGAGGCAGGAAGTTTACTCTAAAAGAGAAAATTTTTGCATTGTCAATATTAAAGCAAAGTGCTAGGGCTTATAACTTTTTAACCAAAATTTTGGTACTACCATCCAAACGTACTCTACAAAAAATCCTTAAAAATATAGTGATTGAACTAGGATTGAATGAAAACATTCTAAATAATTTAAAGAAAAAAGTGGATAAAATGACACCTGAACAAAGGCTATGCAACTTAATGTTTGATGAGATTGCCTTAACTCCTGGTTTATATTATAATAGGAGTATTGATCAGATAATAGGTTTTGAAAAAGATACCGTGAAAATTGCAGACCATTGCCTTGTTTTCATGATAAAAGGGATAAAG
This sequence comes from Parnassius orleans, assembly GCA_029286625.1. Classification (NCBI taxonomy): domain Eukaryota; kingdom Metazoa; phylum Arthropoda; class Insecta; order Lepidoptera; family Papilionidae; genus Parnassius; species Parnassius orleans. The sequence goes on from JAGSMP010000360.1 coordinate 294,139, forward strand.
AGCAAGTACAAACAGCCAATTTGTTACCAGTTCTGCCAAAGTGCAACTAAAAGCCATATATTAAAAGCATTAATTATTGATATAATTAGAAGATTAAGGGAATGTGGCTTAATTATTGTCGCTACAATTTGTGACCAAGGCACATCCAATGTATCTGCAATTAATTCTCTTTAAAAGATACGAAAGAAAAATATTTAAGGAATAACAAAGTCTACAAAAGCAGTATAATAGAAATTGATGATAGACCTTTATTCTATATTTATGATTCTCCCCATTTATTAAAGGGACTAAGAAATAATTGGATTAATAAAAATATAAGATTCATTTTCAATGGGGAAGTCATGATGACAAAATGGGAACACTTAAAAATGCTTCTAGAAGTTGATGTTGAAGAAGATGATTTAAGAATGTTAAACAAATTAACAATTCACCATGTGCAAAAAGATAAATTGCCTAAAATGAAGGTGAAGTATGCAGCCCAAGTTTTCAGTCAAAGAGTTGCAGCTACAATGAATTTTTTAGCAAGTAATGCCCACTTTCACCAACGACCCGTAAGATTTATGGGACCCCTTAGCATATTTAGGGGCCAGTTAGGGGATAGTTTCCGTTTCACCATTTTTAAAGGGTCCGTTACTGACTAAACGATCCCCTAAATTTATGAGATGGATTATTGGTCCCATAAACCTTCACATAAGTAAAAGTGACTTCTAGAGGACAAGATGGACCGTGATCTATTTGATTTTCTTGATAATTTAGACACGACTGATACTATATTTGATATAAATCGTAGTCGAAGACCTAAAATATATCGAAAACGACCAAATTATTTCAACGATTTCGATGAAATAGATTTTTTCTGAAGATATAGGTTATCTAAAACAACAGTGATATATTTGTTGGAAAAAATTGAACATATTTTGGAATTTCCTGATAATAGGTGAGTACCTAACTATTTAGATAGGTAATCAATTTTAATGTATGTACCATAGTCTGTAATATTATTAAAATTGTAGTTTATTAAATATTTAAGTTAAACGGTGGGTTCCTACCTTTTCACTTATTACCTATTATACCTAGCTACGAAATAAAGGTAAAAGCATAAAAGATTACTTTATTGCTCTCCTAACAGTAACTTTTGAATGAAAAATGAGCCTGTATAGGTAGGCCGTAGGTACCTGTTTGGTGCTAACCTACCTACCATGGTAAGTTGATACCCGAGGTATATCTACTTAAGTTTCTACCTATTTTAATTTGTAGTTTGTGATTCACTTTACTAAGGTACTTGTTTATATTTTTTACAGAAACTATTCCATACCACCCATAAATCAATTATTAATAGCTTTAAGATATTACGCCACAGGCAATCACTTGCTTGCTGTGGCTGATATGGGTAGTACTAGTTTGGCTACATCCAGCCGGATAGTAAAGAGAGTGTCTCAAGCAATTGTATCCCTACGTCGAGAATTCATTATATTTCCTGATACAAACAGAGACCAAGACAGAGTTAAGATAGACTTCTATGGTATAGCTAGATTCCCTAATGTACTAGGCTGTATTGATTGTACACATGTAAAAATTCAGTCACCAGGTAAATTCCTCATTTTGATTTAACTACCTTTCACTAAAAGTTTATTTTCTCTTAGTAGTCTATCAAGCAATACTGATGAAGTATTATTTATATCTATAGGTGGAGATGATGCAGAACTATTTAGAAACAGGAAAGGCTACATGTCCATAAATGTCCAAACAATTGCATCAGCAAAGTTGTTGGTGCAGGATGTTGTTGCATGCTGGCCAGGCTCTACACATGATTCAGCAATTTGCCAAAATAGCAATATTTATAGAAAGTTTGAAAGAGGGGAGTATGGAGACAGCCATTTACTTGGGGATAGTGGCTATCCCTTAAAGGTAAAATAAAAAATAACCAGAATAATAATAATAATCTTTATTAAAACTTATGTAGGTTACAAAAATAATTACAAAAATTACAAACAAAAAGAATAACATCATTCTGCAGATATTTGCTAGCAAAGGAGACAATTTCTTTTTGTATGGAGAATGGGCCCACTACAAATTTTAGGGACACTTAATGAAATGTATGTCGATTTATTCCTTATAATCTATAGATTACAAAATTAATATTAGTTTTATCGCATCTAACGGGAATACTGAGAAATTAAAATATGAATATCACAATAACCTAAAAAGAAACTAAACGCTATTTTTTTTAATCAGCTTTACGGCTCTGGGTTCTAGCCCTTCGGAGCCTAAACTAAAAGCTATTTTCTATTAGTATTATGAGTTAGAATAGTGTATATAGAATAGACTAGAACAGCTAAATAATTAATAGCATAAAACAAAGTTGCAGGAACATTCAGCATTTATAGGTACTTTTAGACTGATGGAAAATCCTTTTAGTAGTTCCGGCAAAAAATAGTACACTGACAAGAAACATGGTCTGGAGGCTATTTTTTACATGTATTGATTGATTAGTGAATATACATCACAAACACCATTACAGTAATTAAATAAATATGATTAAAGCCAAAATGAATAAAAGATACTTATGTTCATTTATAATATTACCTTTACATGCTATATAGTAAGAAAGATGTTTTAATCTGGTTGTATAAGGATAAAAACACAAAGTAAATTATTAATATTTATTACTGTAATCATTTCAAACGTAGTCTATTAATAGTGGAACAGACAGACAGACAGACAGGCGCGGTGTCAAGACTTTATTTTAATACATCTTGGTTGGTTAGTAAAGGTGCAGTGTGTAAACTTTGCTTTAAAATATATTAACTGATTAGTTTTTATACCCCAAACACCATTAAAGCCAAAATGACTAGGTATCATGTTTATTTATGTTGATAAATATGAAGTGATGTTTTAAACTGGTTGTGTAAGGACAACAAAACACATGTATAATTTAATTATATTAAATTAATTAATTAATTATATTTGTTATTGTCAGTCATTATTATTCCAAAAGATTTTTTCAAAATAACTTGATAATAACATGTCCATTTATGAAATTGTTAGGAATTATAAGGATATTTTATGTGATATAAGACTGTTGTCTTCAATATCCATATTCTTTTTTGCCTCTGCTTACGAGCAGCTCTGCAAGATTTCAGCCTACAAGACATACACATTTATTCTAAGCAATCCACCTGAAAAAAGTTAATGAATATTGTAAAGAGTGTACTATACTAAATAATTATTATTATCAATATATTACTTTTTCTATATTTATTGCAATTTAAATAGTGTGTGGGGTTTATGTTTATGCTTGTATTGAAGAAGCCAAAAAATACATCCACATATGATATTGTTAGAAATCAGGACATTTTCAATAATAAGAGATATAACATAAGTCTATATATACTATACTTCAATGTAAATAAACTATATTTCCATATTTCTAACAGTATTTTGTTGCCTCTGCCTGTATGCTAAATAATCAAGAAATTATTATAAAATATACAACATTAATCACCTCCAGATGACCAAAAACTAAAGTATTAATTATAAATTTATATCAATAATATTTGTAAAAGTTGTCTGATTTCTTATTTTCACTGGCTTCATGTAGGGAAAAAGGATATTATTTTTATATTAATTATCTGATAGTTAATGACAAAATAATATTCCTTTCTGCAGATTTAACAACACAGCAGTCTAAGCATAATGAAGCATCTGATCAACAAGGATATAACCATTACACAAGTAAAAATGGCTTAACTAAGTAACAATACTTATGCAAACTGTATATTTGCTTCTAGTACAAGTAAAAACTACTTATTTACACATAAATATATGTTTGATGCCATTTGGTATTGTCAAGTTTATGGAGCAACTTGCTGAATACATAAGGTATTTATATCTAAATGCAGTTAAATGAATCGCTCTTCAAAGCCGATGAAGCTAGATCAAATAGAGAAGCTTTCTTAAATTCCTCGACCCATTGGTGCTAATTTTCTTTTAACATACACAAAAACTTCTTTTGTGTATTTACTCTATATATTATTTCATTTAGATTTTAGTAATAACATAAAACTTTAATACTTTGTCACTTTTAACTCACTAATAAGGTTCTAAGACCTGTGTTTGTTATTTGTTTTAGGTAATTCATTATAAATAATATATCTTATAGATTTTTCAAAATTCTAGGTGTAAAAGTAAACTCTTGTATTACATATATACTCTTATATTAATTAACTAAACTCTGATTGGCATAAATTCAGGATCCATGTTTGATGCCATTTGGTATTGTCAAGTTTATGAAGCAACTTGCTGAATACATAAGGTATTTATATCTAAATGCAGTTAAATGAATCGCTCTTCAAAGCCGATGAAGCTACATCAAATAGAGAAGCTTTCTTAAATTCCTCGACCCATTGGTGTTAATTTTCTTTTAACATACACAAAAACTTCTTTTGTGTATTTACTCTATCTATTATTTAATTTAGATTTTACTAATAACATAAAACTTTAATACTTGGTCACTTTTAAGTCAATAATAAGGTTCTAAGACCTGTGTTTGTCACTTGTTTTAGGTAATTCATTATAAATAATATATCTTATAGATTTTTCAAAATTCTAGGTGTAAAAGTAAACTCTTGTATTACATACATACTCTTATATTAATTAACTAAATTCATCAATTTTCATTTTCCAATTTCCAATGTCATTGATAATTTTACCATGCGACCACAAAAAAAAATAAAAAGGAAATAAAGTCTAAAATCCATATTATATTAAACACTTGCGCATCGATGAGACGATATTTATTTTATTGTCTTGTAAACAAACAAGTATAAACTTTTTGCTATTTACTAATTTTGCTACCAAATATTATTTTAAAATAACCATTAACGACAAACTTTATTCTTGCAGTAGTGATGCAACTCGAACTCTGATTTCATTCGATTCAATCGAGTGAATTTGTGTAACTCGGTAGTCGAGTGAAAATAAATTTTACTCGAGTCCGCTTGCACTCGAGTTACCGAGTCAACTCGGCGCACCGCACCGTGTAAATTCGGAGAGCGCTAGATAGATGTCAGTTCACTAATTCACTTGTAGCATAAGCCGCCGCGGGTGACGTCACTGGTTACATCCAAATTTAAACTTGCACCTGCCAGGTGTAGTCAAATATGAACTTAGTTTGATTTATTATATCATGATTGTGCTATCATTGTTGTTTATTTTTTGTTACTTCGTATAAGTAGTGCATAACATGAAAGGTGATTTAAATATACTTGTTTGTTTAAAGTATGAATGATAACAATGCAACAACAAAACAAAAATCGTCAGTGTGGCATTATTTTGAAAAATGGAAGCGATTTGTAAGATATGCGAAAAGCAGTTTATAGATTTTGAAATACTACACATGTCTGTAGTAAATAAAAAATATGGAAATACTACAAATAAATAAATAATAAATATTTGTATTTTATTTCATATTTGATTTTTTCTCTTTTTTTTAAAAAAACGTTACCCCCAAACTAGGATTTTCTCCTGTGTCGTGGAGGCAGTTTACAAACATAAATTGCACGAGAACAAACATCCAGACCCGGAACAATTATTTATAGGCCATACAAATACTTGTTCCGTGCGGGATTGGAACCCGCGGCCCCCAGCGCAACAACTCATTGCTAAGCCACTGTGCCACGGAGCCATCGATATTGCCACATATTACTTATTTAATAAAGGTACCTATTTAAACATGCTTTAACTAAGATAATCGCTATTCTCAACTCGAGTTATAAACTTCAATCGATGCAGGGACTGTAAATAGTTAATTCGTATAACTCAAAAACTCGATTACAACTAGAGTGACATGATAAAACCCGAGTGACTCGAGTCACAAAATTCTACTCGAATCGCATCTTTATCTTACAGTCAATGCAGTGTCTGTCTACAATTTAGTAGTGAACTCGACTTACTAATTCGAGCAATTTGTTGATAATTATATTATGTAATATCAATAAGCTGATTAAGTATAATTCGTTATAGTTAAATTATTAATAACATTAACTTTACGCTACGTCATAAAGTTAGAGTGATATTATTTTATGAAGATTGTCTATACCAAACCAATAATATATAACTACCTATTAAGTTAAGTAATAATAATTATCATGGATGTAAGAACAAATATAAAAATAATTTGTAACAAACTGACACAGATTCGTTCCGCCAATTCGAGTTGCGTAACTCTAGTACTATTCGAGTTACGTGAATTTCAACACAAGTTAACTCGAGTCGAGTTTTTTCCGAGTAGGCACATCTCTACTACAATTTTTTTTTAATATTACGCTATCTGAACCAATGACATGAACACAAATATCAAAACAACTCTATTTTTCAGATTTCTTGATTCCGTTTAGATTTTCATAAAATCTTTATGCAATTTACGATAGTAAATTGGTATCTTTTTTTTGTATATAATACCATTGAGGGTCGCGAAAATTTCTAGTGGGCCCAATAACGATTGACTCCTTTACATGCAAGCATTCATCACAGAGCTCAAAATATTGATTAAATAAATACATATTATTTAATAAAAAGATTATGCATGGGTAAGGGATATTTAATTAATTAAAAAGTACACTTAAACTAGTTATTTGCAGAACCATTTTTAGGTATTCCTGATATATTTTGAAAGTTTAAGGTATGACCTGGAATAGAAAAGAAATATTTTACATCATATAAATTACATTATTATATACAATAATACTTAAAAACATTTTTATTTTTAGCCTCATCTCTTGACAGCTTATCTCAACCCTACAAAAAGTGGAGAACGAAAATATAATGAGGCCCACATTAGAACAAGAAATGTGGTGGAACGGCAATATGGTGTGCTAAAGCGAAGGTTTCCAGTACTTGCGGTTGGAATTCGTTTAGCTTTAAACAATGCCATTAATGTCATTATAGCTTGCTGTATCTTGCATAATATATGCATATTAAGAAATGAGCAACATCCTGTGAATAATGATGATGTGCCTAACCTGGAAGAGCTAATTACAAGGGGACAAATAAATAATATACCATTTTCTGACAGACCTTTGTCATATGGATTTCGCAGAAATCAAATTACCCAATATTTTGATAATTTATAAATATTTAATTTATTATGTAAAATATATATAGTAATTTCACCAATGAATAAAACACATACCTTTTAGTTGGTTGCATACTTTAGTTTTAATTTCCAATTCCTTTCTAGCTGTTTCTAACTGCAGCTGGTACAATTCCCTTTTAAATTTTATTTCTTCTTCTAACATTTTAATTTTTAAATCCTCCACAATAGCCTTTTTAGAATTCAAATCTTTAAAACCTCCCCATAGTGTTGAAACAACTTCAGCTTTATCATTATTTTCTTTGATTATTGGTCGTCAAAGAAAATAATGATAAAGCTGAAGTTGTCTTTTCCATATAGGTGTGGACTTTATAAATTGAGATGATGTTGGTGATGACAGTGTTGGAGCAATGTCATTATTATTCCCAACATCCTTAATTTCAATATTTTCCACATTGCTTGTATTGCACTAAAATTGTAACAAAACAAATTCTAATATAAAAATCACAGTGTAAGTATAATATAATCATACAGTGGGTCGACACCTATACAAATGACAGAAATAATTTTGTATTGAAAATTCTGCCAGTTTAGTTCATCTTGTCTTTGTCGCCCTGCAGTGTTTCTCTGTCTAGCCCTCTATTGAACTACTGGTAGGAAAGAAAGTATCTCCTTAGACTGTGATAAAATAATAACTCACTCACTGGTTTAGGGGACCTTTTAGCTTAGCGGTCGTCTAACTATGTGATTGTTTAGGGGATGTTGGTGAAATTGGGCATAAGTTACTCATAGTTTAAATAAAAATGTGGTCTTTATGAAATAACATAAAATATAATAATAGAATATTATAAATATAAATGTTAACTTATTTAATTACAAGTTTTTATTTATTTGAGAACTGTTACATATACTCTTGAATTAAAATAATAGGATATCCATTTTTTATGTTTAAAAAAGGAGACAGTTTCTTTTTGTATGGAGAATGGGCCCACCAAAAACTGTGATGACTCGTAATGAAATGGATGTAGATTTATTCCTTATAATCTCTAGATTACTATAGTAATATTAGTTGTACCATATATAAAGGGAATACTGAGAAAATAACAATCAAACGGCAATCTCATTATAACCTAAAATGCCATACGGGCGACGGTCTAATAGTTTTTTATTGATATCCTATGTTATAATAGTACACTGTGAATAATAAGCAGTAAGTATAAAAAAGTTGTAGGTTTTTCGAATTCTTAAGTACTACTTGGTGGATGGAATTTTTTTTTAGTCGTACCGGAGTAAACAGTACGAATAAACAGATGCGGTGATGTATTGAATCTTAACTGTATTTATTATTTATTGTGGTGTATTGAATACTAAGCACAGAATACATTACAAATGTATTCAATGTAGCGTATAGACATTTATAGTGGTGTATAACTCTGTCGTCTCGAGAAGCGCACGCGCGGAATCGCGGGGCGGGGCGGCACTGCCCGACCGACCGCCGCAGGGAGAAGACGTGGACGCTTACTACGAGCCGATATTAGTGTATAATAATAGTGTTACTTGTTCTTCCTAAATATTGATCCCTGGGATCTACAGTACATTACATGTGGCGACGAGGTAAACTGTGAGTATTTTAAGAATTTTTACCTTTAATAAAATAAAAGAAAAGAGAGATAAACATACGTTACATTACAAAATACATAAATCCGACTACAATCGTGAATAAAACTACCAAGCTTTAATCAAGTGATTATTATGTGAGTAACCTACAAGTTACCTACTTTCTTGAGGTTGAGTCTCAGTATTTATAACCCATATAGCTGCATAAGATTTTATTAGGTAAAATTAACCACAGAACCTCACGAGTTTCGGTAATCACTGTTGGTAGGTAATAGTTACAAAAGGCTTCATTGTCATTATAATTAGGAGATTGGAAAGTAATACAGTGATTATTTAAACTATCTATCTGCGGCGTTTTGTAGTTTTAAATTGTAAATAACTAAATTGTTGCTTTGATCATAGATAATACAAGTTTTCATGCCATTGAAAACACAGACTACAGAATATAAATAGTACAGATTGTACTTGAGGTGTCTGTGTTGAATACGAGGCTTTTAGCCACTTTGTACTAGTAATAAGGGTAATTCTAATTTTAATCTTTACAGTGTATTTTGTTGTACAGAATAAACATTTTTCTTTTCCTTTCATTATTCTGAAGTTAATGAATTGATCCACAGTATTAATTAGTTACTTACCTATAAAATAAAAGTGTATTTAAGGTTATCATCGTTACTAACTGATGTTGACTGTATATAAAATTTTGACTAAGGAACATAGAAGGAAAAGTGAAATAACTGGGTACTCACTTGGCCATAAGTTGGGTAGGTATCCTCCGTTCGCGTTTTAGGTATCTAGATTTCTATGGGTGTACATCAAGGGAGAGACATACCTACATATTTGTCAACCTACCTTCATCATTAAATTGCAGCTGGGCATTCAATTGCGACTGAGCATTAAATTGCGGAGATTACCGGTATAGCATTAAATTGCGTACATACCTACATAGCATTAAATTGCGTACATACATAGCATTAAATTGCGTACATACCTACATAGCATTAAATTGCGTACATACATACACAGCATTAAATTGCGTACATACCTACATAGCATTAAATTGCGAAGTTTACACGGGTTCAATTTTATGTTAACACTTGGAGCACCCATTCGCCGCTTGGCGGCTGCGCGCTGGGTAATACTCACGTGCCAGTGCCACAGTACTGCACAGTATGACGAGTAAGTGTCGTCATGAGCACTGAATGTGTACTACGGGTGTAGATACGGGTACCTATGGCATAGGTACAGTCAAGTACAGTAGACGCTTTAGTACTAGCATTAGATTGCAATAGCGTGTTATAAAATCTTTAATATGCAACATTGTTACTACCTTGTCAACAGGTAGCCCCAAATGGCACTGTACACCTTAGAGAAGTTCGAATGTGACGGGGAGGTTGGTTCAGTCTCTGTCCGTTGGGAAAGATGGAAAAGAAGTCTAAACATTTACCTCGAAGCGGCAGGCATAGACTCCGAGGCAAAGAAAAGAGCTAGCCTTTTACATTTTGGTGGTCCCGAGTTACAAGAAGTCTTCTATAACATCCCAGGAGCTAATGCAACTGAAGGCGAACTTTTTAACATCGCGATCGAAAAATTAGACAACTACTTTGCACCTAAACAAAGTAAAGTGTATGAGCGACACCTGTTTCGTCTCATAAAACAGGAACAGGATGAAAAGTTCGAGAAATTTCTTATCAGACTTCGACTGCAGGCAAAGAAATGTCAGTTTGGTGGAAAGGAAGACGAACATATCATAGACCAAATAACAGAAAAAGGTAAATCAGAAGAACTCCGAAAGAAGATATTGAAAACAGGAGATAAGATCACTTTAGATGAAATAATTGCGGAAGCGAATGCATTGGAAGCCATAGATCGTCAATTAGGAAACTTTAGTACGAAACCCGTAGAAAGTCAGTCAGTCAACAGAATAGGTACTGAGACATGGAAGGAGAAGCAAAAAAAAAGAAGATTGGAATGTAGTAGATGTGGAAGTTCCAGACATTTGGCCCGTGATAACAACTGCCCAGCAAAAGGAAAGGCTTGCCTTAAATGTGGCATCTTAGGACACTTCAGAGATCAATGCAGGACAAGACAAACTCAGAAGAGGAAATTTGAAGCAGGAGAATCATCGAACAGTCAGGGAATAAAGAAGAAAAGCAGGACAACAAACAATATCGAGGAAACTGCAAACATAATCACGGATGAAAGAAAAGTCGACTACATTTTCAATATAGAGAACGACGCAAAGGTCACATGTAACATAGGTGGAACCAACGTGGAGATGTTGATAGATTCAGGCTGCAAGCACAACCTTATAACAGACCAAACTTGGGAAAGAATGAAGAAAAATAACGCTCAAGTTACCAATCAAGATTCGAATCCTGACAAAACGTTCGTAGCTTACGGGAGTGCAACACCGCTGAAGCTGTTAGGATCATTTAAAGCCACGATAAAACTTGCCGGAACATCACAGGACGTCACAACATTCTACGTGATCAGAAACGGTACGCGTGACCTACTTGGACGTGTGACGGCAACCTCATTGGGACTACTTCGGATCAATTTGGATATCAACCAGGTCGGAACTGAGGCGTTTCCAAAATTTAAAGGCGTTTTAGTTACCATTCCGATTGACGATTCAGTGAAGCCCGTTGCTCAGCCGTATCGGAGAATTCCCATTCCACTTGAAGAAAAAGTAGAGAATAAACTGAAAGAATTACTAAAAAGGGACATTATAGAAGTCGTGGAAGGTCCTTCTAACTGGATATCGCCTATAGTCCCTGTGCCAAAATCGGGGTGACATCCGATTATGTGTGGATATGCGCCGAGCAAATACGGCTATACAACGTGAAAACCACCCACTGCCAACGATAGAAGAACTGTTGCCAAAAGTTCGAGAAGCCAAAATCTTTAGTAAGCTGGACATACGAGATGCATTTCATCATATCGAACTTCACCCAGACTCAAGGCATATCACGACCTTCATTACCAGCAAAGGGTTGTATCGATACAAAAGAATGATGTTTGGTATCTCGTGTGCACCAGAGATTTTCCAAAAAACACTGGAACGAATCCTTTTAGGTTGCGAAGGAGTCATCAACTTCATAGATGACATCTTGATATTTGGGAAAGACTTATTAGAACACGACTTAAGGCTTAAAAAAGTTTTGGCAGTGTTAGAGGAAAATAACATGATGTTGAGGGAAGACAAATGCATTTACAGGATGAAGAAAGTCCACTTCCTAGGGCATGAACTGTCAGAACTGGGAGTCAAACCACTAGACAAGTATATCTCGGCTATAAAGGGATTCAGAGCCCCGACGAATATCGCTGAACTGCAAAGTTTTATGGGTTTAGTGAATTACGTGGGAAAATGGATCCCCCACTTAGCAACGGTAACAGAACCCCTTAAGCAACTGCTACGGCAAAGAACGGGAAGAAACACAGTCATTCAAGATGACTGGGGGGATGCCCAAAAGAAGGCGTTTAGCGATCTCAAGGCGGCACTTACGAAGGTACCAAATTTAGGTTACTACAATCCCCATGATAAGACGGTGGTGATTGGTGCAAATCAACAAGAATGGGCCGAGAATAATTGCATTTGGTAATAAAACCCTCAGCAGCTGTGAGCGTCGTTACTGCCAAACAGAGAAGGAGGCCTTAGCCCTGGTCTGGGCAGTCGAACATTTCAATATGTTCCTGTACGGTAAGGTGTTCGATCTAGTAACGGATCATAAGCCCTTGGAGGTGATATTTGGCCCGAAAGCTAAACCATGCGCTCGCATTGAAAGGTGGGTATTAAGGTTGCAATCCTACAATTTCAAGGTGAAATATAGTCCGGGGAAGACCAATATAGCTGACCCACTATCGAGACTCTGTGAAGTGGCAACAAACCCTACGACATTACTTGAAGACCATGTTCAAGCGATTACCGAATGGGCACGACCAGCAGCCATTCCATTACAAGAGATCACTGAGAGTTCTCTTGGAGATGCAGAGATACAAAAGGTTAGAGAGGGTCTTTACAACGGAAACTGGGAGGAAACAGTAAAAGCCTATAAACTTTTTCAGGATGAATTATGCTTTCATGGCGATATTCTCCTCAGGGGGACGAAAATTGTAATCCCAACCAAGTTACGCAGAAGAGTTCTGGAAGCTGCGCACGAAGGCCACCCGGGGATAGTCGCAATGAAGAGTAGATTGAGAACCAAAGTATGGTGGCCTAAGTGCGACAAAGATGCTGAAAACATATGCAAAGCCTGTAAAGGATGCATCCTGGTCTCTGCTCCCAGCGCCCCAAACCCATTAAAAAGAAGAGATTTACCTTCCGAACCATGGGTTGACATAGCAATCGACCTCATGGGCCCATTACCTAGTGGAGACTATATCCTGGTAGTCGTGGATTATTATACCAGATATAAAGAAGTGAAAACATGCAGAACCATAACAAGCTCTGAAATAATTGAAATGCTTAAAGACATTTTTAGCAGACTTGGCAATCCAGTCTCGCTCACATCAGATAATGGTAGACAATTTTCCAGCGAAGACTTTAAGAGCTTCTGCGCAGAGAGGAACATACGACTCTACAATACCATTCCCTACTGGCCGCAACAAAACGGAGAAGTGGAGCGCCAGAATAGGGACATCCTAAAACGCCTCAAGATCTCTCAAGTAGAGAAAAAGAACTGGAAAGAGGCCCTCCAGGAGTACATGGTGATGTACAATAGTACACCTCACACAGTTACAGGAAAAACACCTGCAGAAATGTTCTTTCGACGGCAATTTCGAGACAAACTGCCTATGATCCAAGACATAACGCATCTTTCAGAGGATCTTGAAATGAGGGATAGAGATAAAGAACTAAAGGAAAAAGGGAAGGAATATGCGGATAGGAAGAGAGGGGCTACTAACTGTGAATTGGAAGTCGGAGATAAAGTATACGTCAAGAACATGACTAAACAAAACAAGCTGAGCTTAAACTATGAACCCGAAACACATACTGTCGAAGCGAACAAAGGAGGGGACGTAATTCTACGGAACGATGAAACTGGTCAGCAAATCAGACGGAACGTCGTACATCTAAAACGAGTAGAAGGGCAATGGAAGGTATTAGATGAAGAACATAATGCTAGTGGTGCTCAAACTAACAATAATGGTGACGTTAATCAATCACAACTCGAATGAATAAAATTATGGACGATAATGACAAAATAATTGATGATCAGTGATTGAACATAATTCAAATAAGAACTTGTTGATTGTACTTGATATACTTACTTATGTAAAAAGGAAAAATTTCATTAAACTACTATACGAATAGGTAATTATGTATTTTATTTGTAAGTTAAGCTGATCGCAGTTCCTTAACTCGATATGGTTATTTATATTTGTATATATATTTATATTAGAAAAAACATTAATAAGGGAGGGATGTAGCGTATAGACATTTATAGTGGTGTATAACTCTGTCGTTTCGAGAAGCATCACGCTCATGTCGTCACGCACGCGCGGAATCGCGGGGCGGGGCGGCACTGCCCGACCGACCGCCGCAGGGAGAAGACGTGGACGCTTACTACGAGCCGATATTAGTGTATAATAATAGTGTTACTTGTTCTTCCTAAATATTGATCCCTGGGATCTACAGTACATTACATTCAAGTGAAGCAAAAAGTAAGCCAAAACTATGCTCAACTAATTCTAAAAACAAGCACACATGTACTTATTTATCTAATATCATTTGCAACCAGTAACACGGTTTTAGGTGCATGTGTGCGTCCAACAGTGAACTTTAAGGGTGTTTTATGAGTTTTACCTCTACAGCGATTGAGAAAATAAATAGCACGTAAGATGTTTTGAACTGGTCGTGTTAGGATAAAAAAAAATCTGTATTGTCACTGTATTTGTTATTGTAAAATCATCACATTCTTAAAGCAGTATTAAGTGACACATGCCACAAGGTGCAGTGTCAGGACATTGTTATTAATATGTTTTGATTGAAAAACATGTTTACATTCCAAGCACCATTAAAACCAAAATGACTGGATAGTAACATATCCGATTTTTACGATATTAACCACGAAAAATAAATAGCATGTAAGGTGTTTTGAACTATTTGTGTTAGGATAAAAAGAAACACTGTATTGTCACTGCATTTTTATTGTTTATTATAGTAAAATCATCATATTCTTAAAGCAGTCTATTATAAATATCACAGGCCGCGAGGTGCAGTGCCAGGACATTCTTTTAATATGTGTTTATTGATTAGCATGTTTACATCCAACCACAATTGAAGCTAAAATGTAAAATTCTCGAGTAGCAGTCTCGTACCGGTAAGCTCAGTGTGATCTAGATATGCTCTAGATGGAGTGACGACCTGGTAAGACATTCAAAAAGTCGATGGATACAGGTGGCTCAGGACCGTGCTTTGTATAATTCCTTGGGGGAGGCCTATGTTCAGCAGTGGACTTGTGTAGGGCTGTAATGATGAAGGAGTTTTAAACTAGTTGTGTACGGATACGGCTCGACCAGGGTAGGACATTGCTCACGGAAAACGCTACCAGCGTAAAATAGTATTAATGCTCCTGTGTTTTGTATGGTGAGTGTAGAGAACTGAGTCCTTTACTGGAATCGAAGTACTCCATCTTAGTCCTCAGGGGTGACAATGCATCTGCATTTTGATTCTTAAACGAGGATAAATGTAGATGTCTATGAGCCACAGCATCTACTTATCAGGTGGTGGACGCCGCGCTGTTTGTCACACTTATTCTATAAAAAACAAAGGAAATTGTCAATTGAAAGAGATACGAAAAGGTACCAGAGCATCTATTCAACTTTGCTCGTGTTATTTATAAATTAGGCGCTTTATTTATAATAAGGCACATAGTAGAAACAGGTCAAATAAGCAAAAATAATTACAAGTTTTATTGATTATTATTCGTCATCATTACAACAATTCACTGCTGTACAAATTAAATATATAATGTAAAATATTGTATAGCCCTCCGTCAACTGCCATCGCATTTCGTCCCGTATGGTGTCAAAAGTCGTAACAGAGTAAAATAAAGATACCAGGAGATGAGCAGCAACATCTCCTATAGAATACCACAAAAGCTTTACCTGCGTAGCAACTGTGGCAAAATATTATATAGTAATGATGCATATTTATTATATTATATATATGCATCATTACTACTTGTGTATAAATTATTCCAATCATTTTGAGGTTCACTATGGTATTCACAAATACGAGCGCATAGTGGCACATAAAATGAGTTATCAATCAGCAATCTCTCTTTTAGTAGTTTAGGTATTAAGAATCTAGATAAATGATTACATAACTTAAAAATACAGTGACGGGAAGTAGAAGCAGCACGCTTATAACTAGCCACAGAATAGAATAGAATCATTTTTATTCAATATAGATTACAATACATAATACTTATTAAGTCATTTTTACTTTACCACTGGTTCGCAAAACTCTGTCCTGAAAAACCAGCAAGAAACCCAGCGAGACTTTTTTTTAAAAAAAACAGTACATTTTACAATATAATATTTTATACAATTGTTTTGAAAACATTTAGAAACAGCATGGTAGAAGGATCACCCTCATCTCCAGGGTTATTATCAATGAAGAGGAGGCTTCGGCTCGGAAAATCCCCACCAACAGGCGGGGCGGGCTGAGAGGCAGAGGGGCCCTCGACAATCAGAGGGTCGAACAAGCGGCAAAGCATGCCGAGGAGGGCGCCACCCGGCGATACGGCTCGGCATCAGGCGAAGAGACGGATGCGACTGGCGGCTCCTGAGGTGGCGCAAGGCCAGATTCTAAAGGAGGTGGAGGCCGCGATCAAGGTCGGCCCACGCAAAAGGCCTCCCCAGTTAAAGGCCATTCCCGCGGCCTCCGCCCATCATGGCGGCTGGCGGAGGCCAACTGGTAGCGGAGCTGCGGGCGGATGTGGCCCGCCTGACGTCCGCCATGGAGACTCTCCAGAAGGAGAACGAGAAGCTCCGCGCAGACCTGGCCAGTCTACGTGAGCCTGCCTCCGCGCGGCGCCCCAGACGCAGCGCCCAAGCCAGCCTGTGCCGATGGAGAACCAGGTTCTGAACCTGGTCCGGCAGGAGCTGGCTGCCTTCCAGCACCGGTTCTCCGTGCTGGAGGGCATCGTCCGCGGCCCCCTAGGCAAACAAGACGGCGGCGAGGCCGGCAACGGTCTCGTACGCGGCGGCACAGCCGCATCAAGCCGGGGCCGTCCAGCCAGCCTTCGGCGGTTGCAGCTGCCCCTCCTCCTGAAAAGCCGGCTCCGGCAAACCGGTACCGGCTGAACTGGCTCGGCTAAGCCGGCAACGGGAAGGAGAGGCAAGGCGGGCAAAAGGGCAAAGCGGCAGCACAGGCGGTGGCTGCAACAGCCCCAGTGCCTGCGGCGAATGTGCCAGCGCCAGCGGGCCAGCTGCCGCCGCCGCCACCGCCCTCAGCCTTACACCTCCCGCGGCTGAAGCCGGCTGGCAGGTGGTCGGGGAAAAATAAGGAAGAAGGCAGCCAAAAGGCCAAAGAGCAGGAGCAGCGCCAGTTCAGGGCGCGCAAGATCGCGGCTAGGCTCCGCGCCCTGAAGACCGCAGCTGTAGTGATTACACAGCCGGACGCGGAAAGAAGGGCGTTACCTACCGCGATCTGCTCGCAAAGGCGAAAGAGGCGGTGGATCTCGGGAGCTGGGATCACCGGGGCCTGACCAAAGTCACCCAGACGGGGCCCGTATGCTGGAGATCCCGGGAATCAGTGAGGCGACCGCGGACGCTCTGGCTGCGAAGCTCAGAGCGTCCCCGGACGCGGACGAGGCCCGAGTGTCCAGGTTCGTCAGATGCGCAGACCTGCGCATCGCGGGTCTGGACGACCTGGTATCGGAGGAGAGTTAGCCGTCGCCAGGTCCGGGGTGCACTACTGACCAGATCAGGTCAGGCGCCACGCCCGGTCCAACAGGGCGCATGCGGTGTGCTGCCCCTTACGGCGGCCAAAACCATAGTGGAGGGCCGAAGGCTTGGTGGCTGGGTCTCAGCGCAGGTTGCTGGGAGCCCAGACCTCTGAGGTGCTACCGTCTCGTGGGCACCACGTATCGGTGAAATGCGCCTCGGAGGTTGACCGCAGGCCTTTGCTTCGCTGCTGCTGTCAGCCCGGACACATATCGGCGACCTGCTGCGCCACGCCGCACTGTGATGCATGTGCGGCGACCGGCAAGCCAGCCGATCACCGGGCCGGAAGCAGGGCCTGCGTGCCACCCGCCAAGGCCAAGGCCGGGGGTGGGGAGGGCCCTCCGCCGCCACCGCCTCTGTGGCCACCGCCGCAGTCGCGACTGCCGCCGCCGCCGCTGTCGCTGTCGCCGCCGCCGCCGCGACACCGACGCCCGCAGAGAGGGCCCCGTGGAGGAAGCTGAAATGGAATGCCCATAACGGCCCCATTAAGCTTCCTCCAGGCGAATATCAACCACTGCGCCTGTGCTCAGGATCTGTTGCTCCAGAGCATGGCGCAGTGGTCGATTAACATCGCTGTGGTCGCTGAGCCGTATTTTGTCTGGCCTAGGAGGACTGGGTGGCGGACCCAACGGCTCAGTGGCCATCATTTCTTCAGCCGCCGCCGGTACCCCGACCCTGAAGGTGTCAGGAGGGTCAGTGCGTAGCAGCACGGTTCGGGAGTTCGTCATTGTGGGGTGTACTTCCGAACCGATCTCGCCGAGTTTCACAACTCTTTGCAGAGCTGAGAGCAGTCGTCGTCGGAAGCTATCCCTCCCGTACTTGTCCTCGGGGACTTCAATGCCAAGAACTTGGCTTGGGGTCTCGTCGGCCAGATGTGGGTAGGATGGTGGAAGACTGGCTCTGGAGACAGGCCTGGTCGTCCTAAATCGGGGTTCTGTCCCACGTGTGTGCGGATGCGGGCGAGTCGGTGGTGACATTTCGTTCAGCCCCGCTCTGTCGCCGCGTGCCATTGACTGGCGGTCGCGGAGGGGTGGAGACCTACCCGACCACCGGTACATCCGGTTTGACGTTCCACCCAGCCCTCGAGCGCCAGTCCTACAGGCCCCGAGTGGTCCGCGTTGGCGCTGAAGCAGCTGGACCGGGAGCCTCCTGGAAGCCTCGATCGTGCAGGCCTGGGTGTCATCACGGACAGGCCTGCCGACGTCAATGATGAGGCAGGGTGGTTCCAGGAGGCCGTCCGAGATATGTGACGTGGCATGCCCCGCGTCCGGCCAGGAAGTGCCCGGCGTCAGGTGGCTGGTGGTCGCGTGAGCTGACGTCTCTGCGCGAGGCGTGTGTCGCCGCGCGGCACCTGTACGCCAGGCATCGCAGGCTCCGCATTCGTCCACCGAATGCGGCAGCCATTGAGGCGGGGCTGCATGAGGGATACAGAGCGGCGAAGACCATCCTCCGGGAGGTTGTCCCGGGCCCGATCGGGCCCGTGAGGAGATGCTGGAGACTCGATAGAGATCCGGGGTTTCATAAAGATGGTGCGGGATAAACCTGCACCTGGGCCCCCGCTGACGCAGAGTCTCCGGCCTCAGCTCGTGGAGGATGTGGTGAGCGCCTGTTCCCCGCGCGGGAACATCCGCCCTCGCTTATGGCTCCGCCTCTGCGGTGCCGGAAGCGACCACCAGGACGACGACGACGACATCCCGGAAGGGACCGGACCTGAGAGTGGCGGTACGTAGGCTCAAGGCCAGGAATACGCCCCAGGACCGATGGCTTGCCTGGCAGCCTGGGTCCTGGCCTCGGAGGCCTGCCCCGACTGAGGCCTTAAGCGCATGCTTGAGAGGCCAATTTTCGTTGGAAGACGGGAAGCTGGTCCTCATTCGGAAGCCGGGCGCCCTGCGGACTCTCCGTCCGCATACCGCCCGTGGTGCTGCTCGACGAGGTGGGCAAGCCTTTGAAAGAGTAATTGCAAACCGCCTCGCCGAGCACCTTTGCGACGGGCCGGATCTTGCGGAACACCAGTTTGGTTTCCGCAAGAGGCGCTCTACGGTGGACGCCATCATGCGCGTGAGAGCCCTCACGACGGGGATGCAGTGGCCAGGGGTATGGCGGTGTCTCTCGACATCGCCAACGCCTTCAACCCATGCCCTGGAGCTGCATTAGAGGCACCCGGTATCACCGTGCCGACCCATTCCGTCGTATAGTCGGGGACTATCTGACGGACAGGGCCGTCATCTACCCCGGTCGAAACAGAGGAACCGGAGAGATGTCGCGGTGTCCCAGGGTTCGGTTCTGGGGCCGCCCCTGTGGAACATCGGTTACGACTGTGCTGCGCGCCGACCTCCTACCGGCGTCAGCGTAGTTTGCTACGCTGACGATACGCTGGTACTGGCACAGGGGTCGTACGAGGCGGCGGCGAAACTATGACACGCGGGCTGCGATAGTCGTTAGAGGAT
The DNA here is from genome assembly GCA_029286625.1 of Parnassius orleans. Lineage (NCBI taxonomy): Eukaryota > Metazoa > Arthropoda > Insecta > Lepidoptera > Papilionidae > Parnassius > Parnassius orleans. The sequence goes on from JAGSMP010000360.1 coordinate 314,251, forward strand.
CCGGCAACTGGGTCTCGAGGTGGTTTCAGAAGTCCGAGGCCATGCACTTCCATGGTCTCGGAACAGGCCACCACTGGGATCCTCAGTGATGGTAGGAGGGTATCCGTCGGCGTCGAGTCGACGTTGAAGCACCCAGGACTCGTCCTCGACGGCCGATGGAACTTCGTTGAGCACTTCCGACGTTTGGCTCCAAACTGGAACGGACCGGGCTGCCTTCAGGCGGCCCTGCCGAACCTGGGGCTAAACGCTTTCTGCCGGAGGCTCTACGCGGGATCGTGAGGTCCATGGCCCTTTACGGGCCCCGGTGGGCGCGTGGTTTGGCGCGGCTTGCCGTCCACCACCCAAACGCGCCCCAAAGGGTGGTTGCCGTAAAGATGGTTCGCGGCTACCGCACGATCTCCGCGAGGCGGCGAGCCTCCTTGCTGGATTGCCGCCATGGGATCTGGAGGCGATAGTCCTCGCGCGCCTGCACGAATGGCGCGCGGAGGCACTATGCCGGGGAAACCCGCTGCCGCGGCAAGTCGTCGCGCAGCGGACAGACTTCCGGCATGATCTCATGGCGACATGGAGAGAGCGACTGTCGCAACCTCAGCTGGGCACGCCACTATAGCGGCGATAAGACCTCTTGAGGAGTGGCTTGAGACGCCACGGTGTCCTCACCTTCCGCCTGACGCAGGTCCTCACCGGACACGGTGTGTTCGGGAGGTTCTGCACCGAATCGGGCGGGAGGAAACGCCTGGGTGTTCCACCGCGAGGATCGACCGAGGACGGTGGAGCACACCGTGGAGGTGTGCCCTGCTTGGGTGAGCACCGCCGTGTACTCGTAGCGGCGATAGGCGCAGCGGCGACTTCGCGTCCGGCCCTGGTCGAAGCCATGGTCCGGAGCGAGACGGAATGGGATGCCGTCACCACCTTTCTGCGAAGCAGTGATAGCGAAGGAGGTGGCGGAGCGGGAGAAGGAAAGAGCAACAGCTTCCTTCCCGGCCGCCGCGGAGACGCCCCGGCGTCGGGGCTACGTCGTGCCCCTGACCACCGTAGGCGCGGGATTGTGGACGGCGAGCAATGGTAGCTCGCCGTCCGTCCGTCTAACGACGACAGGCCGTGTCGACGGCGCGTTTTGTTCCACGCGCGCCTCAAAGAGCTGTCAGCAGCGTGAAGGCCCGCAAGGGCCGACACTCGCCGGGGCTGCGGGCTGTTCGAAAGAGATACCGCGGCTCCGGAACGTAAGGCACTGAAGGAACACGGATGGTTTTAGTCAGTAAAGTTCGACACCTCTTCCGCTCCACCCACAGCGAAAGGCGTCATTAGATGATTTTCCATCCGCAAAAAAAAAAAAAAAAAAGGGGTTATTATCAGTCATGTACTCTCTAGTAGTATAATAACCCTTACTAGACAATTTTGCTTAAGAAATAATTTAAACCTTTTGATAGAAAAGATCTGCATATTATTATAGTAATTGTTGATGCTGCCTGGAAATGGCAGGAGTTACAGTTACAGGCATAAGGGTGATAGGGATGTTACCGATGTCTTCAATATTCATGGATTGTAATTTATATCCCTGTTATCATTTGTGTCTCCATACAGTTGTAGAAGCTCTCGTCCGACAAGATTGCAGACTCATTCTAAATGATCCACCTGAAAAGTGTTTTTTTTCATCAACTAACCGAACAGACTATAGTTTTACAGTGTCTACCACCTAAATAATAATATTTATTAATATTTTATTTATTTCAATCTTTATTACTAATAAACAGTCTTAATGCCTCTTAAATTATATATAAATAGCATGTACTTGTTTCCCTTCATAATACTTTTGTAGTAAACCAGATTCCACTAAGGTAAAAAGAAATAAAAATACATCAAATCAGAAAGGTAAACAAGTGAAGTAGTTATTTTAGAATTATAACATTATTTGACTAAGTACAAGTTCTTAGACATTTTATTTACACTAATTTCATTTAAGGTAAAAAATATTACTTGTGTATTAAGTACAAAGGCATACAAATATGGGGTAAGGTAAGGAAGAAGTAGCATCTATCTAATAACAACTAAAAAAAAAACTGTGGTTATTGAATATCTCCTATAAGGCAATCTGTGGGGGAGGTCTATGTTCAGCAGTAGACTTTGATAGGCTGTAAAATTAAAATAACCTGGTGGTGAATAGCCAAATTGTTTGAAAAGGAGGTGTATGATACTACAAACATCAATCTGTGTGCCAAAGCAATTATGCCAACTCCTCCGGGCAAGCCTATTTCAGGCAGGGGATCACTTACAGGCTGTTAAAGTAAAGTAAGTACCTGGTGTGATGGTATCCACTGCAAAATAATATCTCATTCTGCTGAGTTCATTAGCACAGCCCGTGTGTGGTGTGCTCTTAAAATGAGCAGTTTCAATACTTTCTTGCAATATTCTTAGGTAGTTACAACAAACTGCATCAAGTAGGTGTAACTAAAAAAATTGGGAATGCAAATAAATAATAAAGAAGTAAAGAAATATTAAATTCAGAAAGAAAGTACATTACCTATATTCAACAAAATAAAATAAAAATAATGTAAACAAAATTCTTGCTTCTCTGATGGAGTTTAAATATAATAAACATAAATAGTAGATGTATTTAATCAAATATTAACACTAATATGTATTCCCTAATAACATTCATTTATTTTTATGTTATCTATATCTATAAATATTATATTCAGAAGGAATGTACACACAAGCAGCAGCGTCTTCCTATTAACAACTACCAATAAAAAAACTGTGGTTGCCGTCTACTAAGCATGGCAATTATAGCAAGTATCCTCCTTTGAGGAAATCTGAGGGAAGGTCTATGTTCAACAATGGACTTTTGATAGGATGTAACGGTTGTGGATATAGTTACTCTGACAGACACTTTTAACATAGATCTGTGTATATTTTGTGTGATTTTATTTTATCTATTAATTAAATTAGATTTTATCAATAACAAAACACTTCAATACTTTGACAGTTTTAACCTTTTAACATACTAATAAGAATTGTGTTTGTCGTTTGTTTTAGGTAATTCAACATAAATTATAGATTTTCCAAAATTCTAGGAACAAAAGTAAACTTGTATTATACACTCACATATACTTTTAATTAAACTCGTCAGTTTTCATTTTCGAATGTCATTGGCGAATTAAATACATAATATGGAATATTTGGCTAACCTGTATAATATAATCCAACACTTGTTGCATAGATTAGACATTGACATATGAATTTGTTAGTAATATGAAGGGATATTTATTAGTATATTTACAAACTTAAAATAATTAAGTAAAAAAACATGTATAGATCGTTAAATGTCTGTGGGTGTGGGTCGTTTATTATTATTTCTAAATAATCGTACCATATCTCAATATTCAGTAAAAATAAAATAAAATGTAATACACATAGAATTATTACGTATAAATTAGTACGTAATAATTCTATGGTAATACATTATAAACGAAAATTAGTAGTTTTGTTTCGTAGTATAATATTTTTGGACTAGAACTTCGAGAGTGACAAAATAAGATATATTTCACATAAAAGTTTGAAACTTTAAATCAATTGTAGGTTTTGTACAGTTGAAAACTTGCATTCCATAAGATAAGTTACTCACCCTTGAGAAATCCACAAATATAAAAGTTGGCACATCTGCTCCTGTCTCGGCTAGTTATTGTCTTCGCACAGTGCGATGAAATCCACAAATAAGTACAAAAAAACGGCAGCGTGACGAATGTCAATGCCGTAAAGTAATCACCAGGTGGTCAGTTCCTTCAATAGAGAAAAAAGTTTACGTGGTGGCTCCTTAATATTAGCAGATAAATCATTATTATATAAAGAACGTAAGGATATTGTGAGCCTCTCTGTTGAGCGAACTGTAGAAATGGCTTGTGTCGAGCTCGAGCACCTCATTGTTGTAAGTGTTTACAGACCCCCATGTGCTACTTATGACTATTTTCAAAGAATTGTGGAAGAAGTTTTGCTCAAACTTAGTAAACAGAACAAGTCTGTTGTAATATGTGGAGACTTTAACATCAATCTCCTTGAAACTTCTTCCATTAGTATTAAGTTTAGATCTTTATTTAAATCGTATAATCTTGTTAATTTATTCTTAGAACCAACACGTATTGTGGCCTAGTGCAACCTGTATAGATAATATTTTACAGATATTAAGCCCTTGCATAAATCAATTATTCAAAATTTAAGTTCAGATCACTGTGGACAGTTGGTATCATTACCTTACATACACAAAAACAGAAAATTTCTTATTTTTCTGTTTTGTGTTTGTTCCAATAAATGACCATCGCTTGGAGAGGTTTAGAAGTAATATAATAAAAAGACTTCCATCACTTTCATTTAAAAATAGTGCTAATTACTTGTATGGTATGTTATTTAAAATTATAACTTGTGAATTTAGTAGAATATTTACTTAAAACTTTCTTTTAACAGTCGCAAATCATTTAATGAATGGGCGACAGTAGGAATTTATAAAAGAGGGAAAGTTATATGAGCTTTATAATGAAAGATCATATAATACTAGTGTTATATTTAGAGATTATGTCAAAACATATTCTAAAATATTTAAAAAGTGTGCTACACAGCTAAGGCTTTACATTTAAGTAACAAAATTAAAACTGCATCCAACAAAATTAAAATGACCTGGAGAATAATAAATAGTGAAACGGCAAGGTCAAACCGCGCAACTCGGATTTTCAATTGAATATTAACAACAGTTTAACTCGATCTGATCAAGAAGTTACATGGCTTTTGAGAAACATTTTACTGATGTTCCTTTTTGACAACAAAATCATTAAATTCTTCTCCTACTGTCGCCGAATCATTGCTTAAACAAAATGTAAAGGCTTGTTCAAATACTTTTAAATTCCATAGAGTATTGCAAAAGATATCGTTAAATATTTTAAAACAATTGATGTTAAGAAAACGGCAGACTTATGGGGATTTCCGTTAAAGTTATTTTATCTATAATAGATATAATAGCACCTTATCTAGCCACTATTTAATACAAGCGTCGAATCTGGTGTGTTTCCTGATTTAATGAAACATAGTAAAGTCATACTTTATTTAAATCTGGTAGTACATTAGACCCCGCCAATTTTAGACCGATTTCTGTACTACCAACCTTTAGTAAAATTTTGAAAAATAATTTTAGATCAGATCTTAAGTTTTTTAATATTAATAAATTGCTACATAAAATCAATTCGGTTTTACAAGGGTCGCTCGACAACTGACGCTGGAGTTGAGCTTATTAAACATATTTTTGTGCATGGGAGAATTCGGAGGATGCTTTGGGTATATTTGTGACCTTTCCAAGGCCTTCGACTGTGTTCACCATGAGACATTAATCAGGAAGTTACAGTACTATGGTGTCAAGAACACAGCGCTTAAACTTATTATTTCATATTTAAGTAATAGAATGCAGAAAGTTATTATCAATGGTAAAAGTTCTTCCGGGTCACCTGTACTAATGGTGTCCCTCAGGGCTCGATTCTCGGCCCATTCCTATTTCTGGTATATATTAATGACTTACCTTCCTTGTAGGATAATCATGATATAGTATTATTTGCTGATGATACTTCCTTGATTTTTAAACTTAAACGTCAATCATTTAAATGTGACGAAGTGAATAATGCTATATCAAAATTAGTGCATTGGTTTAAAGTTAATAATCTACATTTAAACGGAAATAAAACTAAATGTATTAAATTTACAACAACGAATGTTAAAAATCTGGGTACCAATGTGTTTTAAATGGGAAGAACTGAGCCCTGTTGAATCCACAGTTTTTCTTGGCATCACTCTCGACGCAAAGCTTCAGTGGGGCCCCATATATCCAAACTAGCAAGCAGACTAAGTTCTGCAGCCTATGCTGTAAAAGATTAGAGGTCTCACTAGTGTCGAGACAGCTAGACTAGTTTATTTCAGTTATTTCCATAGCATAATGTCTTATGGGATTTTGCTATGAAATGCGACTGATTCAAAACTATTTTTGTTTTACAGAAGAGGACATTAGAGCTATTTACAACCTAAAACCGAGAGAGTCTCTTAGAGATAAATTTAAAGAAATATATATTAACTGGCCTCTCAGTATATTTACGAAAATTTAATGTATGTTCACAAAAACAGGTAGTTTTAGTAAAAAAAATATATACATTCTGTAAACACTGGAACAAACACAAGCTAGTGATACCAGTTTCTCGACTCCACAGAGTCAGTAAATCATTCTTGGGGCAATGTATACGCTATTACAACAAGGTCCCGGAAGGTGTGGGCTCTCTCTATTGCAAGTTTAAATGTTTTATTAAGCTGAAACTGTATAAGGGTTATTATAGTACAAATGAATATATGATTGATAACCCCTGGGAATGAGTGGTCGTACCAAGCAGTTTCTAAAATAAATTTTGTACTTAAATAGTTTGTACAACCATTAATGTAAAATTTACTTTTAAAAAAAAAGTCCCGCTGGGTTTCTTGCTGGTTCTTCCCAGGACAGAGGTTTTTTTTTCGAACCAGTGGTAAAGTAAAAAATGACTTTCAATAAGAATTACACATGTAATCTATATTGAATAAAAAATTATTCTATTCTATTCTATTCTATTCTATTCTATTCTATTCTATTCTATTCTATTCCATTCTATTCTATTCTATTCTAATACCCGGCCGCCGGCACAGCCATAGATATGATGCTTATATTATGATAATATGGCCGTCGGTTATTACCCAGCACGGAACTAGTTATTGTCACTAAGCACTAGTTATTGTCTTCGCACAGTGCGTTGAAATCCACAAATATTATTTAATTGTTTTCAGTGTATGCTGATCTTCCAGATAAGTAAGTAAGTACAAAAAACAGCAGCCTGACGAATGTCAATGCCGTAAAATAATACCCGGCCGCCGGCACAGACATAGATATGAATGATATGATGCTTATATTATGATAATATGGCCGTCGGTTTTTACCCAGCACGGAAGTCAATGACAAAATAGCGTTTCGTTCCACGGTGTCTTTGAACCATGTTATATGATATAAGCTAACACTTTTAGAAATAGGATAAAAATCTCAGTGGTATCCATTTTTAGTAATAAATATATAATATACAAATAAGTATAAATATAATATGTATATAATAAGTTATCTTTGTAAAAACATTTTCTTTTATAGAAACTGCAAAAATGATTCATTACACGCATTTTTCCCATATTACATTAACCAGAACACGGAATATCAAAACCACTCATTTTTTTTAGATTTCTTGATTCCGTTTAGATATTCATAAAATCAAAATTGGTAAAAAATTGGTAACTTTTTTTTGTATGCAATACCATTAAGGTTCATTAAAATTTCTAGTGGGCCCAAAAACGACTGACTCCTTTACTCATAAAGTTAATGTAAGACGAGAGTGCAGTTTGTATGAAAAATATTATATTAAGACGCACAATCCATACAATGAAGCGTGAAATAAGGACAATAGATCATTATATTAAAATTATTAAATGATTTTTGTTACTTGTATGTTGGTTATGTAAACCGCGGGGCGAAAAGCTAGTAGTATTATGTATGTGTATGTGTTCACATCCTTAACTGTTAGGCTATTGCAGCTTAAATGTTTATTTTTAATGTCTTAACAAACTAACCTATGTATGTATATACAAATAACAACCTGTTATACTAGCATTAGTTAATATTATGTTTTTTTTTTACAGGACATAAAGCATTGCTGGAGGAATGCAGAGGAACAGCTATCTTTATAAATATAATTAATCAGCTGTTCGACTCATTCAACGGATCAAAGTACAAGGACGATGCAAAACCTTTAAAAGGATGTCTAAAAAGAAACTCTACGCATTTTAAGAAGTGGAACGAATTTGTACCAATTTTGAGTTCAATAGGGTTTGAAACTGTTCATAAGCACAGAGATGGGACTGAAATTATAAAATATGTTCAAGTTCCATCTTTAAAAAATTGGATCAAAAACATTGAAAGCATGAAAGAAGTATTTACTTTATTAAATAAATAATCTGATGTACGAACCCTATTGACGCGAAACTTTAATCAAGATCCTTTGGAAATTTTTTTTTGTTGTATACGGAGTCATGGTGTCAGAAATATCTCACCAACTTGTAGTCAATTTTCTAATGCATATAAATCGTTAATTATTAATAATTATACATCACATCATTCTGTTGGGGCAAATTGTGAAAAGGATGGAAATAAATTATTGCAAAATTTAAAATCACTAGTTATGGAAGGCAATATAAATCATGAAAAAAGTTACGATAATATCTGCTTGGATCCGTTAATTAATGTCTTAAATGAGAATAATGACAGTATAAGCCAGAAAGAATCAAAACAATATGTAGCTGGATATATAATTAAAAAATGTAAACCGATTTTTAAATCTTGCAGGTGTAAATATGAATTAATTAGGAAACATGATATATCCAGCTACATTTATGAAAGGTATTCTCCCAGTGAAGCACTATATCAACATTTAAATGAAATTAATCACATAACACATGCAACATTAAAAGAATCTCCTGGTTGTAAAAAAATTAAAAAGAGAATAACGGACCTTGCAGAAATCTTCTGCAATCCATCTTTTTTGACTTGTCCTATACATAAATATGATTTTATTTTTTATATTAATAATTATATGATATGCTTACTTATAAATAGTTGGTGTACAAATGTAAATCGTATATTAAAAGTAAAAATGATGTGTTCTGACAATCACTACTTAGTAAAATTACAAGCGTATACCTATTGTAAAACTCGTAATAAATGCAATAAATAACATCTTCGTATTTTATTACAGGTTGAAGAACTAATTTCTTTCTTCAACATTCCCATTTAAATAAAAAATAAATAAATTTGATACTTTCTAGTCATGCCATCTAGTAGGTGACCACGTAAAGAATCAGCGCTATATTCAGGAGGGAGCTTGTAATTAATAATTTTAAAACCTCAGTGGCGTGTCTACTCCCGATTATACTAGCATATCTATGGTTGCTACTTTTAAACCAATGTTATTTCCAACTGTTCAACTATATCAAAATTGCGCTGTTCTTAATGTGAGGCAGCTCTTTATACTGCACACAGTATTACTTCAGCATATTAAGACTCCTTTCATTGAAATTACAAAACGTCGTAAAGACAAAGTATGCACACTTCCACTAGTCAATTTTTCATTTATAAAAAGATTTTTTTATTACCTAGGTCCTTTAATTTATAACAAAATGAATGCGAAAATAGAGATTAATGAAATGTCAACATTTAATAGTAAAACTGCTATCCGCTCTTTCCTACTAAATAAAGGATGATTCACGCTACAACGTGGCGCGGCCGGGGCACGGTCAAACATTATGGTGTACTTTTTGTATGAAGCGATTCATGCCTGACCGTGGCCCGGCCGTGCCCCGCCGTACGCCGCCGGGACTCGGCCGGGGCACAGCGTTGAAATTTCGGTGGGTATTGTTTCCCGGCTCCGGCACGGTCCGGCCCCGACACGTTGTAGAATAGAATAGAATAGAATAATTTTTTATTCAACATAGATTACATGTGTAATTCTTATTGAAAGTCATTTTTTACTTTACCACTGGTTCGAAAAAACCTCTGTCCTGGGAAGAACCAGCAAGAAACCCAGCGGGACTTTTTTAAAGTAAGTTTACATTAATGGTTGTACAAACTATTTAAGTACAAAATTTATTTTAGAAACTGCTTGGTAGCGACCACCTCATTCCCAGGGTTATTATCAATCATATATTCATTTATACTATAATAACCTTTTATACAGTTTCAGCTTAACAAAACATTTAAACTTGGTAATAGAGAGAGCCTGTACACTTTCCGGGACCTTGTTGTAATAGCGTATACATTACCCCAAGAATGAATTACTGACTCTGTGGAGTCGAGAAACTGGTATCACTAGCTTGTGTTTGTTCCTAGTGTTTACAGAATGTATATCACTTTTTACTAAAACTACCTTTGTTTTGTGAACATACATTAAATTTTCGTAAATATACTGAGAGGCCAAAGTTAATATATTTATTTCTTTAAATTTATCTCTAAGAGACTCTCTCGGTTTTAGGTTTTAAATAGCTCTAATGGCACTCTTCTGTAAAACAAAAATAGTTTCTGAATCAGCCGCATTTCACAGCAAAATCCCATAAGACGTTATGCTATGGAAATAACTGAAATAAACTAGTCTAGCTGTCTCGACACTAGTGAGACCTCTAATCTTTTTACAGCATAGGCTGCAGAACTTAGTCTGCTTGCTAGTTTGATATATGGGGCCCACTGAAGCTTTGCGTCGAGAGTGATGCCAAGAAAAACAGTGGATTCAACAGGGCTCAGTTCTTCCCCATTTAAAAACACATTGGTACCCAGATTTTTAACATTCGTTAATACATTTAGTTTTATTTCCGTTTAAATGTAGATTATTAACGTTAAACCAATGCACTAATTGTTACTAATGTTACTAATTGTAAATGTAACATGAACATATGCGCCCGGGCGCCCGGAGAGCAGTCAACGTCAAATCTTAGTGAAGTGAGCAGCTCAACAGCAAAATGGACGATGAAAAATTATTAGAATGTGTGCGCAAGTACCCTGTGATTTACGATATGAGCCATCCTAAGTATTTAGATAACGAATACAAAAATATTATTTGGAAAACCATTTCGGACGAAATAAAACAATCTGGTAAGTTGTAACTTTTATTTCAATTTACATTTATAATAGTTATTCAAGTGTCACTAATTACTTTACGACAACATGTAATTACATGTGAGTGAGATTATCGGTTTTTAGTAGGTATTTTAGAATATGTTAGGTAAATTATAAGAAGTATATTATAGTGTAAGTATGTAAGTATTCTTGATACTGTTGTCCTATAAAATTACGTCCCGCTGTTGACGCTAAATATTCTTTAAACGTTTCTCTTACCGCAAATGCATCATTAGCCGGTCTTCCTGGTTGAACGCTCAATGGATTTAATAAATGTGGTTGCGCATTTTGTGCACTATGATTGATAAGCCCTGTGTAATCTTTTTGTTCGCATAAAAAATTATGCAGTACGCATGTAGATAGAATAATGTAATCAACATTTTCTGGAGCAAGTTTCATTCTTCTTTGAAATATTCTAAATCTTTGTGTCAAAATACCAAAGGCATTTTCGACTAGTCGCCGGGCCAAAGACAGTCTATGATTGAAATTCGTTTTATTAGCGTCACCTGTTGCTTGGTGTCCTGGATACGGTCGCATTAGGTATGTTTTCAAAGGAAACGCTTCATCACCAACTATTACATATGGTGCAAACGTAGAGGAACCGGGTAAATTTTTACCAATAGGTACATGAAGCGTCCCATTTTCTAAACGTTTTCCAAGATTACATTGTGCAAAAATGCCACCATCACTGTTTCGTCCGTAAGCGCCAACATCAACTGCAATAAATTTGTAGCATGCGTCCACTAACGCCAATAAAACAATTGAGAATGTGTGTTTATAATTAAAATATATAGAACCACTATTGGCTGGGGCTTCAATAACAAAATGTTTTCCATCCAATGCGCCTATACAATTTGGAAAACCTCTAAGGTTTTCAAAATCTTCGGCAATTTTACGCCACATTTCTTCTGTTGGTTCTGGTATAACGTCTTTCTTAAATCTTTTAACGATAGATCGACATGTGCTATGTACAATTTCGGTCACAGTTGAATTCCCCCAATCAAAAACTGTACACGAAATAGTTTTAAACGAATCCCCAGTAGCCAGGAACCTGAAAAAATAATAATGGTATAATTTCGCGGTATCTGTGTACTACAGTGAGCTATTACGTATTAACAGTACCATTTATACAGGTTGTAAAGAAAATTACTTAACTTGTTCATTGTATACTATGTTTTTGCAGATGATGTATGTAAAAAAAGGTGGGCAAACATACGGGACCAGTTCAAAAAACATAGAAACAGACGTAAAACCAAGAGTGGACAGGGTGCTGTGTTTTTTTCATTCACAATGCAATTTTGATTATTGAAAAATTGAAAATGAAGTATTTAGAAAAAATCGACCCATCTTACAACCAGCTCTGATAGATGGTTGTGAGACGGGTCAATTTTTAAATACTACATTTTTAAATACTATGTGATTTAGTGCATATCAATTTATTATTTACCTGATGCAGACTGCTAATCGTTCGATGGGAGATATAGGCTTTTGAAATCTTGTAATTTTTTTGGTTAGGTCTGGTTTTACTTTTTCAAGTAAAAAAGTAAAGCATTCTTTAGACATTCTAAAATAACCATAAAACTTGCTCTCATCATCTATTAATTCTTTGTAAAGTAAAGCAAATTCTCCTTCTGCTTCTCGCTTTCTCCAGGTTGGATGTACACCCCATCTTCTTTTAGTAGTTTCGCTTCGTTTTTCCAATACTTCATCATCGATGGCAATTGCAATAGCTGCCAATTCAAATTGTGAAAATTGCATATTAACGTAAGCGTGAAGTCTATCGACAGATGAAATCACTAGCTGACAAAAACCACATAACACAGAGTCGTGCATAAGCCACGGTCGTGCAAACAGCCCGGTGTAACATGAATGACTGGTCCGGCCAGCGCACGGTGGACGTGCCCCGGCCGGGGCACGGCCCGGCCGCGCCTCGTTGTAGCGTGAATCATCCTTAAGTCATATGATGATACGGAGCAATACTTGTTAACATTGTTATAAAAAAATATATAATACGTCGCAATGTTACATATTTATTTTATAAATTTTTCTACTTAATACATACACATGCACGAGCACGCACACACTCACACACACACACGCGCGCGCGCACACACACACACATGCACACACACACACAGAGATCACATTAAAAAACAAATTTTAAAAAATATGTCGAACAGCAATTTTGGAGGCCAGGCGTCGTAGTGTTGATCCAACAGCAATGGGTCTCACCCCTCCGACCTTTTTGGTGAGGGCAACAAGGTTCGCGCCGAAAAGAATGGGAACAATTTCTGGATTGACATTACCGGAACACATAAAGTTGATTGATTTTTAATTGTCTTTTTAAAATTTTATTTCTTTTCCTGCAAAATGTAAATTAATTTAAACAATACAACTACGTATTCCTAAACAAAAGGGGGGATAGGTCTGTATCTCCTAAATACAGGTTACTATGTAACCTAGCTAGGAGACTGAGGATTCTACCCGTTTCAAATTGGTTCTCATGATGTATTGTATATATTTGTAAAAAGTATGTAAACTATAAAAAATGTCAATAAATAATAATAATAATTATTATTATTATTAACGACTATTGTATTATTAGATGCAGTACCTGGCTGTTCAACTGTGCTAATAATAAACATACCAGTCAGTTCTCTATGTCTTTATTTTATGTATAATAGTGTATATTTCAGCACAAAATATGTACATAAAATCCCCTTAGACACCACTAAGTAGTCACCATCTTAAATTAACTTATTAGCACATTTACATGGATAAGTTTAACTACCTACTTAATTATAATAACTGAAACAAACTTAAAGTAGAATTTTCAGATTAGCCCAGACTTTGTTTTACCTATACTTATAATAAATCTGTAGAGAGGTCAATTCTGTACATGAAATATATTTCCAAAATAACTATCAGGGGGTGATTAGTGATCGATACTGATGCCAAAAATGCAAACAGTAAAATTTTTGTCTGTCTGACTGTCTGTCTGTCTGTCTGTCTGTCTTTCTGTATGTTCGTTATAGAAACAAAAACTACTCGACGGATTTTAACGAAACTTGGTACAATCATTCTTCATACTCCTGGGCAGGTTATAGTATACTTTTCATCACGCTACGATCACTAGGAGCAGAGCAGTGAAGGTAAATGTTGGGGAAACGGGAGAAATTACTCCATTTTTTAAGCTTCCGTCGCGTGTGCAGCCTTAATGGTTAAGGCCTGAATTCCTCTGTCGCTGACGTCGGTCGCGTACGTCGGTCGCGCGTACGAATATTCGTTGTGTTCTATATGGCACCACACTGTGACGCTGACATCAGCGGCGCGCGAGTTGCTACGCGCCGCGTATGGCGCGCGTCGGTCTCGCTCGTCAGCGCCGCGTACGTCGGTCGACTGACGCGCTATAGAACGCTATGAGCGTCCTCACTCTGTTCCCGACCGTCGGCTAAATGGTACGCGCGCGCGTATAGTCGCCATGAATATTGATACCGAACGTGTGATTGCCGAGGTGCGCCTACGTCCTGCATTGTGGATTTATCTAATGAACTTTACAAAGATCGCGATGCCAGAGCAAAATTTTGGTTACAAGTTTTTGAAGCCCTGTTTCCGGATTACAATAATGAGGGCGATGATAAAAAAAAGGAGATCGGTAAGTAAAAGATAATGTGTTTATAATAATTTTATTAGATATACAACATGTGGAATGCGGGTGGGGTAGCGGGAAGGGAAACATAATTTTTGTCCGCGCGCGACTGTCCTGCGAAATGTAACGGCCCGTTCACGACTTCGGTCTTAGCGGCGCGCGGCGCGGCGAGCGGGGCGGCGTCCGTGAGCGGTGCATTTTCGTGGCGTGCTTCAAACATTTTTATACTTTTGATCTACCGCTCGCCGCCCTGCGCTTAGCTGCCGCTCACAGCGGCAAGGTCGTGAACGGGCCGTAAGCCGTTGGAACGTCTTACATTTCGAAGGCAGTTCCGCGAGCTTTGTCCAGTAAAATATGAAAAGTGAACCGAAAAGAAAAGAAGATATATAAGAGGTAACATTGCATCAGCGTTATTTTTATACATTATATTTAATTATTTTATTATGTTTTAGACTATATTAAATAAAAAGTAACGCATTAAATATTAAATGTACGGTATTTACAAGTAACTAGAAAATATTTGTCAGATTTTAACAATTTATAATATTTTAGTAGATATTGTTTTCTAAAAACATACATTTTACGATGAACAGGTTCGTGTTAAAGCAAATATATTTTTAAATTTAACCCAATTTTTTATAGTATTTTTATTTAAATGTATACAATTTTGAAAAGGGTTTTATAAAAAAATCGTAATTATTATAAGTTATAATCATTTTTCTTCTTTTCTAAAGGTATGGAAAGCTTAAAGTAACTTTATTATTATATATAAATATATATTACATAACATTTAATAAATAATCTTATAGTTAATATTACTTACAATAATTACTAAAAAAATAATATTACCTACTTAAAAATCTAAATTGTTCTTTTCAATATTTAAATATATTAATGTTTTGTTTATACAAACTTGTTAGCTGTAATGAAATAGTGATTACCGGTTTTTCTGTAGATATACGATTTCTAAATATCATAGTTCTAGCAATCCTACTTTTATATGTAAATTAAATGTATTATTAAAGCTAATACATTTTTCGATATAAGTAAAAGTAATATAACTATAAGCGATGTAACTCTGTGTCAGTTAGAAAATATTTAAAACTTATTTTATGTAATAAGGAATATAATAATTAAAATAGGTCTTAATAATAATGTTTCTAACAAAGTTAAACAAGGACATAAAAATTGTCTGGCAAATATATTACCTTATATTTGTACAATATTAAAAAGTATATATTTAAAAGGTGTGAGGAGTGAGAGAAGGGATGTTCAAAAGTGTGAATACGAATGATTGAATTGCTAAGTTTCGTCAATATTGGACTGATCACCCAAATATTTGATGATGCTTAAACTACTGGTATTGAATCCATTATGAGCGAGATTATGCAAGTTATTATATGGAAGTGGAGCATGAAAGTATATAAAAGTTACCGATACAGTCAAGTAGATAACAACATGTACTAAAAAGATAAAGAAGGAAATAAAGATTTAAGAAGAGAATAAAAGATAAAAGAAAAGATGACTTTGATAAACAAATAATTGAGAGATACGGGAACGCCTATCACTGGTATAGATTATAGTCC
The DNA here is from genome assembly GCA_029286625.1 of Parnassius orleans. NCBI lineage: Eukaryota > Metazoa > Arthropoda > Insecta > Lepidoptera > Papilionidae > Parnassius > Parnassius orleans. The sequence goes on from JAGSMP010000360.1 coordinate 330,239, forward strand.
TCGAGCAGGGTATGTTTCCATGATTAGATGATAAAATCGGAAGTAACGGGTACTAGGGAACAATACCTTCAGTACAAGTGATGTGAACGAGTTTACTCATATTTGTACTGTTGGGGACCAGAGAAGTCTTAAATTTGTTACCCTTGATAATGGTACATAGAGGTCACATCCTTCATTGGATCATAGTGAACTTAGTTTTCCTCAGTGACAATTGTTGGAGTCCTTTATAATGACTTAAACGTAGACCTCAAGGTTGTGCACAACCCAAGGCACACTATTACCTTGATATAGTATAAAAAAGTTTATGTACCAATAAAATGAAAGGAATGTAATGAAAATGTAATATAATACCCAAGTAAATGGGGGCCCATATGTATAAAGTACCCGCGTGATATATATCATGAAGTTAAATATAAATAAAGTGAATTAAAACCCGATTCCCGATATCAAATTAATAAAGCTAGCTAAGGTCATAAATAATTTAAAAAAGTACGTACAACAATTATGAAAAAGGCCTGACAATCGAAATCAAAGGAAATGAGAGTAGTATTAGTATGAAAATAATTAATGCAGGGCATGTCAACAATTAAAATGAGGTAATAAGGGATCCCGCCCAAATCTAAAACAACCACACGTAAAAATCTAATAAATATACATTTTCGCTAAGATATATTTTATATCAATTTACATAATTGTTTCATAATTTCAATAACTCTACCCTAAATTTCTTTATTAGTAAACAAAGAAAACATAAAATTATTTGTTTATGTAAAATTTGTAAAATTTTGAACTAAATTTGGTTTATATATTGCTTATTAAAATCACGTCGAAACAGTATCGGATCGCTATTATTATAAGTTTCATAGTGTAATAGTTTTTTCTTTTATTCCAAAATTATGTTATTATATATACTAAAATACTTATAACAACAAATACAACATATATTTTGCTATACAAACTTATATTTGTGTAATAGCCTATTTTTTATTTATGTTTCAAATAAGATAAACATACTACACTTAGAAGTCATGAAATCTTAAGAAGGGTAATAATGCGTTTGACTATTAATGACAAATTACATATACCTATAATAAATACTTGATAATGTATGTAAAAGTATTATAACAATGCAATGTAATGATCTTAACTACAAATAAAAAGTGTTTAATACTATAATTTTCAGATACATGTTAAGTATATTCATAATAAAACATTTTGTAAGTTTTGTTGAAATTAGGTGCCTATGTCATACGATGTAATCGCAAACGTTCCCATAAACGTACTTTGGAATTTAAAACAAAAGTGTCACAAATCGCTTACGCGGCTGGGATCGCAACATGTATTTTGATCTGTCTATTGTTATGTTAACGAAAATGATTAGGTACATTGCTTTGCATTGACTTCTTTGTTCTGGATATCTTAATATGAAATGTAACAAACTATTTTCGGTATAATATTGATTGAACTATCAAATCATAAACTTTTATCCATTACAATTTATTATTTTCTGGGAAAATAGTAGAGTAATGCCAACTTACTGTGTGGATTATGAAAATAATTACTTCATTTAATATGATTTAGAAACTCATTATACTATGTTTACAACTAATTAATTTAAATTTTGTTGTGCCCATAATATTGTGAGCCTCAATCCCTGACTGACAACGATATACCTACCTAAATATTATATGAGACTATGTGATATAAATTTGTAATGCCTGTAAAATTATACCAGATGTCCGCGAATTTCAAATATTTACTATATTGCCTAATAATGTCAAATATGTATGTTGTATGTGCATGATACATCATACCAAATCTATTGTGACCTTGAAATTACTATGGACAGGGGATCTGGCCACCCGACGTACCCATAGAATATACCTGTTTTGACTTTTGTAATTTATATTCTTATTAGATTTAAGTTTAATTTTGATTTTATAGTTAAAAAAAAACAAATGTAATCATTTTTATTTATTTTTTTTGTGGTGGAGGTAGGTAGTATATATATAGCCCTCACGACTATATATATTAGAGTTAAGTTAAGAATAAAGAGGAGTATAATTAAAGTTCTTGTACAAGCAACACGTCTCCTATTTATTAAAACCTTCAACATTACACACCTTCGCGACGCCATGCAGCAAGATAATGATACGGTGAATATGGGCCGTTTAGTTATTTTACCTCTTCTTTTACTGGTGATCCACGCTACATGCACGAACGTACTCAAGATGCTTTTAGTTACGTAAGAAAATATGGACGTCCTGACTTATTTATTACTGTAACTACCAATCCCAAGTGGGATGAAATCACTCGGGAGCTTATTGAGGGCAAGCACCGCATGACCGCCATGATATTATCGCAAGAGTTTTTTTCATTTAAAATTAAAATCAATGATAGATCTACTTACCAAAGATAACATTTTTGGAGATGTATTGTGTTATATGTGTAGTGTTGAGTGGCAAAAACGCGGCTTACCTCACGCACATATCCTGCTTTGGTTAAAAGATAAGGTTCGACCTAATGATGTAGACAGTTCAATCAGTGCTGAAATTCCAGATCCGATTGCAGATCCCGTGTTATACGACATTGTTAAAACTCATATGATACATGGTCCATGTGGTGCATTTAACGGAAATGCTCCTTGCATGCAAGACGGTCATTGCACTAAAAGATATCCAAAAGCATTAGTGGATGAAACTGTAACAGGACATGATGGATACCCATTATATCATCGCCGTTCAAGAGACAATGGTGGTTTTACTGTTGAAAAGCGAGTGTCTGGACAACAGGTTACTTTAGATAATAGGTGGGTCGTTCCGTATTCGCCTGTGATGTCTAGAGCATTTCAAGCTCACATAAATCTTGAAATGTGTAATAGTGTAGAGTCAATAAAATATATTTGTAAGTATATTAACAAGGGCAGTGACCAAGCTACATTTGCGTTGCGAAATGAACATGATGAAGTTACTAGATTTCAGTCAGGCAGATATATCAGCTCTTCAGAAGCTGTGTGGCGGATCTTAAGTTTCAACATTCACGAAAGATATCCACCTGTGACTCATCTGGATGTTCATCTTGAAGGCGGTCAACGTATATATTTCAACGCCGAAAATGTTACAGAACGATTAGAGAACCCTAGACAAACAACTTTATTAGCATTCTTTCGACTTTGCCAAACTGATGATTTTGCAAAATCTCTTTTGTATGAGGAAGTTCCATCGTATTATACCTACGATAAGCAACGAGGTGTCTTTAATCGTAGACGCCGTGGCAGGCCTGTAGATGGCGAGTCAGGTATTTTCAAAGAACATGTTCTTGGTAGAGTGTATACCGTTCATCTTAACAATGCTGAGTGTTTCTATTTGCGATTATTATTACATACAGTGCGAGGACCAACATCATTTATAGATTTGAGAAAAGTAGACGATGTTGTTTATCCAACTTATCATGCAGCTTGCCAAGCGCGTCGTTTGCTTGAAAATGATCAGCATTGGGATGACGCTTTAGCAGAATCCTGTGTTAGTGATAATCCACGACGGTTACGCCATTTATTTGTAACATTACTCACATTTTGTAGTTCGTCAGATGCTGTACAATTGTGGGAAAAATATAAAGAAAAATTTACAGAAGACTTTCTTCGGAATATATCTCACAATGATGAAGGCGCAACTAATGATAATTTCCGTGAGCTTGCCATAAATCTGTGCTTATTAGCTCTTCCGGAAGACTCAACAGCAGTAGGCGGTAAATCACTCTGTGAATATGGTTTGCCAACACCAACCTCAGTCGGAGAGGTTACCAATTGAGAATATTCTGCAGAGATTGGTTACAACTCAATGGAACTGCTGGCAACATTAGAAAACTGTGTCCCAATGATGACTGCAGAACAACGTTCAGTCTATGATCGCGTGTGCGAGAGTGTTCAGAATAATTTGGGAACAATATGATTTTTAGATGCACCTGGAGGAACTGGGAAAACCTTTTTGATTAAATTAATATTAGCTTATGTTCGAAATCAGCGTAAAATTGCTCTTGCCGTGGCTTCATCAGGTATAGCTGCAACATTGCTACCAGGAGGTAAAACTGCTCACACTATGTTTAAAATACCAATTGATTTAGATCGCACGGAAAGTCCAACCTGTAGTATTTCAAGAAATAGCGACAAAGCTAAGGTATTACGTGAGTGTAATTTAATCATATGGGATGAATGTACGATGGCCCACCGAAAAGGAGTAGAAGCGGTAGACAGAACTTTAAGGGATATAAGACAAAATGATCGACCAATGGGCGGTATCACGGTTTTATTTTGTGGTGATTTCCGACAAACCTTACCGGTAATACCACGGGGAACCCGAGCTGAAGAGGTTAGGGCTTGCCTAAAACCTCTTATTTGTGGCGTGATATACAATCGGTACATTTGACTATAAACATGCAAGTGAGAACTGTAGATAACCCGGATGATCGTCAATTTTCTGATAAATTATTAAAGATTGGGGAAGGTACCCATCCACAACTACACCAAGGAAAACTTATTCTGACGCCTGAGTTATGTTGTATAGTGCAATCCCAACCACATCTTATATCGTCGGTTTACGGTGACGTAACAATTATATTAAATAGGGACAATTTTTGGCTATGCGAAAGATACATTTTAACTCCTCGCAATGACGAGGCATCTGAGATTAATAACAAAATACTGTCGAATATACAGGGGGAAAGCAAAGTTTATAGTTCAATAAATAGAATGGTCGTTAAACAAGAAGCCACTAATTACCCGATAGAATTTTTAAATTCTTTAAATATGCCCGGACTTCCTTCTCATGAAATTTGTTTAAAAATTGGCATTCCGATTATTCTGCTCCGAAATTTAAGACCACCACAACTTTGCAATGGAACTCGGCTATAAGTAACCCAGTTGCAACAAAATATAATCGAGGCTCAAATTTTAACAGGTTGCGGTGCAGAGAAACCGTCTTTATTCCCAGAATTATAATACCAAATAATTTTCCATTCCAATTTAAAAGAACGCAATTGCAGTATCATTGTGTTGTGCAATGACAATTAATAAGGCTCAAGGCAGACTTTTCGTGTTGCTGGAGTAGATCTCGGTGTCAGTTGTTTCTCGCATGGTCAGTTGTACGTCGCTCTTCCCGGGTTAGCAGTTCTAGAAATCTTTATGTTCACGTGCCGGACGGGTCAACTTTCAACATAGTTTACCGGAAGCTTTGCGCTGAAGTATTTTTGTTCTATAAGTACTGCCTCATGTGAACGTGATCTAAACAATATTACCAATATATTAACTTAATAACACACAAGGAGTTACACTCCATCCAAAGCCCAGCGACACTATAACATATATAGGAATGACGTCTTAGCAAAAGTTGTTTAATCTGATGGGCATTTCCTGTTGACTTACAAAAATGAAAGATCTAGAAAGTCTCGAATCGTCTCGCGAATCACGTTGTTTTCCCATCCCCGGGCTCTTAGACTTCAACATCAGACGTTTCAGATCTTCGATTTTGACGACCCCGTTGTCGCTGGCATAAGCAACAGGATCCGCGTACGAAGTTGCGGGCAGAAACTAGTTATATATATATAAATGTATTTGAATACGGATGGTTATTATTTTTAATATTTATTTTATTTTCAGATTGACTAAGCTGGTTCCTCGAGACTGAATCGCTCCCAGGCTGAATCAGAGAAGTTAAATAAGACAGCAATTGATGGCTCAAGTCGTCGTGAAGTTCAGGTAGTCATGTGGATCAAGTGTACGCAGCGGGTAAGTGGACGAACGCTAAGTATCTCGACAACTGTTTATAATCAAGAGACGGCATCCCCCTCTCCAGTACCCCGCACGACGTGCAACGAAGTGCTAGCTCGTCAGCGACCGGCCGCGTGTAATTTTGTTTTGACAGGCAAGTAAATTATTTTGCTTAATTTCTTACGATATTTTATCATATATACAGTGTAATCTTTTGTAGTTATGTATGCTTTTATAAAATTTTGTAATTGTCATCGATATGTGGATATTTTAAGGTTTAAAAAATGACAGTGTTTGAATGTTTTGGAGGACGCAATAATTAACAATTTTGACTAAGTCTCAATTTGATGGGTAGGGTTAAGTGTACGCACAAGTTTGTCGTCTAAGTGTGCGCGCGCATGATTAATTTTGCTTTGTTTCAATACTGCAATATTTTGTTTCAGAGTCCAGAATGACTGTTTGAAATGCCTCGAAATTACCAACGGAAGGCTCCCAATAGATGTGTAGTGACAGATGAACAGCTAGAAGCTGCCAAAGTGTTAATTGCTAAAGGTGCTACTAAACGCAAAGCTGCTTCACAAGTTGGTTTAAAAGAGAGTACTTTGAGAAAGCCTCAAACTTGGAAAGACAGCGGAGAGTATGGGAAGATATTTTTCAACATTTACAAAGGCTCAAGAAGAAGAAATATATCAATACATAAAAAAGTCTGACAATCTTTACTATGGCCTTACCATGATCAGCCTTCGGAAATTGATTTATGAATATGCTGAAATAAACAAAATTCCGCATCGCTTCAACACATACTCGAAACTAGCTGGACGCGACTGGGTTTATGGATTTATGAAACGATTCTCTGAACTAAAATTACGACAACCGGCCCCCACCAGCATCGCCAGGGCGATGGGGTTTAATAAAGCCCAGGTGAATAAATTTTTTGACAATCTGGAGACCCTATACAAAAAATATAATTTTGGGCCCAGCCGAATATTTAATATGGACGAAAGCGGTATTAATACTGTACCGAAAAAATACCTAAGGTGGTTTCAATGAAAGGGAAAAAACTGGTGGGGAAAATAGTTTCTGCGGAAAGAGGGCAAACCATTACACTTGTATGCGCGATGAGTGTAATTGGAAATTTCATCCCACCATCATTTATTTTCTCTAGAAAAAGAATGAAAGGGCATTTATTGAACAATGCACCTGATGGAAGTATTGGAATAGTTTCTGATTCTGGCTTCATAAATAGTGAACCGTTTATAAACTACCTCTACCACTTCAAAGATAATGTCCAGCCAACAAACGACAGTCCTGTCTTACTGATATTGGACAACCACAGCAGTCACATCTCTTTAGCTGCAATAAATTTTTGTCTGGATAATAACATCCACGTACTGACCTTGCCACCACACAGCAGCCACAAAATGCAACCAATGGATTGGGTTTTTTTTGCCCTTTAAAAGTTAAATTTGCTTATGAATGTGACAAATGGCTAAGCCACCACCCAGGCCGTGTGATTGGACAAACAGAAGTAGCTCAGTTGGTAAATGAAGCCGTTAAAAAGGCGGCAACTCTTAAAAAAGCGGCTTCAGGGTTCAAAGTTTCCGGAATATGGCCTATAGATGCAAATATCTTCTCTGAAGAAGACTTTGCGGCAGCTACTGTTATAGACGTTATTCCAGCCCCAAATACAGAGAAGACGGTTCCGACTGCAGCAGCTAGACCTGCAAACATTCAACAAGAGCCCACCGCTTCGACATCACGTGAATAGCCTTTGGTGACCATTGAATCTCAATCAACATCTCTTAGCCTGTTATCAAAAGAGAACTTTTCAAACACATCTTTATCGGAATTAGTAGCAACGACATCTTCGAAAATTTGTGAACCTTCAACTAGTCAAACACACATATCTTTGTCTTCTATAAAGCATTGCCAAAAGCAACAACACAAAATCGCCGAAAGAGACGTAAACAGTCAATAACAGCTACTGACAGTCCATTCAAATTTGAACTATAAAATAAGAAGAAGGAAGAAGAAATATTGGCTAAAAAAAAGTAAAATTAGATTTAAAACAAAGACTTCAAACGAAAAAGATTACGAAGAAAACTATTAAGACTGCTAATAAAAAGACTGGTAGAAAGAAGAACACAGAAAACACGGAGAACGAATATTACTGTCCTTTATGTGAAGAGAAATATGTATATCCACCGACTAGACTGGATAAAATGAAGCGTTTGTGATAGCTGGTGGCACGAACAATGCACCATTTTTGAACATGGTATTTTCAAATGTGATAATTGTGCTCATAAATAAGTATTTTTATTAATTAAGATATTGATCTCATTTGTTGGTACTTGATTGATTTTAGTTTTCAATTTATTCGTTACTGAAACAATTTGATAGTTAAGTTAAAATAATAAGCTTTAGAGTATGTTAACAACTCACATGTTGTCGATTTATGCGGCGTACATTTACCCCCACAACTGCGCACAGTTACCCCCTTACACGGGTAAGTGTAGGCATTTTGATTACTTTTGTATTCTTTAAGTACAAAGAATTGATGCTATTATAGCTGATTATTTTCATACCTAAATTGTTGATGAATAAATAGTCTAACTAATAAATACTATTTTGTTTCATTTAGATTATAATTTTTATTTCAGAGAGGTTTCAAAGCTTAAGTGCGCACACTTGACCCACATGACTCTACCTATCTCATCACAAATATTCACTACTCTTTCGTCGCCAACTATTATTGGTACAGCCTAGTGCATTTCAAACTGCTGATGTGGATTTTATCACATGAGTATGAAGTTTGGACTGTGGAATATGTATAATGGGTGTACCATTGAAGATGACCCGGACTACAGATATCATTGATGGATGACAGAATATAACAAACCTACTTTTTGTTTTAGCATAAGGATAATATTTGGCATGGTTGGTCTCCAGCTGCACTAAAAACCAAAATGTCAGATGCACTGGTTACAAAAAAAAGGGAAGCCCGACATGGATTCACAGGAGATGACCAAGGGCTCCAATGGCTGATAATTTACTGACTAGCAAGTGGGAGCTAGTAGAAATTTTGGCAAAAAAATGCAGAATGTGAGGCAGAAAAGAAAAATTTATTCCTCGAAGAGCAACTCAATAATGAAAAATTAAAAACTGAACTTTTAGAATTACAGCTATCTTTTGCAAAAAAAAACTAATAATGTAAATAAGAAATAAAAAGTAGGTTACACTATAAAATGACTTTTATTTATAATGATTGTAAATGCAAACTTCTGAAGTAATTATTAATAAGACTTATGCGCACAGGATTTATATTTCTGTTTATGTTATCATTATATCTGTGCTCTCTAATATACCGTTGTTCTATTAAATCTTCCCAAGGAGCAGGAAGCAGAAGTTGTATTTCCGGATCATCAGATGGCAAAATTTCTTTTGCTTTTATTAAAATGTTGTGCAAGACAATAAAATAAAAATTGCCTTCCTATAATTGTTGCTACGGCTAGCAACAATTGTAGGAAGGCAATTTTTAACTTTACTGGTATACCTAATGCAAGTACTGGGAATCGACGTTTCCATACTCCAAACAGGCGTTCAATGGGGTTCCTGCTTCTTATTTGAGATTCATTGTACAATCTCTCCCCTGGGGTTTTGGTTTCTGCAGTGGGATCATAATGTATGGTCGGTTCATGTAACCACTGTCCGCTAAAAGAATGGCATCACTGTATCGGCCACTTTCAACTATAGTGTTTCTGTATGATCCGTTCCAAAAATTGTTTGATCTTGGTTACTTCCTGGCCATCTCGCCACCAAATCTAAAATTTCTAAGTTAACGTTTCCTATTGGTTGCACATTTATAGACATATAGCCTTTACTATTCCTAAAATGTTCTCCATTTTCCCCACCAGGAGAACGAATGCGTATATGTGTACAATCCAGAGCATCCAGTGCCTTAGGAAAGCGTGCTATGTTATAAAATTGTAGTTGTCCTTTTTTTAATTCTTCTTCCGAGACAGGAAATTTTATAAACTGGCGACCGAGTGACACTATAGCCGCAGTAACTCGGTGTTTAATTCTGTGAGAAGTGGACTTACTCATTCCACAGTAATTACCCATAGTTATTTGTTGTGAACCAGTGGCATAATATCTCAAAGTTGAAAGAAGTTGATTTATTGGCGAAATCGACTGGTTTCTGTAAGCAAACAAAATTTTAGGTTAGCTTCATCCATGCCCATCATACACATCATTCTTCTCTTATACACTTTGTGTAACATTCACGGTAAAGATGATGGGATGATCTAATTACTAGTGGGAAACACTGTGTGAGCTTTTAAACTATGTTACAATTTTGCGGTGCCAATTAGAAACGCAGTAAGGAAGGTTTTTTTTTTTTGATAAATCGAGTTATTTATAGGTTTTAGAGTCCTCGTGATGAGCTCTATCCAATTCCTTATATAGCTCGATTTATCAAAAAACCTTTTTCACTACGATTTCAATTGGAACGGCAGAATTAGCATCCAAACATTTTTAATACCTAATATTAAACACATTACGTAAAAAGTTGTACTAAATAACAAATCAAAGGCATATTTTTAATACACTTCACAAAATAAGACAATATTAAAGTAGGTACTCACCGATTTGATAAATATTCAAGTTAATCTTCAATCATTTGCAAAACATCCAAACTAATTCAAACAAGATTCTTTCGATAAACGAAACCTTGTCCTGAAATATACATGCATCGTCATATCCTTCAAAATAATCACGTCGCTCTTTATATGTTTTAGGACATCGAACAATATTATCTAAAAGTTCTAAATTTTCTGAAATATCATAATTTTCGCGTTAAAAAATAAAATTATACGCCGCTTCCATTTCAGTTGACTAACTGACAACCAATTGTCAGCCGTTACAAGCACTAACGGACCTTTGGAGCAGTTATTAAGTTTAACGCCTTGTTAAGAGAATTAACCATCCGTTAATACCGTTCGTGATGAAATAATCACTACGCCTAAGGGGCTGTTATCTATTTAATTGGACGTTACAACTAACTAACAGAGTGTGGTGAAACTAGCTCTTAGCTTATCATCCGAAATTAATATGCAAATTATTTTTTATTGTACATAATAAACTTAGTAAATATATACTAACAAACTTTTGCTAAACTTTGTTTCGGCAATTGCGATCGCGTAAGAATTTAAGAGTTGAATTTATATTTTAACAACTAGTAAGGATTGTTTTATGTGCTTTATATTATTGTTTTTATACCTACCCATTGCGACCTTAGATGCTTTTTATTTTCGCATGCTATTGATATAGGGGACGCCTGATACTTTGTGATTGTACATTGTTTTGTGACTAACATTTTATTTTACTAACGATTTTATTTCACTAAAACTAATTATTTTTAACATTGATTTGATTAAGACTTTCATATTGACCAAGAAATTATTAAGTGTTTTATATAAGTGACTCTCATGGTGGTGTTATTGTGTTATCATTGCTTTTAATAATGTCTCAAGGAAGACCAAAAAGAACAACTTGTGGTTTCATTGTAAGGAAGGGATAAACCAAGGCGTTTGTAATTATTGTACGACGAAACTGAGTACAAAAAGTGGATCTTTAGGAGACATGGCCACTAAGCACCCGACCATATCTTTCAACATAGAACGACATCTTGCCACAAGACAGCACAATAATAACGTCAAATTCATACTCATACACACCAGCCACATTTAGACAGCCGCTTAGTGGGCCGTCAATTACTGACTTCATTCGGCGACCACCATCTTCGCGAAAGATTGACCGAATTGGTAGACAAATGCTGCCATGGTGACTAAGGGTCACCAATCATTAAAAGTAGTAAAGGAACCAGAGTTTAAAAAACTTATTGACTTAGTATCTACCTGCCCGGAATACTAACTTCCAAACATTATCACAAATTGTACTCGGATATCTTTGATTTTTGTTTCCATAATTTAAAAGAAGCTTACACAATATGCCTTTGCATTGGCGGATGGACATTCAGTGTTAGCCAGAGGTACATAGCAGTTACAGCTCACTATATTAATAAAATCACAGATATACAATCTATTTTCTTAGGCTGTATCAACTACAGCGAGAGGCATACCAGAGCTAATTTGATTGTATTTTAAGACAAGTAATCCAGGACTTCACGCACATACATACAAAGCGTTGAGAGGAGTGAAACCCGACTAGATCGACGGTTACCATTTTCTATGTTCCAACATTCGATGTATACCGTTCTAAACTGCTACCTGGTAGACTTTGCGACAGAGAATGGTGAAACAAATGGGGTATGGATTATGCCATAACTTGCTTCCTGAGGACTTATGCATCTCAGATAATTAATATCATTACGAGTATTGATTTAGTCTGTTCAATGAGCTCATAGAATGCGAATCTTCTAAAGCATTGCAACCCTCCACAACAATCGATTTGACTGGTGATGATTATGTCACATCAAGAACAGCAGCAAGGATTACCTGCAGTAGAAGAAAATTAAATAAATACATAAAAATTAATAAATATATTAGGAAAGTACAAAAGTTAATTAAAACTAAAATTAATGTCAAAAATTATACAAATGTATGTAAAGAAAAGCAAGAATTAATTAATAAACTTAAATTATATTCAATTGAGGTGGAAAATATAAATAACTGTTATGAGACTGATATAGAGTGTCTAAATTTAACAATTTCATCACTTAAAACTCCTACAAAGTATATCAAATAAATATGAATCGGCTCAGGATGAGATAAAAGAACACATATTGGCATGAATGATCTGGTAAAGTCATGTAAGTATAATAAGGAGCGCTTTGACTCTTAATTAAACATCAGAGTGAGTATCAGCGCTCCATACCAGGTTCATCGGGGACAATATGTAAAAATAATGATAATAGTAAGGACTCATTATTTTCACCTACACTCTATGACAGTACCATAACAAAGAATATTAACTTAAAAAGTAATTTAAATATTAATAAAAATAAAGTTATTATGTATTGTGATGACATAGGCAAAATTTGGGCACAATGTTAAATAACTGTTTAAAAGGACATCAGGTTAGTAATTGTTGTATGCCTGGAGCATCCTTTAGTCATATAATGAATAAAGTTTTAACTAGTAAGTTTTGCCCTAATAGCACATTAATAATTTTGTTGGGAGAAGAGGCAATGTAAACAAAACTCAATTATTAAAATATATTGATCATCTAAATACTTAAATGTACATAAAATTATTTTGTTTACATTGCCTTACATACAGGGTTGGCCACAGAAAATAAAATAAGATACAATTTAAATTTATTAATGAATAACTTTTCATTTAATAACAATATAAACTTGACATCTAATTGTTATAATTATAATAATATAATTAATTTTTTTTTTTTATAGAATAAGGGTGACAAACGAGCACACAGTCCACCTGATGGTAAGTGGTTGCTGTGGCCATAGACATCTACATCTATCTTCGTTTGCGAATTTAAATGCAGATGCGTTGTCAGCCGTGAGGACTAAGATGGAATGCCTCTTTTCCAGTAAAAAGGGTCTCCGGTTCTCTACACTCACCATACGAAACACAGCAGCATTAGCTGCTATTTTACGTTGGTATTCTGTGAGAGCGTGGTCCTTCCCCGGTCGAGCCGACCCATTCGTGCTACAACTATACTATTAATATAGCTGCAGCATGGCTCTACCACGTATAAAATAATATAAAATAATTTAATAGACATAAATAATTTAATTAAGAAATTTTGACTAGAGATAGGTATTACCTATCCAAATATATTTAAGACAGATAGCAAATGTGCTATCTTATTGTTTATATATTAACTCAGCCAAGGACATGGCTACACCGACATCTGCTTCTTTTGAGCAGTGTAATGACTTAACCATAATTACTCGCGTGGGGTATATTTAACCCCACGGCGTATTTGAAGCGTCGTATCTCCGCCATTTTTAAAGTTACCTCCATGCCGTTCTTAGTAGCTGCCTAAATACCTCCCCCCGCCGCGAATCAGTCACGAGCGCCGCTCCGTGTCGTGTGGTTGTGTCAGGAGATCGTGTCTGGGGTATATATTGCCCCACGCGAGTATTCGTGCAACTTTTTTTGGACAAGTGAGTATTTTTATTTTTATTTTTTAATGTGCAGTACAGATACTAAATGGTTAGGTTTTTTTACTTATCTTTGTTTTCTGTTCTTTTTTAGGTTATAACACCTAAAATGGCAAGTAAGCGTCTTTCTAACTACCAGATTCTTGAGCGTATATTAGAAGACGACGAAGAAAGCATCATAGATAGTCCCGATGAAGATGAGGGAGACGATGAAGTGATCCAGAGTGACCACAACTCAGAATCTGAAGAAAGTGCCAATGAAACCGAGTTAGAATGGAGTGATGACGATAATGAACCGCTGAGTAGACACGCAAGTAAAGATTCTGATAGCTTTTATTTATCAAAAAAGAAATGCACAAAGTGGGCAAAAGAGCCGCCGCGTACTAGCGTTCGAGTTCGTAGACACAATATTATGAGGGAAACACCAGGACCTAAGGGAGCAGCCAAGGAGATACATACAATGTCAGAAGCATTCTTTTGTATGTTTTCAATGGATACTGTCAATTTAGTACTGCAACAGACCAACGATTACATAAAATCGATACAAGGAAAATTTCAACGCGAACGTGATTGCAAATTCCTAGAATACGAAGAACTTTTGGCTTACCTAGGTTTGCTTTACATGTCTGGTGTGCTGCGTTCATCTCACTTGAACTTCAAAGATCTGTGGGCTACCGATGGAACAGGCATCGAGTTTTTTCAAAACACAATGTCATTCAACAGATTTCTTTTTATATCAAGATGTGTTCGTTTTGATGACAAAAATACTAGATCTGAAAGGCAAAAGACAGACAAACTAGCAGCAGTCAGAGAGTTCACTGATTTGATGAATAATAATTACATCAATAATTACTCTGCATCTGAAAATGTCACCCTAGATGAACAATTACCTGCCTTTCGAGGAAGATTTTCTGGTGTTGTTTATATGCCCAACAAACCCACGAAGTACGGCATAAAGCATTATGCACTCGTAGACTCTGCAACATTTTATTTACTGAAAATTGAAATTTATGCTGGAGTACAACCTGAGGGTCCATATCGAATGCCTAATGATACAGTAAGTTTGGTAAAGCGCATGACAGAACCCATCTGGGGTACTGGTCGAAACGTTACGATGGACAACTGGTTCACTAGCGTCCCTCTTACAAATACGCTTCTAAAAGATCACCAGCTTACTATGGTTGGAACTATTCGCAAGAATAAGCCGGAAATTCCAACTTGCTTCCAGCCCAAACGAACACGAGCTGAGCATTCCAGTCTGTTTGGTTTCCAAGAAGACGTAACACTTTGCTCTTACGTTCCAAAAAAATCTAAAGCTGTACTGCTGATTTCGTCAATGCATCATGACAATAAAATAGTTGAAAGTGAAAAGAAGAAACCGGAAATTATTTTGTACTACAATCGCACGAAAGGTGGCGTAGATACCAACGACCAAATGTGTGCTAACTATAACGTCGGCAGACGTACAAAGAGATGGCCTATGGTTATATTTTATCACCTTCTCAACGTTGCTGGTATCAATGCATATGTCATTTATAAAAATAAAATTGACCACGGAATATCAAGAAGGGAGTTTTTGAAGCATCTTGCAGTTGATTTGGTAAAGGCTCGCCAACAAACTCGAGCAACTATACCACAACTGCCTAGGGCCGTACAAAAACGGCTAAAAAGAAATGCTCAAGTTCAGGATCCTAGCCCCACTTCCAGAGGTGGTCCATCGACAACTTATAAAAGGTGCCATATCTGTCCAAGGTCGAAGGATAAAAAAATAAGATTTATGTGTGCCAAATGCCACCAGCAAGTTTGTCACGACCATTCCACTATGATATGTGATAAATGTATTGATTAAAAAGTTCCTAAATTTAAAGTTTCATATCTTTAAAAGTTTTTAAGGATACTATTACAATTTAGAACAATGTTGCCTCTTTCAAATTTTTATAATAAAAAAAAAGTATGTCATTAAAAATATGTTTTATTGTACCTTTACAATTGGGGTTATATATTCCCCACGCGAGCGTAAGTGTAACTATATGGACGCGAGTAATTAAGGGTTAATATGTAATTTGGAATCAGTTCCAAGTAAATTAAATTAGAAAATGAGACAATAGAGGTAATCTCTAGCAGTTATAATAATTTAAATAATTTAGAATGTAGCTTACAAAACCTTCATTGTATGACTCCACAGAGTGATAATAAAATTGTTTACACCTGGTGCATCAGAATATACAAGGCATGATAGGCAAGAGCTAGAAATTGAATTGTTCTTAAATAGCAACAATATTCATATTTTATGTATTACTGAACATTGGTTAAAAGCTTATAACATAATGTTTAATTTCAGTAATCACCAGGTGGTCAGTTCGTTCAATAGAGAAACGGTTTTAAGAGGTGGCTCGTTAATATTAGCTAGTAAATTATTATCATGTAAGGAACGTAAAGATATTGTGAGCCTCACTGTTGAGCGAACTGTAGAAATGGCATGTGTTGAGTTTGAGCACCTCATTATTGTGAGCGTCTACGGACCCCCATGTTCTATATACAATACTTTTGAAAAAATTATGGAGGAAGTTTTTGTTAAGCTTAATAAACAGAATAAATCTGTTGTAATATGTGGAGACTTTAATATCAATCTCCTAGAAGCTTCCTCCACCAATATTAAATTTAGATCATTGTTTAAATCATATGGTCTTTTTAATTTATTTTAGAGCCAACGCGTATTACTGAATGTAGTGCAACATGTATAGATAACATTTTACAAATGTTAAGCCGTTGCATAAATGTATAATTCAAAATTGAGTTCTGATCACTGTGGACAGTTAGTTTCGTTACCTTATGTTCACAAAAAGCAAGAAGATGAGAAAATTGTGTTTGTTCCTGTAAATTCACGTCGCTTGGAGAAGTTTAGAAGTAACATAGTGAAGAAACTTCCATCACTTTCATACCAAAATGATCCTAATTTTTGTATGGAACAGTGTTTAAACTTATTTGCAAAGAATTTGATAATATTTTACTTCTAAAACGTTCTCCTTGAACAGTCGGAAGGCTTTCAATGAATGGGCGACAGTAGGAGTCCATAAGAGCGAAGAAATTGGTTATATGAACTTTACCATGAAAGGTCATATAACCCTAGCGTCGAATTTAGGGAATATGTTAAAAATATTCATTTGCATTTGAGCAACAAAAAAGACGGCTTCTAATAAAATTAAAATGACGTAGAGTATAATTAATAGTGAAACTGGTAAGGTCAACTCTCGCAATTCAAACTACCGGTTGAGTTTTAACAACAAATTAACGGAATCAGATCAGGATGTTGCAATGGTTTTTGAGAAGTATTTTACGGATATTCCGATCTTAACCACTATGTCACTGAATTCTTCTCCTGCCGTCGCCGAATCATTGCTTAAACAAAATGTAAATGCGTACAAAGAATTTTATATTTCATAAAATATCATCAAAGATATTGTAAAATATTTTAAAACTATTGATGTTAAGAAAACTGCGGATCTGTGGGGCATTTTCGTTAAAGTTATTGCGTCTATAATCGATATAATCGCGCCTCAACTAGCTATTATTTTAATACTAGTATCGAATATGGTGTGTTTCCTGATTTGATGAAGCATAGTAAAGTAATACCTTTATTTAAATCTGGTAGTACATTTGACCCCGCCAATTTTAGACCCATTTCTGTACTGCCAACACTAAGTAAAATTTTTGAAAAATTATTCTTGATCAAATGTTAATTTTTTTAATGTTAATAATTTACTTCATAAAATCAATTCGGTTTCACGAGGGTCGCTCGACAACTGATGCTGGTGTTGAGCTGATTAAATATATTTTCAATGCATGGGAGAATTCACAGGATGCTTTGGATATATTCTGTGACCTATCCAAAGCCTTCGATTGTGTTCACCATGAAACATTAATCAGGAAACTACAACACTACGGTGTAAGAAGTAATGCTCTTAAATTAATTGTTTTATATTTAAGTAACAGAACTCAAAAGTTGTCATTAATAGTATGAGCTCTTCCGGGTCGATAGTACAAATGGGCGTGCCTCAAGGCTCAATTCTCGGCCCTTTCTGTTTCTTGTATATATTAATGACTTACCTTAATAGTAGGGGATAACCATAATATAGTATTATTTGCTGATGACACTTCATTAATTTTCAAATTAAAACGACAATTATTAAAATATGACGAAGTAAATAATGCTATATCTAAATTAGTAAATTGGTTTAATGTTAATAACTTGCATTTAAATAGCACTAAAACGAAATGTATGAAGTTCATGACTCCAAATGTCAGACAATTAAATACTAATGTAATTTTAAATGGGGAGGAACTGAGTCTTGTCGATACCACCATTTTTCTTGGAATAACACTAGACGCGAAGCTTCAATGGAGCCCCCATATATCAAAGTTAACAAGCAGACTTAGTTCTGCAGCATATGCTGTAAAAAAGATTAGAAATCTTACCAGTGTGGAAACAGCTAGACTTGTTTACTTTAGCTATTTCCATAGCATAATGTCGTATGGTATTTTGCTATGGGGACACGCAACTGACACTGAAATTATATTTGTTTTACAGAAGAGGGCCATAAGAGCAATCTATGATTTAAAACCTAAATAGTCGCTCAGACAAAAATTTAAGGAAATTAATATATTAACTTTGGCCTCTCAATACATTTATGAAAATGTAATGTACGTACACAAAAATAAAAGTAGTTATACAAAAATAAGTGATATTCATTCTGTAAATACTAGGAACAAACACAAGCTAGTAGTACCAATTACTCGACTACACCGAGTCAGTAATTCATTCTTGGGGCGATGTATACGCTTTTACAACAAAATCCCAGAAAATATACAAAATTCGACCTGCTCAAAATTCAAAAACTTTATTAAACATAGTTTGTATAAAAGGTTATTATAATGTTAAGAAATTTATGGTCATCCATAAATTCCTTAACATTTTAATAATTATCATTAATAACCCTGGAATGAGGTGTTCGCTGCCAGGCTGTTTCTAATTTGTTTTGTATGGTTAATTGTGTAACATACATGATTGTAAGCTGTTATTTAAAAAAAAAAGTCCCGCTGGGTTTCTTGCTGGTCCTTCCCAGGACAGAGGTTTTTTTTCGAACCAGTGGTAATTAGACAAAAGAGTGATTTTCAATAAGTATTATTTATAATCTATATTGAATAAAAAAGTTTCTGTTTCTGTTTCTGTTTCAGTACATCCCCAGCATAGGAAATACGACCACATGCATAGTAGGCGAAGATGTCAGCAAGCTTACTCTTGAATCCAATAACAATTCCGATCCAATGTCAATTTCAATCCAATGTAATTACAATCTTGACAAATTACCATACTCTCGAAAACAATTTTGTTAACATTGGATTGAAATTGGAATTGCGCTTGTATTGGCCAAAAATTTTGTCATAACACATGAAGTTAGTTGCGTTACTCTTAGCAACAGGCATGTTTTATTTATCGTTAAATTGGTGAAACCATAATAAACCCTTTACAACTTTCATAAATGAGCATTTAAGTAGTAAAAACATTTAAGAAATGGTATAATTCGTCAAACATAACATATTTTCACACATTTCTTATAAAAAACGCTATATTTGCGAGTTTTAGAAATTATATGGCTGTATAGAGCGTGCCTTTGCCTCGTTCCTTTTGTTATGTCAGAAAAAAATTGTTATCACGAAACATAGTAAACAAAGATCAACTTTTGATTTTGTTTAAAGCTTAAAGATGAAGTGCTTTTTAAGTATGTGTGAATTACTAAAAGACCTTTCAATTTGGGTATAACTATAAGCAGTTTGAGGAGAGGGCGCCACCTTATAACTGTTGATATCGGGCTCGTACAAAATAAGTTTTTAAAAATTGGAAAGTGTCTATTAAACAGTTTTAAAAAGTTGTGTGTTTAGAACTAGTGTGTATCAGTGTAAAAAAACATTAATTTACTAGTGAAAAAACTAAAAATAGTGTGAGAAATTAACTTTAAAATCATAAACCGTTATTTATAAAAATTTAAATTTTACAGTGCAAAATTCATTAAATTACTAAAGAAAAACCAAATGTGTGATAATCTACATATACTATTGTCAATAAGAAGTGTCTTAAACATCTAATTTTATTTGAATAAACTTCTCCTTTGTTTCATAACCTAAATTTGTGTTAACCCTTTCCCTCCTTACGGTACTTAGAAGTACCTCCACATGTTTCGTCTAATAACTTAAGTACGAAATCACTTTATGCTAACTACGACTGACGATCCTTTAGAGTACCGTTTCCGTAAACCAATCACAGCGCGTTATTTGAATTACCGCGTGACGTTTCCGAAAAATTTTAACAGCGAGTTACAACCGGTCGGACATTTTATCACTCTCTTGTGCGGTGTAATTGAAAAAGTTTTATAAATAGAATATCATAGGTAAGTGCTATTTTTTTTTACTAATTACGTTGTTTATATCACGGACTACATTTGTAAAAGCTGTTATAACTTATTATCACTTTATTTTATATGAATATTTGATAAAAACTGATGTGGACTTAAAAGTACCGTCAGGCGATTTTAGTCTAAAAATTATAAGCTTTTATAATACACATACTCGATCAAGTGGGTATTTTGCTTTATCATAAATAAATGTTTTTTTTATTTTATAATTGTTCTGAGCTATTTTTATTGTTTTAGCCATTGAGATGGATATTTCAAAAATACTGCTCTAATTGAAGCCCTGTTATTAGAAGAGATTCCGGACTGTGACGAAGAGTCTGAAGCAGGTGTGTCCGATGATGAAGTGGAAAATATTCAACAACCTTCACCAAGATGCTTCGATGAGGTTTTGGAAGAGCTCTAGAAAATATTTTAGCAGAAGATCGGCCATCGTCGCCTTCAAAAGAAGATGAATTGGAGTGCCCTATAAATCAAGTACCAACATCTCCAATACCTGGATCTAGTGTTCAGATTGATCTACCGTCTGCAAATACGTCTTCACACAAAAGTAATCAGCGATTACCCGAACCAAACCGTAAATGGAAAAGAGGACCTAGATACAATTTTACAGGAATACGTTCTAGATACTGGAGTAGTAGAAGACTGTTTTGCTCACTGTAGCACCCCAACTGATATATTTTTAGTATTAATTGGAGATATTGTTGATAATATTGTGTACCAAAGTAACGTTTATGCTACTCAGAGAGGCAAAGTATTGAACCTAAAAAAGGAGGAACTTCTAACATTTATAGGTATGAATTTTTTTATGGGTTACAATACTCGTCCGGCGTGGAGAGACCATTACTCTTTGGCACCTGATCTCAACAATGCACTTATTTGCAAAACAATGCCAAGAGACAGATTTGCTATTATTTTATCTCATCTGCATTGCAATGATAACTCACAAATGCCTAAAGATTGCAAAGATAAGTTATATAAAATTAGACCGATGATTGATGCACTCAATAAAAAATTTCAAGAGGTTTATCATGGTACTCGCGAACTGAGTGTAGATGAATCTATGATCAAATTTAAAGGTAGGTCTGTCTTGAAACAATATCTACCTATGAAGCCCATAAAAAGGGGATATAAGTTGTGGTGTCTTGCTGACCAGAGAGGCTATATAAAGAAGTTTCAAATTTACCAAGGAAAAGACGAAGAACTGAACTCAAAATTTACCGGCTATGGCTTAGGAGAGAAAGTTGTTTTGGAGTTGACGGAACAAGATTGGGGTACAGGAAAGATTGCTTTGCTTGACAGGTTGCTTTGCTTGAGAAACTGAAAACTGAAAACACCTACGCATGTGGAACTATCCGAAGTAATAGAAAAGGACTGCCCGGAAATATGCTCGCTGATTCTCAAATGAAAAGGGGCGACAGTGATCATCGATTTTCAAATTTAGACATTTAGTATCTAATTTTCATGGGAATGAAACGGCTACTGTGTCACGTAAAGAAAAAAATGGGTTCAAGTCTACCATTACATGCCCTGTAGCTGTCAAAGATTACAATAGCTATATGGCCGGCGTAGATACAGCTGATCGTTTGAGAGCCCTTTACTGTATAGATCGCAAATCTCCGAAATGGTGGCACAGGTTGTTTTGGGGTCTTCTGGACATCGCATTTGTCAATTCATATGTCATTCATGGACTTATAATGGAACAGACTACCGTAAAAGATTTTCGACGCTCTGTTACTCAAGGCTTGATGACAATGAAAGATGTTAGTCAGAAAAGAAAGACTTCTACAACTAATACTTCGGAAGGTGGCCCTTCCAAAAGACGCAAATCTGACTACTCCACTATAAAAGACGTTCGCTTGGGTAATAGAGGCATCCATTGGCCTTCGTTTGTAGAAAATAGGGGAAGGTGTGAGGTTTGTAGTATGAAAAGATTCAGTCAAAACCTATCTTTTTAATTATTTTTGTAGTTTCTGTCAAAGTTCCTAACATTGTAATGACACAAAGTTCCTGACGGTACTTTTAAGTCTAGGTCTTAGAAATAGTACTTCTAGGTACAATAAAAATCTGAAAATAATCTGAGCGTTTCCTTTTACCTACCTTATTATGATAATGAAGTTAAAAAGCGGAAATTCGTTAAAAATCACTACCCCGGGTGGAAAGGGTTAAATTACACTTTTAAATAAAACTAGTTTTACGGATTTTATCGCGTATATTAACTTATTTTATATTCCTGACGTTTCGAGTAATTTTACAGCACCCATGGTCACGGGGGACTGAGGTATTTGACGTCCCAATGTCATAGTTAACTACGGTTACCTCCAGATTAAAATTATTAATTTTTGTTCCGATCTACGTATGAATTACAGTATCTTGAAGTCTTGCAGTTGTATGTTGGGATTTAATTTATTAATTATAGGATCCCAAGCAGATGGTAGCACCCAGCCATCTTCTCTATTGAAATTAGATGTTTTTGATTTCAATAGCTTCGCGAATCATCATTGGAAGGAATCGGTGTTCTTTAGCGAGGATTTTGGTCTATCAAATCTAATGTAGTGACGGGGGCGATCCTGTACATGTTCACAGACTGCACACTTCCCGGAGCGTCGATTCTTCACATCAGCTATGTGTTCTTTAACGCGGGTTTTTATTGATCTTTTAGTTTGTCCTATATAAGAGAGACCACATTCACAATCAAGCTTGTACACTCCTGCATCTTGCAGAGGGACATTACACTTAACTGATGGTAAAAACTGACTAATCTTCTTCGGCGGCTTGAAGTATGTTTTAATAGAAGCACGCTTCAGGATGTAGCCAATCTTGTCAGTGACACCTCTGACATATGGCAGTACAGCAGGCACTCGCTCGACTGTGGCCGGCTTCACCGTTCACTGTGACGTAGGCGCGGGACCCGAAGCTTATTGTCGCAAAACTTGCTTGACGTGTTGGAGCTCGGCGGCCAGGTGTTTACTGCAGATCCTCAGTCTCTGAAACAAAGATTTACCCACGGTAGCTAACTGTGAAGGATGGTGATGAGAGTCACTGTTTAAATATCTATCTGTATGGGTCTTTTTCTATACACAGTGTGGCTCAAGGTGTTATCAGACCGAATTACTAACACATCTAGAAAAGCTAAAGAGTTGTTTGCCTCTAACTCCATTGTGAATTGAATTTTAGAATTTATGGAGTTAAGATGGTCTAAAATGCAGTTACTTTATCTAAAGGTAGAATTGTGAAAGTGTCGTCTACGTACCGCTTGTAGAATCTTTGATTTATGGGAGAAGTAAGTAGGGCTTTCCTCAAAGTCTTCCATGAATATATCGGCGACAATGGAGATACAGGTGAGCCCATCGCCACTCCATCTACTTGCTGTAGAACTCCTCCTTCCACAATAGGTAGCCAGATGTAAGGCATTGTCTAGTAATGCTGCATATTCTATGGGCATGTTGTTTTCTTCCAGCCCTAGTTACAATCGAGATGCAGTCTTCAACAGGTAAGCATGTGAACAGAGACTGCACATCAAAACTGACCATAGTTTCATTGTCTGCCAGATGTAGGTCTTCAATCTCGCTGACAAAATGGTAGGAATCCTGTGTGTGCTCTTGTATGTCCCCTGAGCGGTGTAAGTATTTTCGCTAAGTGTTGAGCCAATCTGTAAGTTGGTGAATCAACGCTAACTATGGGACGTAGTGAGCATTGGGCTTGTATTTTTGGTAACCCATACAACTTTGGTGGTTTGGCACACGTAGGTATTATCGATTTTACGTCCAGATTTAATTTTTCGGAGTGTTTCTTTATGAGATCACTAGTTGTTTTAAGTGTGTTATTTGTTGGGTCGTTTTTAACCTTTTTATAAGTGCTTGAATCCGATAGAAGTTCTTGTATTTTAAAATTATAATCTGACGTATCCATGACTACCGTGGCATTTCCCTTATCTGCGCGGAGAATCGTGAGTTCTGGTTTATTGCGTAGGTTATTCAACGCTTTATATTCGTCCTTAGGTAGATTCGGTTTCGGCGCTGAACTTCGACGTAACATAGACGATATGTCTTGACGTATCGCTTCCAAATCTTTCTTTTGCATATTTTTTAAATAAACAGTCCTCGACACTGCAGATAATTTCGTACGGTAATTTTTAGGTGTTATGGCGAAATTAAGGCCTCGATAATACTCTAATTGTTGCATCATCCAGAGTTTGTTTTGACAGATTATAGACCGCGTTTGGTCTATGATCCGTGTTTGTGGTCAACGGTTGTGCTTCGTTCTCACGTTGACACAGATATTTGACATTTAATTTGGTCGTTAATTTTGATATTTTACTATATGTTTGTTTTGCATTCGTTATATTTATTAATTTCTCGTTTATTTAACGTTTCGATGCAAACATTATAATCAAATGTCGTTAAGACTGCCTTTAACTCACTGAATGATGTGTCTATGGATTTGTTTATGTCATGTAGATCGGAGCGTTTTTGTTGGATTACCGTTCGTAACAACTTTTACTTGCCTGATTTAAGATCTTAGCGCTTCCTCGAATGTCCTTTTAGTGGATATTTTGACACACGTAGGAATGAGATTATGGTCTCGGCATCTCTTCAAGAAATTTAAGGCTGTTAGATATCTTGCGCGCTTGGTCATGAGATCTTCTAATCGGCGAATTTTATTTGCAATTACCAGTCCGTACTGGTTTACATAATGATTTCTTATATTTACGCGAACACTACACATTTAAATAAAACTAGTTTTACGGATTTTATCGCGTATATTAACTTATTTTATATTCCCGACGTTTCGAGCACTTTACAGCACCCATGGTCACGGGGGGGACTGAGGTATTTGACGTCCCAATGTCATAGTTAACTACGGTTACCTCCAGATTAAAAATTATTAATTTTTGTTCCGATCTACGCAGTATGAACTTACAGTATCTTGAAGTCTTGCAGTTGTATGCTTGGGTTGGGATTTAATTTTATTAATTATAGGATCCCAAGCAGATGGTAGCACCCAGCCATCTTCTATTGAAATTAGGATGTTTTTTGATTTCAATAGCCTCGCGAATCATCCTTGGAAGGAATCGGTGTTCTTTAGCGAGGATTTGTGGTCTATCAAATCTAATGTAGTGACGGGGGCGATCCTGTACATGTTCACAGACTGCAGACTTCCCGGAGCGTCGATTCTTCACATCAGCTATGTGTTCTTTAACGCGGGTTTTTATTGATCTTTTAGTTTGTCCTATATAAGAGAGACCACATTCACAATCAAGCTTGTACACTCCTGCATCTTGCAGAGGGACATTACACTTAACTGATGGTAAAAACTGACTAATCTTCTTCGGCGGCTTGAAGTATGTACATAAATCCTCGCTAAAGAACACCGATTCCTTCCAAGGATGATTCGCGAGGCTATTGAAATCAAAAAACATCCTAATTTCAATAGAGAAGATGGCTGGGTGCTACCATCTGCTTGGGATCCTATAATTAATAAAATTAAATCCCAACCCAAGCATACAACTGCAAGACTTCAAGATACTGTAAGTTCATACTGCGTAGATCGGAACAAAAATTAATAATTTTTAATCTGGAGGTAACCGTAGTTAACTATGACATTGGGACGTCAAATACCTCAGTCCCCCCCGTGACCATGGGTGCTGTAAAGTGCTCGAAACGTCGGGAATATAAAATAAGTTAATATACGCGATAAAATCCGTAAAACTAGTTTTATTTAAATGTGTAGTGTTCGCGTAAATATAAGAAATCATTATTAAATTACACTTACTTAAAAACGATCATTGCAAACTTGATAATAGCGCCATCTACTGTTAAATAGCTGTATCGTTTCATATGATTATTTTCGAATCTTACAGCATTAAATCAAAGCTGTAAATTGATACTAGAGGGCGATAAAATAAAATATGGAAGAAATCACAAAAATTTTAAGAAGTATTCAAGAAGATATGAAACAACAAAAACAAGAAATAAAAAATATGAAAGATGAAATTACAAAATCAATAAATAAAAATATAAACAAAAAGTTTGAAAATATCGAAATAAAAAATTTGCTATTGGAAGAAAAAATTGAAAAACAACAAAGAACCATAGAGAGTTTGGGAAGAACAATGCGCAGAAGAAATATTATTTTCTTTGGTATTAGTGAAGAAGAAAACCTACCATGATTTGGAGGAAAACATATTAGAGTTAATAAACACACACATGAAAGAAAATTGTGGAGCAAACAACATAGAGTACATTAGAAGACTAGGCAAACCGAACGAAAAAGTTAGACCGGTGGTTGTAACCTTTACCACGATGGGTAAAAAAAATAGAATTATTAAAAAAGAAAAAACTCCTCAAGAGCACGCCATACTACATACAAGAAGATTTTCCATTAGAAGTGCTTCAAAAAAGAAAAGAACTGCAAGTAAAGCTTAAAGAAGTCCAAGAACAGGGAAAAAGAGCCTTCTTGAAATACGATAAAATAATAATATAAAAAGGAAATAAAAGTGCTGAGATAATAAACCGTACTACGAAATCTAACAAAAGAATACTATCAAAATCTCCAGAGGTAACTATATCGGTAGAGGAAATCTACAAACCAAGCGAAAAACAACCCACAAAGAAAAATAAAATCGATATGAAACAATACTTGACACGAAAACCTAAAGAAACAGAAAACTCTACCCGAATAAGCAACAATACAGAATAACAATCACCTACCCCTCTTCCTCTCCCAATACGGCTAGTCCCCGCGGGAGAGAACCACTGTAACCCTCCATCGCAAAAACTCTACATCTGTACAATGTACGATCTCTAAGTTCACCAGAAAGACTAGCACTTTTTAAAACATCCCTAGCCAATATAAAATACGATATAATGGGGTTATCAGAGATACGAAGAATTGGGAACCACATAATAGAAGATGAAGACCATATATTTTGCCACACGGGGATATCCGGAGGACTCTATGGCGTGGGATTTCTGGTAAAAAAGAAGTATAAATGTAATATACAAAACTACACAGGACTTTCTGAAAGAGTGTGTGTACTCAAATTAAAGTTTCAGGAAAAAGAATTGTCCATTATTCAAGCATACGCACCTACACTAGACGCAACAGACCAAGAGATGCATGAGTTTTTTAACACAATACGAAAAGCGCAATCTATTGCTGCAAGCAACCTTATTTTAATGGGCGACTTCAACTGCAAGATAGGACAACGCGAATGTAAAGAATTAAAGGTTATGGGACCTTTCTGTTATGGAAAAAGAAACCACAGGGGTGACTTATTTTGGGCACGCCACTATAGCGGCGATAAGACCCCTCTTTGAGGAGTGGCTTGAGAGACGCCACGGTGTCCTCACCTTCCGCCTGACGCAGGTCCTCACCGGACACGGTGTGTTCGGGAGGTTCCTGCACCGAATCGGGCGGGAGGAAACGCCCGGGTGCTCCCACTGCGAGGATCGACCGGAGGACACGGTGGAGCACACCGTGGAGGTGTGCCTGCTTGGGCGGAGCACCGCCGTGTACTGTAGCGGCGATAGGCGGCGGCGACTCGCGTCCGGCCCTGGTCGAAGCCATGGTCCGGAGCGAGACGGAATGGATGCCGTCACCACCTTCTGCGAAGCAGTGATGCTAGCGAAGGAGGTGGCGGAGCGGGAGGAGGAAAGAGCAACAGCTTTCCTTCCCGGCCGCCGCGGGAGACGCCCCGGCGTCGGGGCTACGTCGTGGCCCCTGACCACCGTAGGCGTGACCTGTGGACGGCGAGCAATGGTAGCTCGCCGTCCGTCCGTCTAACGACGACAGGCCGTGTCGACGGCGCGTTTTGTTCCACGCGCGCCCAAAGAGCTGTCAGCAGCGAAGGGGCCCCTGCCGGGCACCTGCCGGGGCTGCGGGCTGTTCGAAAGAGATACCGCGGCTCCGGAACGTAAGGGCACTGAAGGAACACGGATGGTTTTAGTCAGTAAAGTCGACATTCCTTCCGCTCCACCCACAGCGAAAGGCGTCATTAGATGATTTTCCATCCGCAAAAAAAAAAAAAAAGTGACTTATTTCTTCAATACGCTCTAGAGAACAAACTTCAAATAATAAACACTTTCTTTTTAAAAATCAACATCCCAGTGGACATGGATTTCTCCAATAAAAGAAGAAACCAAATGATTTCATTTTAAGTACAATTTAAAACAATTTACAAACTTTGAAGTAATAAATAATAATATATTTCCAACAGATCATAGGCTGGTATGAGGTACTATAAGTCTAGGAAAACAGAAAAACGAGAAAATATTTTAGCTGTACGAACTCTATTTTAAAAGACAAAGTTGCCCAAAACAAATATCAGAACACCCTTGAACAAAAGTCAAAAGAACTATACTTTGAGAAAACGACAACATAGAGTCTTTTATGAAAAATCGAATCTTCAATAAAATGTTGCCTAAATCACGCGAAATCTGAATAACTATTACAAAGGAACTGTTTCATCACCATAGAAACTAAATCATTGCTTAAAAGACGTGCAGATCTTCAATATTAAAAATATCTAAACTATGAGGAAAAAAAAGAGCTAACACAATTATTCAAAACTGTAAGCAAAAAATTAAAGAAAGATTACCAACAACATAGAATACAAATATTAGAGGAACACCTTAATAATACTGGGAGTCTCAAAAAAGCTAATAAAGAATTAAATAAAAATTAAAATTGGATATCAAAACTTAAAACAAATAAAGACGGAATTCAGACAAGGAAAGATGTTGTCAATATCGCAACAGAATTTTATAAGAACCTCTACGAAGCGCAGACTATAGATACTCTGGAATCTGAGCGAACACTAGAGGAGGTCTACGACTCCACAAATATTGATAAGTTTACCGAAATAGAAATCATCAGAAACATAGACAAGCTGAAAAATGATAAAAGTCCCGGTCCTGATGATATCCCTAACGAAGCTTTGAAACTTGGCAAACATCTAATAGCTGCGCCTCTCATGAAACTGTTTAATAGAGTTTTAGAAAAACGTAGAGTTCCCAAAAAATGGACAGAATCAAGAATTATTCTCTTGTATAAAAAAGGTGACCCTACGAATGCTAGCAACTATCGCCCTATAAGCCTGTTACCTGCTATATATAAACTTTTCGCATTATGCCTGGAAAAACGGATAGGAGGTCAAATAGATGAACAGCAACCCACAGAACAAGCCGGCTTTCGTAGAGGTTTCTGCACCACAGATCATATCCATACATTAGATTTAATAATTGAAAAATTTCTAGAGTTCAATAGACCTCTATATCTCGGGTTTTTGGACTACGTAAAAGCATTCGACTCTATATCCCATGACAGTATATGGAAGGCTCTCAAACAGCAAAAAATACCACAAACATATATAGCTATCATAAAAAATATCTATGAACAAAGCACAAGCCGAGTTAAACTTGATCGTACAGGACCTGAGATCAAAATACGTAGAGGAGTAAAACAAGGCGATCCTCTTTCACCTAAACTTTTTATAGCAGTACTACAATACATTATGAAAGACCTATCCTGGAATAAAACAGGAATTAATCTAAATGGCAACTATTTGAACAACCTGCTTCGCCGATAATATTGTTTTCTCCGATTCACATAAAAATCTTGAAGCCAAGACAAGAAATTACAATGTAAGCACAAAAATAGGCCTAAAACTAAACACTGAAAACGAAGGTAGCCACAAATAGCACAAAACACCCAGTAAAAGTAGATGAAATAGAACTTGAATATGTAGACTACTATAACTACCTAGGCAAACAAACATCTCAAAATGTCACGAAATCAAGACGAAATCAATAGAAGAATTGGTATAACCTGGAATAAGTTTTGGAAACACAAAGAGGTGTTTTAAAGCAGATTTACCGCTAAATTTAAAAAGAAAGTCATGGATTGCTGCATACTTCCCTGTCTCACATATGGCTGCCAAACATGGATCTTCAATAGACAAACAAGGAATAAAATACACAACATGTCAACGTGCAATGGAAAGAAGTATGCTAAACTAAAACTAAAAAGATAAATGCAAAACAATGACATTCGCAAGAAAACTAGAGTGATAGACGCATTACATTACGCTCAAAACTGAAGTGGAAATGGGCAGGTGGTAGTACGATCTACTGATACAAAATGGTTCAACGGGCGACCATGTGGACAGGACCAACAGGCAAACGCAAGCAAGTAAGACCGAAAGAAAATGGGTCGATGAGATTGAAAAGACAGCAGGAAAAATTGGCTAACAATAGCTCAGAACCGAAAAGAGGGAAAAGAGGAGGCCTTACCCAAAGAGGGTCCATTGAAAATGTATTTTTTTTCTAAGCGTACAAATTATAATTGTTGATTTTTTTTATTATTTTCTATTAAGGAATAAAGAGGCTTTATTATTATTATAAGCAGTTTGAAATAGTTGATTGCCGCAATAACACGGCTTGCCGCACCCAAGCATGCATGCCGCATCCAACTTTCAAGCACAGTTAAGAATCTTATGAAACAGAGGAAGTGAGCATCCATCTCTAAGCTCATTAAGAGGAACAAAATAAATAATAATGGTCATGGTTGGGCTAAAGTAAGTACAACACGTCGGAAATATCTGCGAACCTCGCTGGAATGCGCTTCCCCTCGCGCTTCCCCGCACCTCCGCCCGTTATCGTCTATCCAGTACCGTTGCCAACGCAAGCGCCGACGCACGTGTATTAATCTCGCTTTCGTAATCGCATTATTGTTTATTGTTTCTCTGTTTGGTGAAATATTACTATTATTACAATAGACTACTTACAAGATGGGTAAGACTATACATAGTGCCGAGCGGAATTTAGTGCTCAAAGTAATTAAATTCTTTGACAATGAAAAACAACAAGGCTGTTTCAGTATCCCGGTTGAACAAGCAACAAAAAGGGCATGTGCAGCAACTGGTTTATCTAAAACGACCATAATGAAAATAAAAAGTGAAGCAAAAAAGTTACAAGTTTTGTCAGAATCAACTAGAGAGGCAAATGTTCAGGAAGAGATGACGTCCTTCGAAGAAGACCCACAACCTAGTACGTCAGCTTCAGTTACCACGGACACTATTATGCTCTCGACACCAGGGAAGAAGCGTAAAAAATACAAAAAGAAATTTGATCTAGATAGTTTTGATTTATGCGCCATACGCTCTTTAGTTGAAAATGTTTATACCACCAGAAAAGAAATACCTACATTAAAAAAGATTTTGAGAATAGCCAAGCAGGAGCTGCACTTTCCCGGACAAAAAGACGCCCTAAGAAATATACTAATAAATTCTTTGGGGTACAGGTTTAAGAAATGTAAACGTAAACGCGATTTTTTGGTGCAAAGACCTGAAATAGCAGCCTGGAGAGCAAAATATTTAAGGCGATTGAAAGAAAATGACGAATGGTGCCGAAAAAACCAGTGACCTTCATCGACGAAACCTGGATACATTCACATTACACTGTCTCTGAAATGTTGGCAAAATAGTAGTGATTCCAGTATTCGAACTAATCACTCCTGGTCAGCGCTGGATTGTGGTACACGCAGGCAATGAGAATGGTTTCGTACAAGGTGCCGAGCTCCTTTATAAATGTAAGTCAACAACCGGTGATTACCATGACGAAATGGATGCATCAAATTTTACAAAGGGATCGAAGAGAAATTGATACCGAATCTTCCACCCAACGGTATCATTGTCATGGACAACGCACCGTACCACAGCAAGTAGGTGAATAAGCCGCCAAATTTCAGTGCACGTAAAAACGTAATGCAAATGTGGCTGCAAAACACAACATCGAATTTGACGAGAAAATGACAAAAGAGAACTGTATATGTTAATTAAAAGACATAAGCTCGAGAAGGTATATTTCATCGATGAAATATTTAGATCTCATGGACAAGAGGTATTACGTCTGCCACCCTACCATTGTGACCTTAACCCAATTGAGTATGTTTGGAATTTGATGAAGCAAAGGGTGGCAGACAAAAATGTAGACCAATCAGAAAAGATAGAAAGACTAACAAAGGAAGCGATACAGAGTATAACCCCAGAAGATTGGAAAAAAGAATGCAACCATGTCGATCGCTTAAGAGACAAGTTTTGGCATGCTGATAGATTGTATGAACTTGAGGAACAGGAATTAGTAATTTCATTAGGTGGAGAAGATAGTGACAACGAAAGTGACGACAACATTTTCAGCGACAATGAAGAATTTGACAACAACGACAGCGAAACAAAGTCTGGTGTTGAGGCTTTTTAAAAAATTAATAGACCACTTTTGAAAATGACAGTACTTAATTGTTTTAAATTAGAATTTTAATGTTAAATACCTGCTAATTAAATGGCTTGAAAATTATTTGATATTAATTTATTATACTTACCCTAGAATAGAAACTACTAAAAAAAGCATTTCTAACAACAAACTTTTATACTTAATATGGTTTCTTGCATTTACTTTTTCCAGTATAAAAGCGTTACATTGATATATACAAATAGTTTTATTTTTAATAGGAATGTATTTTTTATTTTAAATTTATTTTAAGGCGTTGTATAGAAGTATAAAAATAAATTGGCGCACAAAAAATATATTTCATTTTTGCATCTTGATTTTTTTGCTATCTCTCCATATTGCATGACGTCATCAAGCCAGGTTCACAGATATTTCCGACAGGTTATATAATAATGTTTTTTTAAGAATAGTATGAGTAAATAATGTTTTTTTTTAATTGGGCACAGAAAAAAATGTGCCTTAAATAAATTGTGTGTTTAGCATAGCAATTTACAGCAGCATAGGCCTCTGACAACCCACCCATTTTGTCAACATTAGACAAGGGATTGATAGCAGGCACAGGTGGTCAAGTGTTACTTTTAGAGACTCAACTTACAACTGACCTTTCTCACCACTCAGTTATAACAAATAACAATGTTATAATTCATTAACTTCTCTCAGAATAACTGTATTTTTTCCTCAGCTTTATAGATGGATTATTTTAATATTGTTTTATTTATTTTAGGAACATCAAATGTACACTCCTAAGAAACTTGCAAAGTTCAATATGTATGCCTTGCACTCAAGTGGTACAAAAAGGTAACCCACCGTTTTTTAATTGCAATAATTTACATAAATTAACATCATATAAGTATGTCTTTTCTTAGTTTGGAGAATATAGATGTGTTAATAAATCTTAAACATCCTTTTAAATGGCTTGTGATGGTTTAAAACTTTCAACTCAAATATTCCATCTTAATTTTGTCATTAAGTTATAATATATTATTTCAGTTTTACGAGGGGTGATCCAAAAGTAATGATAATGAAAATAAAACACGGTAATTAAAGTTAAAATAATAATTTATTTTTCTACATAGTCTCCTAACAAATCAATACATTTAGTCCATCTTTTTTCTAAACCCAGGATTCCCTTTGAAAAAAATTCTTTGTCTTGACCCTCCCAAAACGTTTCAACAGCGGCCATTACTTCGCTATCGTCTTCGAATTTCTTGCCTCGGAGGCGTTCCTTGAGCCGAGGAAAGAGGTAGAAATCACTAGGAGCTAGATCTGGCGAATAGGGAGGGTGTTCGAGCAGTTCGAATCCCGTTTCTTGAATGACAGCCATCGCAACTGCGGCTTTGTGAGCCGGTGCGTTGTCTTGGTGAAACAGCACTCCAGCTCGCAGTTTGCCGCGTCTTTTTTCCTTAATGGCCTCCCGTAATCTTCTTATTTGGTCTGCGTAGTAAGAGCCCGTAATAGTGGCTCCTTTTTCCAAATATTCCACCATAATTATGCCTTGAGCGTCCCAAAAAACAGATGCCATAACCTTTCCCGCCGAACTTGAAACTTTGAATATCTTTGGCGTCGGTGAGGAGGCTCGCTTCCAAGTCATCAATTGTTGTTTCGTTTCAGGATCAAAATGGTGCATCCAGGTCTCTTCCATAGTCACAAAACGGAACAAAAAATTTTCTTGATTTGCTTGGAACTTTTCGAGATTGACCTCGAAATGTCAACTCGATTTTTCTTTTGCTCGTCGGTTAACATTCTGGGTACCCAACGCGCAGAGACCTTTTTCATATGCAACTCGTTCGCAAGGATTCTTTGAACGCTGCCATATGAGATCCCTGTGACCTCAGCTACATGCCTGATGGTCACTCTTCGATCTGCCAACACAACATCTTCGACTTTTTTCACGTTGTCTTCAGTGAGGGACGTGGATGGGCGTCCTTCGCGATGTTCATTTTCAGTGGATGTTCTGCCCAGTTTAAACTCCTTGGCCCAGCGTGCAACTGTAGAATATGGAGGAGCAGAGTCCCCCAATGTTTCCACTAAGTCACTGTGTATGTCTTTTGAAGACATTTTTTTCAAACAGAGGTACTTGATGACAGCTCTAATTTCGTTTTTCTTCATGTTGATGTTAGCTCTTTGACAGTTCGTATTCAAATGAATGTATCTCCCGGAAATCGTGATCTATTTATATGATTTTTTTAGGCTGATGTAGTGAGTATATAAGCAAGCAAAAAATATTTTTTTAGGATTTTTATGCGGACCTGAAGTAACCGATTATCATTACTTTTGGATCACCCCTCGTAAAATATTTGTTATCTAATTTCAGAATCACAACTTAATTCCATATCACATTTCCCAAGCAACAACACTCTACCATCAAGAAATTAGGAAGATATGGAACACCTAGAAGCGAATGCAATGTACCAAAAAGCCAGGACAATTGAGGGTTATCAGCAGTTATTAATAGTTCTGTTTTAATTTTTCAAAACAGAATACAACAACAATATCATTACTGTAATTTGAAATAAAAAAGACACATTAAATTTTATCAATGTTTTCATGTTATTTTAAATCAATTTGTTTTCTTTTAATTTCTATTGTAAAAGAAACTGATTTTTGTTCATTTTAAATATAGTTTTATAACTGATATTTAAATACATATTAATTATATTTTATTAATTTATTTAAGAATAGATACTAATAATGATAGGTTGTTAAAATATTGTTGTATTAAATAAATGGTTAAACTTTGTATCATAATTTTATTTATAAATCCTTATTAAAATTACTTTACCTATATAATTTTATTTTCAATTCTTATAAAATCATACATTTAAAGTAACTTAACATTATATTCATATTTCCTGCTACATGTCAAATACGCCAATTAACCTTTTAGAAATGAGAATAGATATTGCCCAAAAGTGGGACATATATAGGTAAAGGATGTAAATGAACTTTATTTAGACTAACATTGATGAACAGTACTTCATTCGTAATAATCGTCTCTTCGGAGGTTGCATATTTAGGTTTTTATTCACACATTTTTCTCAGTAAAGTTCTATAAAATAATTAGCCCTAAACTCATCATGACTCATAGAAGAAACTAAGTCCATAAAACGCATTATTCGGAGCTCGTTTCGTCTTTATTTTAATTGTAATGCACGATTACGGCGTAGAATATTAAACGCAAGATCTAAACATGCCATTATTTTATCACATATCACAAAGAATAAGATAATTGCAGAAAACAAACGATTAATATGAACACAATTCCTAAAACGGTACTGTTTTGCTATTGCCTAAATTCAAATCCCAACGCAATATAAACACAATACGAAGCTGTCAACTAACTGTCAAAACTGCGTCAAGAGTGCCGATTATGCTTACAATCGGATTGTACAATTTCAATTCCAATCTCAATTAGTTCACACAATCACCACACAATATTAAACTAATTTAGCGCTAGAGTCGCATTCAAGAGTACGAAACGTTATAATTTCAATCCCGATCGATCGGAATTGTTTTCAAGAGTAAGCTTGCAGGTTCAACCTGCTGAATGAGATTTGGTGATGTACCATATGGCTCCTTCGGAGCCATCAATGCCGCCAATCACATTTTATACGAATGCTATGTAAGCCCTTTCGTGACGTCACGACGCGTACTTAATTCACGGACAGCTACAGGAACACAGGAGAAGTACCGCCTCTACCCTTAGAATTAGTACCAACAAGATCCGCCCCCACACGAAATTTACTTGGGCATGGACCTCCAGACATACTATCGGCCGAAGCAAGACCACGGATTTAAGGATTTGACTTCCCTGATTGTGATTCCGATGCCGCTAGATTACCAGTTTGTCCCGAACTTATGTATGTCTAGAGTGAACACTACTTTTAAAATGAAAGATAAATTTAAATTAAGTAAAAATTGGAAGAGAAGACGCTACTAGGCGTAATGGCTGGTTTACACGTTGTGAGCTAGCGTGTGAGTCAGCTTGCCGAGTAGCTGCAGAGCAGTAACTCGCACCATATAGATTTATCTTAAGCGCCGTTTACACAGTGCGAGCTGGCGTGCGAGCTAGCCTAGTCAGTTACTGTAGTACAGCTACTCGCATTGTGTGACCGCATCATACGAGTTACTGTCATGTGCAAGTCGGTTAGTAGCTCGCATCCGAAATACGACAACAATTTTTTATTTTACTCGCCACTCGCCTTCC
Source organism: Parnassius orleans (assembly GCA_029286625.1). Lineage (NCBI taxonomy): Eukaryota > Metazoa > Arthropoda > Insecta > Lepidoptera > Papilionidae > Parnassius > Parnassius orleans. The sequence continues at coordinate 367,116 of JAGSMP010000360.1, forward strand.
CCCACACCGCGCACAAGCAGCAACTCGCACGCGGCTCGGACGTCGGCTCACACATCTTTGCATACAGACAGTTGCTCGTACGCTCGCGCCGGGTGAATTCTCCGTTGGTTTTTGTTTCGTTTGACAAAATGGCGGATAGATGGACTTCCGAACAAAATAAAAAGTTTGTGAAGCTATACAAAGATCAAAACAACTTATGGAATTGTTTCCTAATTATAAGAATAGAGATTTGCGTAAAGCGTCGCTTGAACATGTTTAAAAGGAATTGGGTTTACAAGACACGAGTGAAGTAACAACAAAAATCAAAAATTTACATTCCACGTATAATCAGGACTTATTGAAAATGGAGAAAAGCATAAAAAAGTGGGTCCAGCACTGATGAGATATACAAACCTGGATATACAAAATGGAAGCGCTGCTGCCGCCGTACGAATGTATCGTCAGATGTATCCAGACCGGCCTACACCCAGTCGACAAACTTTTGTTGACATTCACTTAAGATTGTCGCAATATCGCATCCAAAGGCCGCCAAATGAACGCTCCCGCATAGTGTCAGTGCAAGAAGAAGTTTACCGAGATCCCAGGCTCAGTGTAAGGCGAATAGCAATGATGCTGCATTTGTCTAAATGGGTTGTGTGGAAAAATTTTAAACGCGAAGGCATGCATCCGTACCATTTTCGTCGCGTGCAAGATATTCGAGAGCCAGACTATGCTGTGCGAGCCACTTTTTGCTCGTGACTTAACGGTTGTGTGCGATGTCAACCGACATTTTGTAAAAAAATCATGTGGACCGATGAGGCGACTTTTACAAGAGCTGGTATTATAAACCATAGAAACCAGCATTTATGGATGCAAGAAAATCCAAATGCAGTAAGGCCCAGTAAATTTCAACATGAATTTTCAGTAAATATGTGGGCGGCTATGATTGACGACAAATTAATTGGACCAATTGAATTACCAAATACAATGAATGGCCCAAGATTTTTAGATTTTCTAAGGAACACATTTAGAGAAATCATGGAGGAATTACCAGTGATCAACCGAAGGCGCATGTGGCTACAGTTGGACGATGCACCAACTCACTACGCACGTGCTGTGAGAGCTTTTCTTAGCTTGGCCATCTCGCTCTCCGGATTTAACACCTCTGGATTATTTTTTATAGGGATGGATGAATCAGAGGGTTTATGCTACAGTCCCAAGCAGACAAGAACTGCTCGACAAAATAATGACGATTGCGGATGACATAAGATCCAACATAGTCTTAATATCAAGAGCCATACAACAAATAGCTGTAAGGTCAGAGGCCTGTCTACAGAATAGAGGTGGACATTTTGAACAATTATAAAATAATACTTAATGCTATTAAAAGTTTCTTAAAAGTTATAGTGTATTTTTATTTAATCCATTATCTACATCCAGGCTCTACATAAATGACCCTCGCAAAAGGGTCATATTCAAACAGCCCTAACTCTCGAGTTATGCAATTAAGAGCAATAATTTTAACGACAATTTGTAAGTAATATCCTTAAGTATTAGGACAGTATTAAATTTTTTTGTATCAATGTGCTAATTTTTGAAGTATGTTGAGAAAAATAAAAAAACAGTCAATTTTTTTTAACTTTAATTAGCATTGTATTTTTTTTAAGATATTTTGTAGGGAAAACTTTCCATGATGTTTATTTTTATTTGATAGATGCTATTTTTACCTTTTAAATAACATTTCTTTTACATCTGTAGGACCTTTCTGTCCAGAGAAATCTGGATCTTTTGGCAGAGGTATCTACAAGAATAAAAAAAAATTAAATGGCGGCCATACCGACAGGAGGGGGGTAGACCCCCATATATGGGTGCTTTTGTCGATGAAATTAGGTATATTTTGTAACCTTAAATTATCGCTAGGTCGTGACCGGACACACAGTATATCTAAAACAATAATCGTGATCCACGACAGCCATAAGCACTATGCTATTTGTTCCTTTGTAGTTATAATATTGACTGCCACAGTTTGGTGGTGCTTGAATTGTTATGTGCTTTCCATCGATAGCGCCACAGCAACCTGGTAAATTCCACCTAGAATGGAATCCTACTTGTATATCTTGTCATTCTTTCATATTTGGTATCTGAAAAATAAATAAGTCATGTAAATATCATCAGAGACAGAAACATCGTTCATCAACGCCAAGAAACGAGCTGTGTGAAGATACTTCACAAACTATTAACGAATAACGTGGTACTCTTAGCAATAGCAGTCACACCGTTGTTGTCAAACAAGCAATAAATCCACCAAAAAGACCAAGGTCAAATACTAAATGCACAACAGAACGGTCTGACATTAAAGCAGCCGTTAATGAACTTAAAGAACTAAATAACAGTTAAACAATATCTATTCCCAGTGCATCAGAAGATGAATTTGATGTAATTGGAAGACATGTAACACTCCAACTTAGACAGTTAGCCGCCGATCGATAGAATAGATGCGACGGATGAAATACAGGCACTACTCTCTAAATACCGTAAGAAAGCCCTCTGTGCTAGGACATTGTATACACCTTCCGATTACAGCTACGGAACTGTGCCTTCACTACAACCGACTAGACCATTCGCAGCAACATCACCACTAGTCCCTACACAAACAACGCCTGAATATTATGAGGTCATTCCTACATCTTCACACACTACAGAATTGGAACAATCTTCGCAATCAATTCTTACACAAGATGTATACTTACTGCAGCAATGACATTCTCTGATATAATAAACTAAGCTATGTAGAGCTATGTTTATCTGTATTGTTTGAGAAAAAATCAATCAGTTGTTAATTTGATTATGAGTAATAATAATTCCTTACCTTGATACAATCTTTTAGACTTTCATTTATAGCAGCACACACTTCTGGTACTATTCGAATTATGGATGCTTTTGAAACTCTGAACATTACTGACAACAATGTGTACGATATTCCAGATGAAAGGTATACCAAAGTTATTTCCAACATCACTCTTGCAGGTATTGCATCCCTCATATGTGTATCTTTACGTTGAATTTTAGGACCAATTAAATTTAAGCGTATTTCCACTTATGACAGCGTCATTCTCATCACTGCTTTATATTCTCGGGGATTGTCATTACGTAGTTCTTTAAATATTAAATTCGTTGCCCTTTTCCTTAGCATCTACTTTCTGACCCAAATACTTCTTTTTTTCTTTTTCTTTGGGCCAGCATTTTCAGTTCGAATTATTTAAGCGCAAAGAATTTTTGAAACCGCACTTATTGTGGTATGAATCACGAGCTGTCGTGCGTGTTTTGATAACATTGCACGAGACTTGTCACATGAAAAGTGGGAAGGCAGTACACAGATGCAGTAGTTGTCTACTTTCACATCAGCAGCTCGCACTTGTGTGACCGGGTGAGACGAGTCGAACTACTGCCACGCAAGTACAGGGGTACAGTAGCTGTCTACTGACACATCAGCAGCTCGCACTGTGTAACCTCGCCTTTATGAGTTAATCGCACGTGCGAGTTGGATAGTAGCTCGCATGCGAGTTACTTCAACATTTTTTGTTTTCGCTTGCCTGCTCGCCTGACAGCAGCTTGCACATAGCAGCAGCTTGCACATAACAACAGCTCGCACATCACTCACATCGTTCGGACTCGTACAGCAGTAGCTCGCCAGTGTCAGCCAAGCAGTTGTGAGCGGAACCTGTATTTTATGTGTGCTGCGCCGTACGCGTGTTAATCGAATTCAGAATGACTGCGGATAGATGGTCTTCTGATAATAATATTTCATTCATGAATCTCTACAGAGAACAAGAAACCTATGGAACTGTTTCGATAAAAATTACAAAAATAAAGATATGCGAAAAACATCTTTGAAACACATTGCAAAAGAAATGAATCTAAATAACACAAGTGAGATAATAAAAAAAAAACAAAAATTTACTATCTACCTACAACCAAAAAGTGGCAAAAATCGATAAATGTAAAAAGAGTGGATCTGGCACAGAAGATGTGTGTGTACAAACCATCCTTATAATGGTTCGATGTAATGGAGTATATAATGAAAACAATTAATTTAAAAGACAAGAAAACAACAAGCAATCTGGTAAGTACCTCATACTTTATTCAACTTATATAGTTGGTTACATTTAATTATTAATCATATAATTTTGCCAGGTGACAGCACTCTCATTACATATTTTTCTCTCAATATTATTAATTTTTATATTTTTCTCTCAATTTTTCGGCTACGGCTTTTGATCTATTATTGAGTCGCGAACGGGCGATACTTGGTAACGCATTTATTTCTGATCTCCACGTTCCAAGGTTCATAGTAAAATTTACAATATCTTCATAATCTACACTACCAGGTTGAGTGTAGGTATGTGGTGAATATTTGCGTAACCAGTTGTGAAGCACACATGTAGTTCGAATTATTTTTATTGCGGTTTTCTCTTGCAACTGGATAGGTTTTCCGAAAACAGGAAATCAAGATACTAAAATACCATCTATTTTCCAATGTGCGTCTTGCCCTACTGAATCTGTAATTGTAAGTTTTGGGATAGCGTTTCAATAAGTATGTTTTAAGAGGGAAAGCATTATCTCCCACTAGTAATCCTCCTTCTGGCTATAATGACCCATTTTTCTACACTGGATACAATGAGCAAGCTTGGAAAACACCACCGTCGAATTTCGCCCATAAGAGCCTATGTCCACATATTTAAAACAGTAGTCATGATCCACGACCACCAGGAAGACCAAGCTGTTTGTTTCTTTATAGTTATAGTATTCATTACCACAATTGGGGGAGCTTGAATCACCACATGTTTGCCGTCGATGGCTCCACAAAATCCTGTAAAATTCCACCTGTGTTGAAATCCTACTTGAATGTCTTCCCATTCCCTTTTGTTTGGTACCTGACAAAATATTAATTTTATATTTCAATTTCAGCCGAACAATACACTGTCGAAGTAAGAAATTTTGGAAGATGATTTTAGTCAAAACAAAATTGATGATAAAACTGATCATAAATCAATCAAGTCCAGTGACAGATATTGGCTAAAAATAAAAATAAAAAAACAGTTAAAAGTAAAACTCCAAATAAGAATATTGCTCAAGAAACGAATGGGATTTAAGCAGCTATTAATGAGCTTGAACAACTAAATAGTACTATAGAAACCTCCAGTAGTTCTCAGAAAGATGACGAGTTTGACGTTATTGGAAAACATATTCAACTGAGACAGCTCCCATTACTCGATTTTATAGATGCCAAAGATGAAATCTAACAAATACTGTCCCGATACCGAAAAAAAGCTATATAGGCCCGCAACAGATCTGATATAATACGCTTTCCTCATATAATATATCATCTCCACAATCCTATACATCATCTCCGTCACCGACACCTGGACCCAGTGTACCATTCCCAGGACCTGTACCACTACCTTATCAGCCTACAGAAAAAGTTCTACGGCAGTCAGTTCAAGCAGTTCAATCAAGACCCAATATATCGATCATATTACCACCTCAATAAACTCATCAGTCAAAGGAAACTTGTTCCATGCCACCGGTTTATGAATCATCTACTTTGTATTCTGAAAATTCATCATACGGAACTATCAACTTGAATGATGGAATAGTCAGAGCAATGATAGATGCTGATATGAATAATATGTTTTTTTTTCTATTTTACTTTTGTGTTAATTTTGTATGGTTTGATTTATGTCTTAGTTTAATAAACAAATGCATGCATGAGTCACACGAGTATTATTGAAAAAAAAATCATAAAGTTTTTACTACACTCATGTCTACTTACTTGAAAATATTCTTCCAAAGCTTCAGAAATAGCGTCACAAACTTCTGGTATAAATTTTGGTATTGAAGATATTGAAACCCTGAAAAATATTGCTAGCAGTCTGTATGATATTCCTGAGCTTAGGAAACACAGGGTTACTTCCAAATTTACCCTTGCTGCTATGGCATCTCTCATCAATGTGTCTTGATGTTCTATTTTTGTTTTTATTAAATTTAAAAGCGTTTCGACTTGTTTAGGTGTCACTTTCATCACTGTTTTATATTCTCGGGAGTCTTCATGATAAAACTCCTTGAAAATGGTACATGTTGCCCCGAAAGATCTCCTTGCCATCCAATTTCTTACTCAAATCCTTTTTTTTTTTTTCAAGTTTTTTATAGACACTTTCCAATTCTTGACATAATATTGTTGTCAAAGGCCTTATTACCGTTTTTTAATTAAAGCACGTTGTTGACTCCACATCGCGACAAGTCGCAAGAGACTGGGGCAGCTACTATAATGGCATACGAGTAGACAATCCGAGTAGCTGTCTACTGCCCAGTCAGCAACTCGCACTGTGTAAACTAGCCATAACTATATTAAGCCGAAGAACATACCTTCCAACACAATTTGTCCGAGTACCTGAACACACACCGGATGTACAAAAGCTACACTTTTGGGTCTGTAAAAAAATAAGACTAGGCAGCTACGCGATAACGCTGCTAACATTTTATCAGCTGTTAGGTTAGGAGAGTGGCGATCTGCAAGTTGCTTCGCTCATATATTGAATTTAGTAGTACAGGACGGCATAAAAACAATTGCTGATGTGGTTGTTAAGGTTAAAGCTACTACAAAGATGAAATACATCAAGCCTAAATTGGATAGCAATTTATCAACACCAGGAGCAAGCAGCTGTGCTTAGCACAACGAAAAAGTCCATGTGTTCTAACAATTTAAGGAAATGATTGATGTTTTCGAAAAGTATTTTTTGTTGAATTAACACACTTAATGCCTCCCACTCTTATCCGAGGGGCGGGGGTACTTGCAGTGGTACTGCGCAGTCGGATCCGAGCGGCCGCCTCGTTCATTGCTTCGGTCATTATAACTTTGACATTCGGAGCAAGTGCAAGTTACTTTTTGCGGCCAATCTGGCAAAAACTTTAATTAACGAAATCATATATTTGTTCCTTTATTTGTCCCTGACAGTAGCTTGAATTTGCGAACACAAAAACGTATTTTATCGTCAACAATGGACTGTAAACCAGGGCCATCTAATCGGAAAAAAATAAGCAACATTTTCAAGTTGTCGTCCCAAAAATAGTCGTTGAGAAAGTTAAGATTAAGACTTCGACTTTTCGAATCAACATTTCAGTGAAGAAGATATTTATTTCAAAGTTGTGAAAATTAACAGCTCCGAGATCTGACTCACAAACTATTGACATGCGCATAATAATCTTGATGATCCTTTGTCTGACAATCTGAACAATATTTCGCTTTCTCGACACAGAGCGACTAGCACCTAGAGCAGTGACCAGAATTCAATGAAAAAAATTAATTTCACTAAAGAGAAAAGAAATTCTTGTACCCCTTCCATATCCTTACGAGACAATTATTGAGGACGATCTGTTAGATCTCATTGTCCGAGAGACTAATGCCAACGCAATGAAAATATATTTAAAATTCACCCTAGCATGGATCATTTTAATAACAAAATGAATATGATAGATATACTGTCCAGGTAAACAGTTATCATTGGACGAGTCGATGGTTTTGTAGCGAGGGCGATTGCTGTTCAGGCAGTATATTAAAAACAAAAGGCACAAGTACGGCATCAAGCTATATGTTCTCGCAGAGCCAGATGGATGTAATATTGGAAGGGTGTCAATGACGTTATCTGAGATCGGCCACTCTTGATTTGTACCTTTACCTGCGTGAACCTATCCACAATCAAAGGCCCTTTTAGAAAGATGAGACTATCAAGATTTTGACTAATGAAATAGAACGGCAAACTGTTGCTGAGGTCTCTAAATTTCTTTGCAGTGACTATGCGCCTGAGCAGCCAGTTTTGATTCCGCAGATTGGGTTTGGTACTTTCCTTGTTGCTCTGGGATTTGACACCCAGAAAATCACCACTGTACCTGATTTGACTTTGGAGCTATGAGTATTTGTTGAGCGGGGTCAGTTGACTCATTTGATTATAATGTGCAACCGTAGTTAAAAAAAAATTGAAAAAGTAGTCGTTTTCAAACCGACTCACTCACTATCTACTTGGCGGATATTTAACACAGACCGTTCTACTTGAGGTGCCTAGAAGTGATCATGTATGTCGATTAAATAAGGTTTTGGATTATTGGGTTAAGTTCAGGCACAAAGAGTTTTGTATCGACGATGAGATTATAGGTGAATCCGTTCGATCAGACGGTGAAGATCCTGGCAGGGTCGCTATGTAATGTTGGAAGGGAGTTAATGAGAGAGAGACGTGTTGATCTTATTCTTTAATTAGACTTAACTCTAATATATAATTATGTCGTGTAGGCTATAATTAAACATTACATGGCACCGTTTTAAAATATTAAGTAAATGCTGGTGCAAAAGATGAAACAGCAGATCAAGGTCATTCTAATAGTCTTAAAACTCATGGAAGAGAAATTGGATTCCGGCTACTACGTTTATATGGACAACTAATACAATTCATATGATTTGGCTATGAAATTACTAGATTGACAGACATACTGCACAGGAACACTTAGAAAAAATCGCAAAGACAGTCCTATCGGTATAGGTACCATATTGCAGGAGGGTGAAAATAAATAATTTTTTTTGAATGGCGTTCATATTGGAGTTCATAGCAGAGAGGACCCAAGGAGGCAACTTCTGCATGTGAGAACAAATCGACGACGTTATTGAAAGTTTTTTTTTAACCCTGGATAGATAACCTACGTCGAATCGACGTAATCGATTTTGAAAAATCGATATAGCTCGTTTGTTTTTCGCGTCACTAAACTGGCCGTTCCTGCCAACTCAGTCGGTCGTCGGACCTTGCAGGACACACCCGTATCGCTCCGGTAAGTGCAATACTTTCGTCAATATTTGGCTTCCGTACGTCGAAGTGACGTATGGTTATCTTTAGTGTCAGTTTTTCAACTTTTAAAAAAAGGTGATAATGCGATTTTTGGAGTATAAAAGTACATATTTTTAATAGTTTTTTACTTGTTATAGGCCACGATAAAAGACCATAATGACGTCACGAATTCGTGCAGACGATGCAGAAATCAGTCGCTTATTGAATGAAACGAGCGATGAAGAGATTCAGGGGACAATTTATTAGAAGATGACGTACAAAGTGATACTGAAGACTATGATGTGAGTGCTCAACCAGTGGTGAACCCATTGAATGCTGAAGATGTGTCAGAAAATGACTCTGAACCTTCTGAAAGTGCTTCGCCAAGTGTGCCGAGTTATATTATCATGCCACAGCGTCAAATTCTTAGAGGCAAAAACGATCATCGTTGGACGGCCACTAAAGGCAGAACAAGTGGCAGAGTATCATCTGCTAATATTATACGGACATCTAGGGGTCCCACTCGGATGAATAAATGCCTTTATGAGCCTTTAGAATGTTTCAGTATATTTAATACTGATGACATTGTGGAGGAGATAACAAATGGACCAACGCTGAAATCCAGCTGAAGATTCAAAGGCCTGATGTTAAAGCCACCTTTAAAACTACAACTTGTGAAGAAATTCGGGCTCTTTTCGGCATACTGACACTAACAGCTGCTATGAAGGACAATCATTTGACTACGGATGAGCTATTTGATTGTTCGTATTCAGGAAACAGATATGTTGCTGCCATGAGTAGAGATAGATTCGATTTTCTGATAAGGTCTTTAAGAATGGACGACAAATCTTTGCGACCAGAACTAAGGGCTACTGATACATTTGTACCAATTAGAAAAATATGGAGATCTTCATTAACCACTGCCGATCCAATTACATCCCCGGACCTTATGTAACCATCGACGAACAGCTTTTGGGTTTCGGGGTCGATGCCTTTTCGGATGTACATACCTAACAAACTTAATAAATACGGACTAAAAATTGTAATGACGTGTGACAGTGCCACACGATACATGATTGATGCTATGCCATATCTAGGAAAATGCACTCAAACCAATGGTTTGCCTCTCGGTGAATTTTACGTAAAAGAACTTACAAAAGCAGTTCATGGCAGTAATAGAAATGTCACATGTGACAATTGGTTCACATCAGTTCCATTAGCAAAAAACTTGCTAAGGCAGCCATACAACTTGACCTTGGTCGGCACTATTAGGTCGAACAAACGGGAAATACCTGAAGAGCTGAAAAGAATGCATTTCAGGCGAGTAGGAACATCCATGTTCTGTTATGATGGGCCGTTGACGTTAGTGTCGTACAAACCAAAACCGAGCAAGTTGGTGTTTGTTCTATCATCGTGTGATGAAGAGGGCACTGTCCATCCTACCACCGGCAAACCAAATATGATTCATTTTTATAATGAAACAAAAGGGGGAGTCGACACTTTTGACCAAATGTGCTCGTCAATGTCGTGCAGCCGCAAAACAAACAGGTGGCCCATGGCTATGTTCTATGGTATGTTGAATATGGCATTTATAAACGCATATATTATTTACTGTGATAATGTCCTATCCAAGAAAGAAAAACCGCTGGGACGTAGAGATTTCATGAAAAAACTCAGCAATAGCTTGATGACCCCGTGGATGGAGACAAGGCAGCAAATGCTTACTTTGCCAACGAATATAAAAGAAAAAATTGGTGGTATATTGCCAAAAAGACCAGCCGAACCTCCCACACCACGTGAAAGTGTACCTGAGCCAAAAGAAAATATTGTGCCTTTTGTCCATCAAAATTAGAAGGATGACAAAGACAATGTGCGACAGTTGTAAAGTCCCATTTGTGGAGCACAAGTCCAGCGCCTGTCCTAAGTGCCTTTGAAGGAAATTAGATAAAAGTGATATTCACTTAGGTTTTTTATATTATAAAATTTACAAAAAGTTGATTTTGAAAAGTTTAGATACTAAATTATAAGACTGATGGAGAGATTCCAAATGTTAATGTTTCGTATTAGTAAGAAGTTCCTTTTTTTGTTCTTAATTTTTTTTTGTAATAAAAATATAAATAAACACTAATGTTTTTCATTAAATCAGGACACAATTACATACATTAGGACAAAATATTACATTCATAAACCTAGTACATACATAATCCAAAATATGCTCACTCAAACATTCACACGTCGAGTCGACGTATGGTTATCTTTAGTGTACAGTGAAGTATGGTTATCTATCTAGGGTTAAATAGTGAATAAGTTAGTATTAAGACAGAACAATGTCGAGTCCCATTGAATAAAACTATTTTTACGGATTTATCGCGTTTAATTTTACTATTTTGATTCCCGACGTTTCGGGTGCTTTACAGCACCCATGGTCACGGGGGGGACTGAGATGTTTGACGTCCCGATGTCATAGTTAGCCCGGCTACCTTCAGTTTTTTAATATTAATTTTTGGTTCGATCTACGAAGAATGAGCTTACAGTATCTTGAAGTCTTGCAGTGGTATGCTTGGGTTTGGATTTAATTTTGTTAATTATAGTTAATAATATCCCAAGCAGATGGCAGCACCCAGCCATCTTCTCTATTGAAATTAGGATGTTTTTTAATTTCAATAGCCTCGCGTATCATCCTTGGTAGGAATCGGTGTTCTTTTGCAAGGATTTGTGGTCTATCAAATCTAATGTAATGTAAAATCTTAAACATGTTCACAGACCGCAGACTTCCCAGAGCGTCGGTGCCTCACGTCAGCTATACAGGGTATTTTTGAAACGCTCCCGAAAACGAAGACAGATGATAGTACTAAGGATACCTATGATGATGGGTCACAAAGAAATTCGATCCCGAGGAAAAAAAAATCATCTTTTCACAACGTTTTATTAACTTTATTCACGCTCCATCATGTTATTACAGTTAATTGAAACAATATTTCACTAAAAATATCATGAAAATACTGAAACATAAAACCAGCAGTGGAAATACTGAATTACAATCAGCTGACTAGGGGTCAATGTACGCGCGAACGCCGAATTCGCGCGGCCCGCAACTAGCGCTGGTACCACAATACCTAATAATTTACAGCACTTGTCTAAATACCTAACTTATCTACTTAACCTACTATTTTGCCACTGTGCTTGTCTCCACGTAGCCACTTTAATTCGAATTCACAGGTTAAATAAACCAAATAACTGGTTCGATTCCCCGCTAATGAAAAAAATACTTAAATAAAAATTGGTTGCCTGTAAAGTCGGTATACGGGCGAAAGTTTTACGTGACAACGACTTTGAGTGGTAAAATAATTTTATTATGTCTGTCTCTCTCTCTCTTAGGCGGGCTAACCATGCCGAGTGGAAGGACGCGTGCCTCTCACTCGCTCTCATTGTGAGCGCATAACGTGAGCGGAGCGTAACACAGTTTCTTGAAGTGTCACCCAGCAAACCAATTTATAAGACGTTGTCACGTCAAAATGTTAAGAAGGTTAGAGTCATGCTTTTTATCCATTGTGTAGGTATGTTTATTATTCTGATGTATTCAGTTATGTACCTATTCAGATCAGTTCAGTACTAAGTTATTTAAAAAATTAGGTATGAAACAGCCACCGATCCTCCGTGGCCTTATGAGATTCTCAAGGCACATTAACATGTTGCCGTATTCACGAGCACTATAAACGTACCTACGTTAGGCATTATTAAAACAAAACAAAAAACACAAAACGTAACAACAAGAACAATATCATTAATTAATAAATAACAAGTAATAACGACAATAATTTAATAAACAAAACAATTGAACTATCACTTGTGATAGTCAACACGGAACTGTCTCAAAAACTAAAATTATTAATCAATCCCGACAAAACAAATGAGCACGATGTATCCTTGAAGCATGTGTAAATTCCACAGCGCGAGGCGACACGAGGCAGCGTGTGTGTGAAAGGGAAGGGTAGAGTGAGTAGTATACCTAATGCATTGTTTCGTACCGATCTAGGTAAGAGTTCGGCGCCCGCGAGGATATTGACCCTATTGTCAGCTGATTTTCTTTTTTAAGTTTCACTGCTGGTTTTATGTTTCAGTATTTTCATGATTTTTTTGTGAAATATCGTTTCAATTAACTGTAACAACATGATGGAGCGTGAATAAAGTTAATAAAACGTTGTGAAAAGATGATTTTTTTTCCTCGGGATAGAATTTCTTTGTGACCCATCATCATAGGTATCCTTAGTACTATCATCTGTCTTCGTTTTCGGGAGCGTTTCAAAAATACCCTGTATGTTCTTTCACGCGGGTTTTAATGTATCTTTTTGTTTGTCCTATATAAGAGAGACCACATTCACAATCAAGCTTGTACACTCCTGCATCTTGTAGAGGGATATTACACTTGACGGATGGTAAAAATTGACTAATCTTCTTCGGCGGCTTGAAGTATGTTTTAATAGAAGCTCGCTTCAAAATGTAGCCAACCTTGTCTGTGACTCCTCTGACATAGAGTAGTACAGCAGGCACACGCTCGACTGTGGCTGGCTTCACTCGGTCACTGTGACGTAGGCGCGGGACCCGAAGCTTGTTGTCTTGCAGTACTTGCTCGACGTGTTGAAGCTCGGCGGCCAGATGTTTTCTGTCACAGATCCCTCGTGCTCTCTGAAACAAAGATTTTCCCACGGTAGCTAACTGTGATGGATGATGATGCGATTCACCATTTAAATATCGGTTGGTATGGGTCTTTTTGAAAAGAATGACACTTCCACCACAAACTCTGCGTCGTCTATGGCTCTTAAAGACGATGACTGCAGTGTTTTTAATTCCCTAGCACCCATTATAAACGATTTCGATAATTATAAAAAATTGTTATTCCGAACTAGAATACTGGAGCTAGCTATGGAAATTAGAGGTCCAGCTATGAACTCGCCCAGCACATCTGCATCAACCGCTACCAACGATTTACCTCACTTATCAGGGAATGATGTGGACGAGTCTTTAGAAAGCTGACAACGCGGTGATTACACTGCATTGTAATTAATTACATAATTACATTTTAAATTGATTATATAATTTTTTTAACTAAAAAAAAAACATTTATTTAACCTTTAAATTTAAGTACCTACTTACCTAATTGTTACAGCCAATCTCTCCCGCTAACATATGGGTTTCTTGTATATATCGCAACGCATTAAAGATGGCTCTAGTTTCGCATGCAACTCCTCAAATGTCCTAATGGACATCTTGAAATATTTGAAGAATTTCATTTCGTCATCCCGCAAGTCCGAAAACTAGGATACAAATTCTCCTTTAAGAAGTATTTTCTCAACCAGTGGATGCACATTAAATCTTCTACCATGGCGTCTTCTTCTTCTGTTGTTTAATAAATAGGCCGCAATCACCAAATTCATTTTTTTTTCATTTTGTTTTATCCATGACACTGTACCACTCTCGATCACGATCCGCATCGCACTGAACGACGAATTCATCCGCGACGGACGCAAAACCTCATCCGCGTGCGGACGGTCCGCGTCGCACTGAATAGGGCCTAAAACAAACGAGCACACAGTGCACCTGATGGTAAGTGGTTGCTGTGGCCCATAGTAAATCGATTACACTTGAATAAGCTTATCTTTTATTTAAGTGTACTCGATAATATATTGTAAGTATATGTAACAAACCTTAGAAGTCAATGTTAAAACGAATGATACGTTTATAAATCGCTATTATTGAATTTGTGGAGTCTTTTATTGTGCGTATAAATAAGAAAACGTGATGAAACTTAATAATAATAGTGTGTTAATTAATGTCAAACAATTATTAAACAAAAACACTATTTTTATAATAATATATGGAGGATCATTTTAATGTTTATTATTTACATCTTATGTGTCTTATGAATTTTTAATCTTGAATTTATCGTAAAATTATAATTAAACATATTTTTTTTGTAATAAAATCATGTACATTTTATAAAATTATGTATTTGCATGCCATTATGTCTGTAACCACCATATTTCTGGCAAATAAATTATTATTATTCAGGATATTTATAAAGTATTCTCATTTGATTGGAATGAATAAATATATAAAAGAAATATAGTAAATAAATATACATAAATATATATGTATATATATTAAATATACTAACACAAATAATACATAAATAAATAAAAACCCAACCAAATGGAAGCCCTCGGCAGGGGAGACCAAACGGCCGAGGGTTAGGGGGAAAGGGAAAGAAACCGGCGGACGATGCGGGCGGTGTCGAGGAGCACCGCCTTCTGCATTTGAGCACGGGGACCGCTCCACGGAGTCCCAGTCGCCTCAAATGACCCGAGAGGCTGACCGGGATTAGCCCGTTCGCAGAAACGACCACAGGAATAATTTCGGTCGGTAGACCACCCCACATGTCGGTCACGTCGTGAGCCAGGTCCAGATATTTTGTCAGCTTATCTGTTTCGGCTTTCACGAGGTTCTCGTCATAAGGAATGGTAATATCGACCAAAAATATCCTTGACTGTGCCCGGTCCATCAGCACAATATCAGGCTTATTCGCAAGAATAGTCCTGTCTGTGATGATGGCCCGGTCCCAGTAGAGCCTGGCGCGGTCATATTCGAGCACGGCTTCCGGCAAGTACTTATAATATGGTATTTTCCTATCCACGAGACCGTATTTCAGAGCGAGCTCCTGGTGTAGAATCCTGGCTACTAGGTTGTGTCTGTGCAAATACTCAGAGTTAGAAAGCGCCGAACAACCGGAGATGACATGCCTAAGTGACTCGCCGGGATGGCGACAAGCTCGACAGATATCCACGGCGCCATCCTTTAGGATGTATTTCCGATAATTGTTGGTCTTAATAACCTGATCCTGTATCGCACATACAAAACCCTCAGTTTCCCCAAAGAGGTCACCGAAACGTAGCCAGTGGAGGGAGGCGCCTGTGTCTACGAAAGGCTCATGTAGAGCCTTGTAGAACCTCCCGTGGAGCTCCTTCTCCTTCCATACGGTCTCCCGGTCGGAAATGCACTGTACTGCTGGGTCTTGCCATTGCTCGTTGGCTGGGATAGAGGAGTAAGCCCTTTATCACACGAAATGACGTCCCTGTAGAATGGATCATCCGATCTCGCCTGAAAGTAATTACGGAGGCTGCACACTTCGCGATTATACATGGTGAGAGCGCTCAAAAAGCCGCGCCCACCATGTTTCCGCGGCAAGTACAGCCTCATTACTGACGATCTTGGGTGATGCATTCTGTGTGACGTCATAACAGTGCGGACTTTTCTATCCAGAGCGTTTAGTTCGGTCTGAGTCCACCTGAGCATGCCGAAGGTATATATGAGGACAGGCTTGACCCAACCGTTATATGCGTGTGTCTTATTCACACCCGACAAAATTATTATTATTATTATTATTCAATAGAAATATCAGTAATTCTGTAAAATTGTATGAATCAAGATATCTACTTATTTTACGATCAACAACATGTGGCCACGATGCATACCTAAAAGGTAGGCTAACCAGATAATAAAAGTTGATGTCTCAGATATAAATAGTTGACTGGGTGACTTTAAATATTGATGTGTAATATATTTGTCTTTTGAATATGAACATATTCAACAGCATCAATATGAGGTAAACATCTAATTAAATAATAATGGAATGCTTGAAGAAGCAACATGTGAATGTGCAGCAGGGGAAGGCAACGAAGTCCATTGTAAACAATAACTGTGGTACTTCTTGCTGCTGAAAATATTGATTAGGAAAAAATAATACTTCCTATATGAAGTTTCGACATCACAACTTCAAACATTTCAAAAGCCAACAAAAAAAATTATTCCACGCCACTGCGAGCCTCCAGATTGCCATCTAAAAGGGATAAATAACATCGTTTACTCTCCATATTTAAAACAAAACCTTTATTTTGACAAAAAGGCATTCCAATGCAGGTTTCAATCCCTGATTTTAAATTATCCACACTCATCGATGCCCCTAAAACAATTATATCCAGCAGCTTACCAACGAGCAATATGTTTGGATCATAAGTACATTGAAAAAAAGTGCACAGGATATTTTTTTAGAATCCATGAATTTACTAAATCTAACTGACAAAGATTAGTGGAAATTGAAATAGAGACTATAGGACCAAGTTCTAATCCAAAGTGGCATAAATATAGACAAACCCACATTACATCCAGTATATTTCACACTGTGTGCAATTTGGAAAGTGAAACTTCAGTCAAATATTGTAATCAAATGTTAAATAAAAATGTAATAAAAACAAGAGCAATGGCACATGGGATGATTAACGAAAAAGTAGCCATTAAAAGATATATGGAGATTTATGGGGTGGTTGTTGAATAGTGTGGATTGTTTTTGTCTCAGGAACGCCTTAATCTAGGGAGCATCTCCAGATAGTTTACTAGGATCAGAAACCATAATTGAAGTAAAATGTCCTTATGCTTTCAAAACTAAGAAATCAGTCCTCTTACAGTACCTTATCTACAATTTGATGACAATTTTACACTTCAACAATCACAATCAACTTACTTTAAAAAAAAACATACTTATTACTACCAAATTCAAGGGCAATTATATGTAACAAAAGATTTTGTAATTTATTGGTTTTTACCTATAACAGTTTAAAAGTAATATTTATAGAACGTGATGAACAATTAATTAAGGATATGTTGAAAAACTTGATTGTTTTTATTACAACTTCTTTAAAAACGCTGTAATCAAAAAAAATTTTTTTTAAAGATTTAGATTTTATAATAAAATATATGAACAGTTATAAAAAAAAACTTTTATTTCATAATATTTTCTCTAAAATTACAAGTCATAGCACAACAAATAACATTGTAGATGCTAGCAGTACATGATAAGGGCTCAATTCACTTTTTAAAATCTTATATGATTTAGCTAGATCTATAATACGTTCTATATGAACTCGTTTGCTTGTTAGATTTCGATCTTGAATTATTCTAACACCTGGTAATTGTATTTTTTCTTACAAAAACATTGGTGACAAGATTTGGTGTATTTATCTGATTCAGACTCTCAGCAACCGAATCAAACTACATCGAGAAATGTTGCTTCTCCATCTTGAGTAATTTCAACATCGTCATTCAGCCTAATCGGGTCATTAGCTTTTGAGTTATCAACGAGTAAACAAGTCAATCGGGAAGAAACTAGCCACTATGGAGAAAATTGAATATCGCGCCGTCATTAAATTTCTCACCAAACAAGGAAAGACACCTCAAACCATTTTTCAAAAGATGTTAGCTGATTATGGGGACTCCGCTCCTGGGAAAACCATGATTTATAAATGGCACGCCCTTTTCAAACAAGGGAGGGACTCCATTGAAGACGACCCTGGACTACCGATAGAGGCTACCACGACAGAAATAATCGAAAAAGTTGAAAAACTTGTATCGGAAGATGCCTGGTTAAAGAAAAAACGGCTTGCAGCATTAGTTGGAGTATCAGAAACAACCATTTTAAACATCCTACATCCGAGAATGCTTTCTGCGCATCAAAAACACGAGCGCGTCGAAAGTTGTCACGCGCTTTGGACCGCTGTGGAGAGTAAAAGTAGGAAGTTATGGCCCGAATTGTAACTGGCGATGAAGTTTGGGTTCACCATTATGAACCTGAGTCAAAGCAAGAGTCGATGCAGTGGTATAAAAAAGGCACACCCCCTCCTAAGACGTATAAGGTGTATCAATCGGCCGTAAAGATCATGGCGACGATCTTTTGGGATACAGAAGGTATCTTTTTGATTGATTATAAGGAACGTGGTGTTTCCATAACGGGAAAATACAACGCTTCTTTACTAGATCAATTAAAAGACACTATTAAAGAAAAAAGGCGAGGAAAGCTCACAAAAGGCGTGCTCCTTTTGCACGACAATGCGCCCGTGCACACAAGTCATGTTGCGAAGGCTGCCATTCACCGGTGCGGTTTTGAACAACTGCGCCACCCACCCTACAGCCCAGACCTGGCCCCAAGCGACTATTATTTGTTTCCAAAAATGAAGAAAGAACTGCGTGGGAAAAAATTTGGCGACGATGATGAATAATGAAGTCGGCAATTTCGGCCTATTTTGACGCCCAAAACAAATCTTCTTTTTTTTAGATGGTATTAATAAGTTATTTGACAGATTTAATGAAAAATAGTTTAATATTTCATTTCATTATCCTTCCCTGTCATTCCGCGAACTTTTTGACCTACCCTCGTATGTATGTAAAATTACACCTTAATTAATTTTGAAACAACTGAAATATGAAGTTTTGACACCGGTTTTCCCACAGTGCGCCGCCATTCTTTTACTCAAACAGTCAAATCTAAGAAAGATTTGACTGTTTGAGTAAAATAATTTGCAGAAGATGGCCTGCAGTGTGAATATTTTTCTAAATATATATCGGGATCGGGTGCACTTCAATCTGCTGTCACTTTAAGGAGAAAGCTTGTGCCACGGTGTGGGCAATCTGAAAAAGACAATATAATTGAATAAAACTATTTTTACGGATTTTATCGCGTTTAATTTTACTAATTTTGATTCCCGACGTTTCGGGTGCTTTACAGCACCCATGGTCACGGGGGACTGAGGTGTTTGACGTCCTAATGTCATAGTTAGCCCAGCTACCTTCAGTTTTGAATATTAATTTTGGTCCGATCTACGCAGAATGAGCTTACAGTATCTTGAAGTCTTGCAGTGGTATGCTTGGGTTTGGATTTAATTTTGTTAATTATAGGATCCCAAGCAGATGGCAGCACCATCCATCTTCTCTATTGAAATTAGGATGTTTTTAATTTCAATAGCCTCACGTATCATCCTTGGTAAATCGGTGTTCTTTTGCGAGGATTTGTGGTCTATCAAATCTGATGTAATGGCGGGACGATCTTGAACATGTTCACAGACTGCAGACTTCCCAGAGCGTCGGTGCCTCACGTCAGCTATATGTTCTTTCACGCGGGTTTTAATGGATCTTTTGTTTGTCCTATGTAAGAGACCACATTCACAATCAAGCTTGTACACCCTGCATCTTGTAGAGGATATTACACTTGACGGATGGTAAAATTGACTAATCTTCTTCGGCGGCTTGAAGTATGTTTTAATAGAAGCTCGCTTCAAAATATAGCCAACCTTGTCTGTGACCTCCTCTGACATAGGGTAGTACAGCAGGCACACGTTCGACTGTGGCCGGCTTCACTCGGTCACTGTGACGTAGGCGCGGGACCCGAAGCTTGTTGTCTTGCAATACTTGCTCGACGTGCTGAAGCTCGGCGGCCAGATGTTTTCTGTCACAGATCCCTCGTGCTCTCTGAAACAAAGATTTTCCCACGGTAGCTAACTGTGATGGATGATGGTGCGATTCACCATTTAAATATCGGTTGGTATGGGTCTTTTTCCTATACACAGTGTGACCAATAGTGTTATCAGGATTTCGGATGACTAAAACTCGTCACAGTGACCGAGTGAAGCCGGCCACAGTCGAACGTGTGCCTGCTGTACTACCCTATGTCAGAGGAGTCACAGACAAGGTTGGCTATATTTTGAAGCGAGCTTCTATTAAAACATACTTCAAGCCGCCGAAGAAGATTAGTCAATTTTTACCATCCGTCAAGTGTAATATCCCTCTACAAGATGCAGGAGTGTACAAGCTTGATTGTGAATGTGGTCTCTTACATAGGACAAACAAAAGATCCATTAAAACCCGCGTGAAAGAACATAGCTGACGTGAGGCACCGACGCTCTGGGAAGTCTGCAGTCTGTGAACATGTTCAAGATCGTCCCCGCCATTACATCAGATTTGATAGACCACAAACCGCAAAGAACACCGATTCTACCAAGGATGATACGCGAGGCTATTGAAATTAAAACATCCTAATTTCAATAGAGAAGATGGATGGGTGCTGCATCTGCTTGGGATCCTATAATTAACAAAATTAAATCCAAACCCAAGCATACCACTGCAAGACTTCAAGATACTGTAAGCTCATTCTGCGTAGATCGGACCAAAATTAATATTCAAAAACTGAAGGTAGCCGGGCTAACTATGACATTAGGACGTCAAACACCTCAGTCCCCATGACCATGGGTGCTGTAAAGCACCCGAAACGTCGGGAATCAAAATTAGTAAAATTAAACGCGATAAAATCCGTAAAAATAGTTTTATTCAATGTGTAGTGTTCGCGTAAATATAAGAAACCATTAAGACAATATAAAGCAACAGTTAAAAAATAAGCCCATTGTGATCATAGCAGACGAAATCTCAGATAAACGAGGAAGGTGTGTTTTTGCTATACTTTATAATACTATCGACTCCGTAATACACCAGAATGTTTTTAGCAAGTGTTGACTTCCTTGACACAGCCAATGCATCCACGTGCTCAAAGGCAATTATTGATACACTGAAAGACTTTGAAGTTGATTATTCCCAATTAAAAGGCCTAGTATCAGATTCAGCTCTGTACATATCTGCTTGTTTTAACCTTTTGAAAATTCTGATCGGAGCACATATCCTGCATTACCAGTGCTGGACTCATAAAGTTAACCTTGTTGGTGTAGTTTATGTCGGCAAATTTAAGGAGCTAAATATTTTGGCAGCAAAAGTCAAGTCAGCTTTTCGTCTTTCAAGAAAAATGAAGAATTCTTACTTGAATTAATTGAAAAGAAACGTGCCTGATCTGCCAGCAAAACTTTATCCAGCACCAGTTGTTACTAGATGGAACTCTTGGTTCACAGCGGTTTCTTATATCCGTGAATATTTGAATGACATACATGATTTTTTCAATCAATGGGAGAATGAAAATTGTAGTATTTTATTTCTCAAAGCAAGTTACGCTGATAACACTTTCAAACGGAAACTGGAAATTCAAATAACGACATTTACCACCGAGTTCTGTCCAAAAATAATGAAAATGATTGATGAGTTGGAAGGATCAAGTTATCCATTCGCCTATCTTTTATGGAACAAACTAGAGGATTCGAAATAATCACTTGAACGCCACCGCCAATGTTATTTTGATGAAAAAACATCACGTTTACTCAAAGAGTAAGAAGTAATTGATGCAAGACTAAAAAGGAAATGCTAATAAAAGCAAACGACAAAAGCTTCAATAAACTTGTTCTCCACATGACATTAAACGAGACAAACGAGGCTTTCTTTCACATTGGACAATTATTTAACCCATCTGTAGCTACTAGTTTGACTTTAAACCCAGATTTACACACATCAACAGAATCTAGGGATACCTTAATCCTAAATTATTTACTTTATAGTTGAAAATCTTTTTACTTTCCATAAAAAGTTCATATACAGATTGAAACTTCTTTTCTTCTATTTTCAAAATTTAAAAATGTAAATAAAAAAACAACAGAAAAAACAAAATACGGCGGCAAAATTGTTAGTAATTCGTTACTTCAAAGAAAATTATAATTATTCTACTGATATTAATTAATGAAAAGGGATTAGAATGTTTTTCTTTTTTAATTTAACGTGCCATGTGAGCTTTAAGTCATGTCACGTCGTCATTTGAGTCGAGACGAAATGTTACGAGCCGTGGGCCTGTTAGAAATGGTGCTATTCAACGCGTCGTTGCTGAGGCCCTACACACCAGCCAAAACGTGATATCAAGGTTGTTGTCACGTTGTCGCAGTAATAGGGATGTGGCTGAACGGCACACGGGTAGATATCGTGTTACTACGCAGAAACAGGATCGATTTCTCCAAATAACCGCCAGAAGACAACCCAATATCACGGCGATGCAACTACTACAAAGGCTCCGGGAAGACCACCAGCTGCTGGTAAGCGACCAAACCGTGGAAAGAGGTTGTATGAAGTTGGTCTTCGTGCTCGAAGACCGCTACGTGTTCCAGCATTGCTACGTGGCAATCGCGGTCAGCGGTTTTTGTGGGCTCAGGAGCATTTACCATGGAGTGACGAACAATGGTCTTTGGTGCTGTTCACCGATGAGTTCCGGTTTGGGTTTCATCCGGATTCACGAAAAACACGCGTTTGAAGAACTCCGTAGCCGTCTACGGCACCCTCAGGAGGTCCACTCATACCAAGGCGGGACAATCATTAGGTGGGCAAGAATTCGTCTTGGCGGACGAACCCAGCTCGTTTGGATCCAAGGCAGCATGACTGCACAAAAATACCACGAGGAGTTAGTACAGCCTGTTATTATCCCCCACACAAAGTCCAAATGGGCCAGGAATTTCTACTCATGTACGATAATGCTCCTTCCCATACGGCGCGGCTGGTGTCGGCCGCTCTCCGAGACCACGATATTGAAGTTTTGGATTGGCCTGAACAGTCGCCCGACTTAAATCCTATCGAGCATGCCTGGGATATATTACAACGATAAGCTTTGGGAGATTTCCCGCCAAATTTGACGACGGAACAACAACTTTACGAACACTTGCAAAGAACATGGGACCTCATACCGCAGCAAGACATTGACAATTTAATTTTAAGTATGAACAATCGATGTCGATGTGTAATGAATGTAAGATGTGGCAACACTGATTATCAATAATTATACTTTATAAGATTTTTTCAATTTTAATTAAAATTAATAGTTTTATAAGAAATGGAGTTTTTTTTTATCATACTAATTTTCTACGGCGATTAAAAAATAATTAACATTTTTATTTAAAACAAAAAAGTTACAAAATGTTTTTTATTTTTTATTAAAGACCTTAAAATAACCTATCATTCTTACATTTACTAAATCAGAAAATTCTTCATAGATTTTTAGATATTTGATGAAATATAAAATATCCCTAGATTCTGTTGATGTGTTTACTTTTAGAAAACTTTTACAAAATTCCTTTTTTCAGAACACTCACAAATAATGAGCAAATAGATGGATATACTCACTTTCATAGGTTAATCATTCAATCGATACACAGAAACGAAGATCCCAATGTGAAGTACATTTTGCTCGCTGCACAATGCTGTTTTCCATCCTTTGCTAAAGCAGCATTACAGAGCATCTGGAGTCCAACCAACAGCGTAGACACAGAACGGTTCTTCAGCAAGTACAATGTCGTCGTAACAGACCGAAGAACAGCTCTTAAGGAGTCGAATGTCGAAATTGCAAACATGTTAGCATTTAATTAATGTTAATATAGTGTTTCTTCCGATAACATACTTTTTTTTGTACTTGTGTTTGTAGGTACTAAAATGCGAAATTACTCCAGCAGCAGAAATTAGCGCAGTGTACTCGAAGCCTTATCGTTTACAACACTCACAGAAAGCAGAAATCAAAAAAACAAATTCAAGAAATGCTAGATAGTGACATATTCGAAGAATCAATATCAGAATGGGCACGTCCATTGCTTATAGTACCAAAAAAGTTGATACAAATGGTGAACGAAAATGACGCATAGTTCTTGATAATAGAAAATTGAATGATTGCAGAAAATTGATTGATTTAAAACGATACACTTTCAGCAATGTGTTTCAGTCATCTAGACCTAGGTTATTATCAAATAAAGTTGTCCTGAAAGCCGGAAATATACGGCGTTCATAGCCGATAGACATTATCAAATGAAAAGATTACCCTATGGGGTTAAACAAGCCCAAGTTCTTTTAGTAGAGCCATGACTATTGCTTTATCGTGATTAAATTACTATAAATGCATAGTATTACCTAAACAATATATTATGGGACGTAACTTAAATCAACATAACAAGAATAATATATAAGTCTCCATGGCGTATGGTATAGCAATGAGGTGCTAACAGAATGACTAATAATATTAAGAATCATTATTTGGTCAGTCATGAAGAATGGTAATATATAAAACTTTATAAATAGATGTGACAAGCGTCCAAAGCAAAAATTTCATACAAATATTAAATAACATTCAAATATTCAACAAAACAAAACAGTCTGCGGCTTTTGAAAAACTATATTTAGATTTAGTAGGCCCTATGAGTAAAGACTTGAATGGATATGCTTTTTTATTTACTTTATAATGTGAGCTTACTAAATACGTGGAAGCATACCCTATTACCAATAAAGAAACTGAAACAGAAGCTCGTGTGTTCGTTAATAATTTCATTTTACGTTACGGCGTATAGCACAAAATTGCTACAGACATAGGAACTGAATTAATTTCTGCAACTCGCAAAAATCTTTAAAATCCATATATCTCAAGACCTGTTCATTTTCGGCCATACATATGGGGGGTCAAATTTGTAGCATTTTGACTCCCCTGTCACGCCCTGCCAGGAAGTTGTCGAGTTCCCAGTTACCCTGTATAGAACAAACACAATCAACTGCACATCACCATGAAAGCCTAGGTTCTTTAGAAAACTAACACAAATCATTAGGAGTATTCTTTAGAATTCAACCTGATAATAAGGCTCAAATGTAGAGTGATCGGGTACAGTATTGGTGTTTTGCGTACAACAATACTGAAACAAAGTATACACCATATGAACTTGTGTTTGGAAAATTGTATATGCCAAATATTTTTCTGAAAAATGTCGAACCTATTTACAATTTCAATTATTATCCTCTTGAGTTAAAGTTCAGATAACAAGAATCACAATTAGATGCTAAGAATAACTTGATTAATTCAAAAATACGTAGGAAAAGTACCTACGACAAATATTTCAGTTCTGTAAATTATAAAGATGGAGATTTATTACTTGTATAAAATGGAAATAGAGAAAAATTAAACACAATATATTTAGGACCTTATAAAGTTGTCAGTGATATGAATTAAAATGTAAAAATATTGCAAAATGGCAAGAAAACGTAATACATATAAACAGAATGATGCTATATATTCAACAATGTTATCCATGAATAACCTTAGCCATAGATTATACGATTATAAATATAATTTCTAATAGAACGTTAGGTATGTACAAAAACATCAACGTACTTTATTATTTAAAACAAAGGTGGAAGGACAATATACCTTTATAGAAATAATGCATATAACGTAGGTATCTTAATGAAATACGAGATCCAACACGATTGTAGTCCATACAAGGAGTTGGTATGCAAAACAAGACACTGAAAGGTGATTTTAACGTAAACATACTATATTATTATATACCAATAACTTATAGAAATAATATAGCGAATAACCACTATACATATTGGAAAGTTACCAAATATTTGTCAAATAAATGAAATAATTGCAAATTTACGCGAACACTACACATTGAATAAAACTATTTTTACGGATTTCATCGCGTTTAATTAACTATTTTAATTACCGACGTTTCGGGTGCTTTACAGCAACCATGGTCACGGGGGGGACTGAGGTGTTTGACATAAGAGCAAATTCAAAGGCAAACTTTTTAATTTCTTTATTTGTCATTTTAAAGTCCTTTGGTCCTACACAATCTTCTAATATAATTGTATATTTAATATAATTATACTTTTTATTTAACTTTTCTGTTTCGAATAAAACTACTTTTACAGATTCTATCGCGTTTAATTAACTTATTTTTAATAAATTCCCGACGTTTCGGGTGCTTCATAGCAACCATGGTCACGGGGGACTGAGGTGATTGACTTCCCAATGTCAGCGTTAACCTGGAGTACCTTCAGCTTTTTTAATTATTAGTTTTGGTCCGATCTACGCAGAATAAACTTACTGTGTCTTGAAGTCTTGCAGTGGTATGCTTGGGTTTAGTTTTTATTTTATTAATTACCGGATCCCAAGCAGGTGGTAGGACCCAGCCTCCCTGTCTATTGAAATTAGGATGTTATTTTAATTTCAATAGCCTCACGTATCATCCTTGGCAGGAATCGGAAGTTCTTTCGCGAGAATTTGTGGTTTATCAAATCTAATAATGTAATGGTGGGGCCGTCTAGGATATGATCACAATTTTTGGCTTCGTCAATTTTTCTTTCAATTCAGTAACTTCAGATGTGCTAATCTGAAAATTATAAAAAAAGATAAGATAAGTAATTAATCTCTGCTTCATGTGGGTAAATTTGTAGTGGCGGAGTAAGAATATCCACTACCCCATATTATCCCGTGGGTGTCGTAAGAGGCAACAGAGGGTAGATGTAACATGAGATGGGCAGCAATTTCTTCCTGGTAAAAACTCAAAATAATAAAAAACTGCGGATGCCAACTCGCTCTCCAGCGTGGCAACTATGGCAAAATCCACCAATGAGGCAATCAATGAGGGAGGCTTATGTTCAGCAGGAGACTTTTATAGCCTGTAATAGATGGATGGAAATTTGAACTGAATAATTCCCAAAGCTGAAGACGAAATGACTGTCGTGCTTGCGTCTAATTGTGTCGTCTTACCGAGTAGATAGCCAGAATAAGATGCCAAGCATGTCAACTAGAGGCCTATGTCTAGCAAAGAATTATTTTCATGTACATGACTAATCTCTATAATTTAAAGTAATATTTAATGCTCCTACGACATCTAAATTAGTGAGACTTAATAAGAACGAAGGTATAAAAATGAATATGAATACATAAACACTCACGCCTGTCACCCAGAGGGGTAGGCAGAGATTATGGACTTCCATTTGGCACGATCCTGACACACCTCTCTCGCCTCCTCCACATCCATATACCTACGCATACACGCTCGTCGGTTAAGGGTACTTTTAATTTGGCCCATTTTCAGTATATCGCCAATTTGGTCGATAAACTTTCGTCTAGGGCGTCCCTTCCCGACTCTGCCGTTCACCTCTGCCACATAAATTTGCTTTGTCACTCTTTCCTCATTCATACTTTCTACATGACCAAACCACCGAAGCATTCCTTTCTTAATCCTGGTCACAACATCATCTTGCAAACCACCTCTTCTCTTATCACACAATTTCTCACTCTGTCATTCAGATTCAGCCTAACATACTCCTTAATGACCGCATTTCTACAGCATTTATTCTACTCTCGTGCTTCTTCTGCCACCCAACTTTCACTACCATACATTAAAGTAGGGACTAACATAGCATTATGAATTGCCATACGTGCCTTTTTGGACATTCTGACTTTCCACAACAGAGTGTAGAGCCCATTTACTTTATTTCCTGCGTTCACTCGTCGTTCTATATCCTTATCATACCTACCATCCCTGCTAAATACACATCCCAAATACACAAACTCATCTACTTGCTCGACCAATTCCCCTTCTATTCTTATTTCACATATTGTTTTACTTTCTTCTCTTTCAAAGACCATAACTTTCGTCTTACTTGGGTTCACTTTCATTCCCCTTTCTTTTAATGAAATGTTCATTAATTTAACCATCATTTGCAGCTCGGCCGCCGACGACGCGAGTATGACTTGATCATCGGCGTACAAAAGGCATTTGACGGTTAACTCACCCATTCTTAACCCGCATTCTTCAACTTTCAGATTCTCCAAACAACTGTCCATAAATAGGTTGAATAGCCACGAGGAAGCCACACAGCCCTGTCTGACCCCTTTATGGATGCCAAACCAGTCCGAGTAGGCCCCGTTGATCCTGACACAAGCACTGGAGTCCCTATACAGAGACTTCAATGCCTGTATCAACCCAGCACTCAACCCAAATGAGTTCAGTGTTTGCCATAATACATCCCTGTCCACTCTATCATAAGCCTTTTCCAAGTCCACGAACGCACAAAAAACCTTTTGGTTTTTGGCCAAAAACTTTTCCGCGATCATGCGCATGGAAAAGACCTGACCGCTTGCACATCCCAAATTTTTCCATCAGTATCTTTCATAACTCTTTCAATTAGTACCTTAGCATACAGTTTTCCTACAATGCTAAGAAGACTGATACCACGGTAGTTTTTACAGTCCTGCTGCGATCCTTTTCCTTTATATAGTGGGACTATCACGGCTTTGCACCAGTCTCCCGGTACCCGCTTAAGTTCCCAACACAAATTAAACAAGGCGTACAGCAGGTCTGCCACCACTTCCTCTCCAGCCCTTAGCATTTCGAGTGATACTCTATCATATCCGGCTGCCTTACCTGCTTTCATACTTTTCATTGCTTTAATTATTTCATCTATACTTATCTCTCTATCTCTTTCCTCTTCTTTCGGAATTTCTATTTCATTTAATTCAAACGTCTCATCACTCATAAACACGCTTTCAAAGTATTCCTTCCATCTCCTTAAACTCGACACTTCGTCATTCAGAATACAGCCATTCTGGTCTCGTATAGCATCCATTCTAGGCTGTTTTGAATGTCCCCTGGCAGTTCTTACGAGTTTCCAGAACATTTTAATATTTGCCTGGAAGTTATCCGATATTCTTCTATCATTCTTATCCGTTCTTTCTTGCTTTTTCCTTTGAATATGAAATAATAAGTAAATAAACAAACTATATTATTTACTAATACAATGGAATACATTGGTGTTGATGTTTATTTTGAGTTAACACTATTTACATTCCCAAGTATTTCACAGGTATTTCGGGAACAGTGAAATAAATTATAAGTATGTTTAAAAAGTATTGCGAAAAAAGTAAAAGAATTAAGTTTTTTTTTTTTTTTTTGTATAAGCCATTACTAATAAAAATAAAATATTAAGAACTAAATTTTATGATCATGCATAATTTGTTATATTAGTATTTTACATCTTTCAAATAACTAATGAAAAAAAGGAAAGTTACATTGCAGAGCCACACTGCACCGTAATATAGCTGCTGCACAAACCGAAAGGTTCAGGTTTAGAGCAAGGGAAACCAAAGACCGTTTTTAAAAGTATTGAAGCATTCTGTCTTAGTGCTCAGGAGTCACAATGCATCTGCATTTTGATTCTTATAATATTTAAAACCTTGTCCTCAAGACCTAGAACCCCTTGACTTTTTTATCGGGGTTGCATAAAAGAACTGTGATATATGATAAAATTGATACAGCAGCAGAAGAAACAAATGCAAGGCGATATGCACGATTAGTGCATATTATATAGATTCATAAAGTCAATGAATGTGCCACAATATATGCATGGAATGACACACAGACCTGCCATTATACATTACCTAAGTTAGTGTCTGCACGTGGTGTTGCTCGTAGTCCAAGTAGCACTGTAGGTAGTTCATCAATCCACATGTTGAGATAAACGAGGTTTTGAGTGCGGTCTTTAATGTACGATGCCATCGTTCGACTATTCCGTTTGATTGAGGATGGTATGCCGTTGTACGTGTCTTCTGTATTCCCATAGTTTGAAGTTTGAGGAATAGGTTGCTTTCGAAGTTTCTTCCTTGATCCGTTGTGATGGTTTTGGTGATACGAACAGGTAATCCAATTTTCATAAATTATCTTCGCGACGGATTCAGCTGATGTATCGTCGGTAGGTAACTTCTATCTTGTTGTTCTGTCGATCATTGTTACGAGGTAACGATGTCCTTGCAGTGAAGTAGGTAATGGTCCAACGATGTCAACGTGCAGGTGTTCGAATCTCTCCGTGGTGGAAATGAATCTAGGCTGCTTGATGTATGCCTTTGTACTTTGCATTTTGACATGGAATGCATTGCTTCGCCAGTTGCCAACATCCACTTGTATTGAAGGCCAAAGAATTTTCCAGTGATGAGTTTTCTGGTTGCTCTAACACCTGGATGACTGATGTTGTGCAGTGCATTGAAGACTTCGCGACGACATTCTTCTGGTAGGTATGGTCGCATGGTTGACGTTGATGCTTCGCAGTATATAGGTAGATGCGTCATTGGCATGCTTGATGGTTAAGTTACTTTGCTTCGATAGAAGTTTGATGTTGTCGCTATCTCTGTCTTGTGCTTCGGCGATCTTGTGATAGTCGATTGATGTAGGGCATGTTACACTGTCGATTGGTATGCGACTGAGTGCGTCGGCGACTATGTTGTCCTTCCCACTGATGTGACGTATGTCGGTCGTGAATTCGCTTATGAAAATGAGTTGTCTTGCTCGTCGTGGTGTTTCCGATGATGATGGTTTCTTCTGAAGTACATATGTTAATGGCTTGTGGTCGGTAAAAACGATCAGGTTTCGACCCTCGAACGTTTTGAAGTGCTTGATAGCCATGTATATAGCAGTCTCGGTCGAATGTACTATAGTTACGTTGAGTATCGGAGAATTTCTTCGAAAAATAGCCAAGTGGTTGCCATTTCCCATTGATGTATTGTTGGAGTACAGCTCCTGCTGAGATCGGAGGCGTCGCTGAAGATAGCAAGGGTTGCTTCGTGTGATGGGTGAGCGAGCAAAGCTGCATTTTGGATCGCAACACAAACTTCAAATGCCTTCGTGGCTTCATCGTTCCATACGATTGACGTTTATCTTTTTCTTCGTATTGTGAAGGTAAGCGTGAAGTGGTGCTTGGATTTCAGCGGCTTTAGGAATGTGTTCTCTGTAAAATTAATCATCCCAAGAAACGCCTTAGTTCTTCGATTGTTTTAGGTTTCGCATAATCGATGATTGCTCTGACTTTTCAGTAGGCGGTTGGATTCCTTCCTTACTGACGGTGAAACCAAGAAATTGAACTTCTTGTCCAAATTTGCATTTCGAAGGGTTGATTGTGATTCCATTGTCTTCTAATCGCTGTAGCACGGTGCGTAGATGGGTTTCGTGCGTTTCTTTATCAGGGCTTGCAACAAGGAGATCATCAATGAATGCGAAAACGAAATCCAGTCCATGAAGTACTTCGTGTATGAATCTTTGAAAGGTTTGACCAGCGTTCTTCAGTCCTGGAGTCATTCTTGGAATTCGAATAATCCCATTGGATAATGTGCTGTCTTCTCTATGTCTTCATCGCGTACTTTTATTTGTTGGTAAGCTCGGTTGAGATCGATGGTGGAGAATATAGTCTTGTCTGACAGTTGATGAGTGAAATCCTTGACTCGCGGTATTGGGTAGCGGTCAGGTGGTAATAGAATTCAGTCTTCTGTAATCTCCACAAACTCGTAATTCTCCATTCTTCTTCGGTACAACGTGAAGTGGTGATGACCAAGGGCTTTTGCTTGGACGGCATATTCCTTGCTCGATCATGTTTTCGAATTCCTTTCGAACTCGTATCGGTGTGGTGCGATTGGACGTGCACGGCAATGAAGTGGTGGTCCATTGGTTTCGATGAAATGTTCAACGTTGTGCTTCGGTGTTAATTTCATTGAAGTTATTCTTGTGATTCAGGATATTCTTCAAGGATCTTGTGATACGATTGTTGAACGTCTATGCTTCTTATTGTGGGCTGATTGGTTGCTTGGACGAAAGACTGAGATGTAAGATTGGTTTTCCGTCGATGATTCTTTTATTTTTGATGTCGACGATCAACTGGTGATGTTGAAGAAAATCAGCACCGATGATTGGTTTGCTGACTTTAGCGACTATAAATCTCCATTTGAATGGTCGGCGTAGGTTTAAATCTAGTTCCATTGTTTTTCTCCATATGTAGGAATCACCGTATTGTTTGCTGCGTGAGTTGAAAATCCAGTGGCTTCATCTTCTGTCTTTGACTCGGCGGTAAAACTGAGATATTCGCTCCGGTGTCGATAAGGAAGGTAAGCTTGCTTTTTATCGGTGACAAAAGACGGTAGGACTTTCTGTTACGCTGGATCCGTCGCATCGAGCGTATTAGTTAGTTTTCCGACTTCATATTTTCATTTTGAATGTACACGGTGTTGTGCATTTTCTTGCCTCAGAACCGAAACGTCGATGATACGAGTGGATTGAAAAGTACTCAGCCTAACCAAGAAAATAAACACATACTAAATCAGTAATATTTTATTTTTCTACATAATCACCATCAAGTTCAATACACTTTGCCACCTCCTTCCAAGCATTTAGACCGTTGAAAAAATGATTCTTCCTTAGAGTCAAAATATGCGTCTACAGCTGCTTTGACCTCGTCGTTTGTCGAAAATCTTTGACCTCCCAAGTGCTTTTTAGGTTAGGGAACAGAAAGAAGTCTGATGGTGCCAGATCAGGTGAATACGGCGGATGCGGTAACAGTTCAAAGTCACAGTTGTGAATTTCAGCCATTGACTGTTGACGTGTGAACACGGGCGTTATCTTGATGAAACAGGACTTTTCTTCTGAGCATTCCTCGACGTTTTCTTTTATTTCCTCTCGTAAACGACGTAGTAAGGTGCAGTAGTAATCAGAGTTTATAGTCTGACCCTTTCAAGATAATCAATCATAATCACACCTTTCGAGTCCCAGAATACTGAAGCCATCACCTTATTTGCCGACAAAATCGACTTAGCCTTTTTGGGGTGGTGAACCAGGTCTTCTCCACTGTTTTGATTGTTGTTTTGTTTCCGGTGTACAGTAATGAACCCATGTTTCGTCCATAGTAACAAAACGATTCAAAATCATCTGCATCGGCTTCAAATAACTCCAAACAGTCGCGTGAAATAGTCAATCGCGTCCTTTTTGTTCAACTGAAAGCAGTCGCGGAACCCACCTCGCAGACACCTTGTGGAAACCCAACTCGTTGACAATGATGTTTTGAGTTCGTTCATAAGAGATGTCTATAATCTCAGCTATCTCTCTAATTTTAATCTGCGGTCTCCCATTATTAAATCAAGTACTTTTTAATATTTTCGTCAGTAGTTGACGTCGAAGGCCTTCAGAGCGGGTTCATCTTTCACACTCTCTACCACGCTTAAATTCTGCTATCCATTTTTGACGGATGAATATGACAGAGCACAATCGCCTAATGTACTGACCATGTCATCATGGATGGCTTTGATGATAGCCCCTTCTTATGGAGGTACTTAATGACGGCACGCTGCTCGATTTGCTCCATTCGCGGAAATTATGTCCGATTACTTTGTTAATAAATTTATAAAATCACAACTAATTATCGCACACGTTTCGAACTTCACACAATGAACTAGTCTGAACTGAACTAAATAATGTGGGTAGATTCGATTTTAGAATTGAATGGATCTGTGTTAGGCCAGTACTTTTCAATCCACCTCGTAGTAGCAGTAAGGGATCTTGTTCTTGAGCTTGTTCGACTTCTACTTGCAGAGCAGTTGCGACGAAAAGTGATCTTCAGTGTTGCTGATTGCGCTGGTTGTACTGTTGCTGGTAACAGGTTTGATGCTGGAAGCTTTGAGCGCGGCGACTTCAGATATTAGCTTCGAATTTCTTCGAGAAGAAACTGGGTATCATTGGCCTTGGTTGAAGTGCCTTCGTTCATCGATATGTGAGCTACTGCTATTTTCGATCATCTTGTCCGCCAGGAGTGCCAGTTCGTCGAGCTTCGTCTGCGTGCTGAATGTTTCACTCACTGCTAGTACCGATCGAACATGTGGGGGTAGGTGGTTTACCCACATTAGCCGTAGCGTCGAATCTGGGACTTTATCTCGCGCCAAAGTACGCATTCTGCGTAGGAGTTGTGTAGGCTTCTGGTCTCCCAGTTCTATTTCTGATAGAAGTTTCTGTAGCTGGCGACTGTCGGATTCTTCATATGCAGAGATCAGACGATCCTTCAGCGAATTATACTGGTCGGATGCCGGTGGGTTGTACAACAGGTCCGAAATATGTTCGATGTCTTGTTTCTCAAGTTGGGCGATTACCATCTGTGCTAGTTGCGCTTGACTCTTCTTTAAATCGTTCGTTGCGGCTTCAAAACTGACGAACCAAAGTCGGGGTTTATCTCTCCAAAACGGTGGTATTCTCAACGATAGAGATATACCGGCGATTTCTTGTTCCTTGGCCGGGTTTGATGTATATGCGTCAGTTTCGTCGCTTCTCGCTCCATAATGACGTCTTGATTACACTGATTTTATATATACTGAAATCCTCCTTGATATTTTTCCTACTATTCTTGCAGGATCTTCCTTATCAGTGTTCGTAACAGGGTCACCAATGTAATAGTGGGGTATGGTGTCCACTATTAACAGACTCCGAGTGGTCTAGGAGCGGAGGAATGAAACTATTTTCTTGATGTGCCTTACTATGTGCAGGCGAATGAAGGTGTTTATTTTAGTGAACCCTGCCTATATTTATACTCCCGGCTACATCCCTAGTTACCCAATAGCAATATCTTTTATTTATTTACCCAATTAGAATTTCTACATTTTGACCAATGAAATTAATCAATTACAATATTATATACAACTATTATATGTCGCGCTCCATTTGCCGGCGTAAGACTCGTGGATCGCTTCTCGTAGCTGCGTTGCTCGACGAGCCTATAAAAATGATGCAGACCGACGCGCGCGCGTAATCGGCGGGCGGCGGCGGCGTGGGACACATCTCCGGAACAGCAAGAAGAAGCGAAGCTGCGGCGTTGAAGAAACGGCTCGAAAATGGTCGACGGATTCACGAAGATAGCCGGCGTGTGAAGACGATGCGGCGCTGATGATATTTGCGGCTGTTTCTTGTTTCTATATTAGATCGTTAAATATATACGTCATATTATCTCGCATCGATATGCAGTCCGCAGTATCTCAGTAGCCGGGGGTAATTAGGAAATAAATGTTTTCTTCAGACCTTCACCTTCTGCGTTATGGTAGCACCAGGGTAACATTATTTATTATCGTTTTGGGTTGATTAGCCTGGCTGCTACAATATTTTCTCTAAAATTACAAGTCATAGCACAACAAATAACATTGTAGATGCTAGCAGTACATGATAAGGGCTCAATTCACTTTTTAAAATCTTATATGATTTAGCTAGATCTATAATACGTTCTATATGAACTCGTTTGCTTGTTAGATTTCGATCTTGAATTATTCTAACACCTGGTAATTGTATTTTTCCTTACAAAAACATTGGTGACAAGATTTGGTGTATTTATCTGATTCAGACTCTCAGCAACCGAATCAAACTACATCGAGAAATGTTGCTTCTCCATCTTGAGTAATTTCAACATCGTCATTCAGCCTAATCGGGTCATTAGCTTTTAATGTTGCTTCTCCATCTTGAGTAATTTCAACATCGTCATTCAGCCTAATCGGGTCATTAGCTTTTGAGTTATCAACGAGTAAACAAGTCAATCGGGAAGAAACTAGCCACTATGGAGAAAATTGAATATCGCGCCGTCATTAAATTTCTCACCAAACAGGAAAGACACCTCAAACCATTTTTCAAAGATGTTAGCTGATTATGGGGACTCCGCTCCTGGGAAAACCATGATTTATAAATGGCGCCCTTTTCAAACAAGGGAGGGACCATGAGAACGACCCTGGACTACCGATAGAGGCTACACGACAGAAATAATCGAAAAGTTGAAAACTTGTATCGGAAGATGCCTGGTTAAAGAAAAAACGGCTTGCAGCATTAGTTGGAGTATCAGAAACAACCATTTTAAACATCCTACATCCGAGAATGCTTTCTGCGCATCAAAAACACGAGCGCGTCGAAAGTTGTCGCGAGCTTTGGACCGCTGTGGAGAGTAAAAGAAGGAAGTTATGGCCCGAATTGTAACTGGCGATGAAGTTTGGGTTCACCATTATGAACCTGAGTCAAAGCAAGAGTCGATGCAGTGGTATAAAAAACGCACACCCCCTCCTAAGACGTATAAGGTGTATCAATCGGCCGGAAAGATCATGGCGACGATCTTTTGGGATACAGAAGGTATCTTTTTGATTGATTATAAGGAACGTGGTGTTTCCATAACGGGAGAATACAACGCTTCTTTACTAGATCAATTAAAAGACACTATTAAGAAAAAAAGGCGAGGAAAGCTCACAAAGGCGTGCTCCTTTTGCGACAATGCGCCCGTGCACACACAAGTCATGTTGCGACGGCTGCCATTCACCGGTGCGGTTTTGAACAACTGCGCCACCCACCCTACAGCCCAGACCTGGCCCCAGCGCTATTATTTGTTTTCAAAATGAAGAAAGAACTGCGTGGGAAAAAATTTGGCGACGATGATGAATAATGAAGTCAGCAATTTCGACTATTTGACGCCCAAAACAATTCTTTTTTAGATGGTATTAATAAGTTATTTGACAGATTTAATGAAAAATAGTTTAATATTTCATTTCATTATCCTTCCCTGTCATGCCAGAACTTTTGACCTACCCTCTACGTATGTAAAATTATAAGCAATTCATTTTGAAACAACTGAAATATGAAGTTTTGTCACCGGTTTTCCCACAGTGCGCCGCCATTCTTTTACTCAAACAGTCAAATCTAAGAAAGATTTGACTGTTTGAGTAAAATAATTTGCAGAAGATGGCCTGCAGTGTGAATAATTTTCTAAATATATACCGGGATCGGGTGCACTTCAATCTGTTGTCACTTTAAGGAGAAAGCTTGTGCCACGGTGTGGGCAATCTGAAAAAGACAATATAAAGCAACAGTTAAAAAATAAGCCCATTGTGATCATAGCAGACGAAATCTCAGATAAACGAGGAAGGTGTGTTTTTGCTATACTTTTTAATACTATCGACTCCG
Organism: Parnassius orleans; assembly: GCA_029286625.1. Classification (NCBI taxonomy): domain Eukaryota; kingdom Metazoa; phylum Arthropoda; class Insecta; order Lepidoptera; family Papilionidae; genus Parnassius; species Parnassius orleans. The sequence goes on from JAGSMP010000360.1 coordinate 404,314, forward strand.
TAATACACCAGCAATGTTTTTAGCAAGTGTTGACTTCCTTGACACAGCCAATGCATCCACGTGCTCAAAGGCAATTATTGATACACTGAAAGACTTTGAAGTTGATTATTCCCAAGTAAAAGGCCTAGTATCAGATTCAGCACTGTACATATCTGCTTGTTTTAACCTTTTGAAAATTCTGATCGGAGCACATATCCTGCATTACCAGTGCTGGACTCATAAAGTTAACCTTGTTGGTGTAGTTAATGTCGGCAAATTTAAAGAGCTAAATATTTTGGTAGCAAAAGTCAAGTCAGCTTTTCGTCTTTCAAGAAAAATGAAGAATTCTTACTTGAATTACTTGAAAGGAAACGTGCCTGATCTGCCAGCAAAACTTTATCCAGCACCAGTTGTTACTAGATGGAACTCTTGGTTCACAGCGGTTTCTTATCTCCGTGAATATTTGAATGACATACATGATTTTTTCAATCAATGGGAGAATGAAAATTCTAGTATTTTATTTCTCAAAGCAAGTTACGTTGATAAGACTTTCAAACGGGAACTGGAAATTCAAATAACGACATTTACCACCGAGTTCTGTCCAAAAATAATGAAAATGATTGATGAGTTGGAAGGATCAAGTTATCCATTCGCCTATCTTTTATGGAACAAACTAGAGGATTCGAAATAATCACTTGAACGCCACCGCCAATGTTATTTTGATGAAAAAACATCACGTTTACTCAAAAAGTACGAAGTAATTGATGCAAGACTAAAAAGAAATGCTAATAAAAGCAAACGACAAAAGCTTCAATAAACTTGTTCTCCACATGACATTAAACGAGACAAACGAGGCTTTCTTTCACATTGGACAATTATTTAACCCATCTGTAGCTACTAGTTTGACTTTAAACCCAGATTTACACACATCAACAGAATCTAGGGATACCTTAATCCTAAATTATTTACTTTATAGTTGAAAATCTTTTTACTTTCCATAAAAAGTTCATATACAGATTGAAACCTCTTTTATTCTATTTTCAAAATTTAAAAATGTAAATAAAAAAATAATTCGTTACTTCAAAGAAAATTATAATTGTTCTAGTGATATTAATTAATGAAAAGGATTAGAATGTTTTTCTTTTTAATTTAACGTGCCATGTGAGCTGTAATATCCGAAAATGAAGGAGCAGTTTTACACTATACAGTAACTACACACAAATTTACACTACAGATTTATGAAATACACCATTATAAATGACTCACAAGTTATTTTCTTAGACACAATATTATTATAAACGCGAAATTTTTAAGTTTAAAATGTACTTGCTTCACTATAATACAAAATAGGTACTTATACACTAATAATTATTTACATTTATAATGTGAGTCATAAAATTAAATTGTTTTATATCAAAATAACACAAATAAGCTCTAAAACAAAATCAAATTATTAATTTCAAAACTTCCAAAACTAAGAAGGAACAACAAATAAATGCGCTCACTCGATTGTTTTACCTACGTGAAACTAAAAATAGAATACTTCAAAAATACTTAAATTTTCGCTCCTAATTTCTTTACTCTCTAGTTCAAGACCAAATTTTAATTAGTGCTACAACATACAAGTGCATTGCGATTATTACTACCCTTAGATTACGGTCATAAGGTGAAATTTCATAAAACAATCGCGCCAAAATACCAAGAGAATCGAGTCTGCTCGGTATTCATTCGTGATACGGTATCGGTTTGACTTCGGATTTAAGCGATGCAATATCGTCGCAAATCGAATCTGTTGTTGGGTAGGGTCGTTGCACCGGTAAGCCGACCGGGTCTAGATTTCGGCCTTTGGCACCAAGTGATGCAGTAAAATTGATTAAATAACGATTTTAACAAATATTATCATACGAGATAAAATTCAATGTATTTGTAAATAGTTGCACTATATCTGGCAACATTATTTCATCGTTTAAACACAACAAGCGACTTATAACAAATAGTTCAGTTCGACGCCGGCTAAGGAGCTGTCAACGCGTGTAAGATCGAGCAAAAAAAATAGTGACGCGCGCTCCACCCAAAAGTAAGTTTGTGCTGTATTTCCTATTATTATTTAATATTGTACTTATATATCACTATATAAATAACTTATTATTGTATTTTCACATTGATTAGTAAAATATTTTATCGAAAACATTATAGATTCTTATAAACTACATTCCATGACTATAACAGTAATAAAGTAGTCAACTTTATGAAGTCATCGAGGTAACAGAACAAAATATTGCTTAATATGATTGTAAAAGGTGGGACATGTGTGATGTCTTTTTGCAGTAGTGTACGTTAAACATCGATAGACTATCGATGATATCGATAGTAAATGGCTATCGATACTATCGATAGTTTTTAAAACTATCGATCGATTGTTTACTCGAGTACTACTTTTACATCCCTGGAGTCGAGGTATGCATATATGTAGGTTATTCCCCGGCCATAGTGACAAAGGCGTAGACATTGAGATTGTTCTCTATGGTAGCGGAATTACCGAGCGTATATCATTCATTCAAAGGCGTAGAAATTGAGATTCTTCTCTATGGTAGGGGAATTATCGTGCGTTTATCATTCATTTACAAGACAAAAGTTAGTCAGTCAGTTTTTTATTGTGGATGTTTGAAGTTGAGTGGAGTAACAAACAATTTAGAATTAAACAATAAAACATGAGTAGTAAGTCACGTGCGTGGGATTACTTCAAAAAGACTAATGAAAAGTTTGCCAAGTGTTTTGTGTAAAGAGTTTAAACTAGTGGAAATACTACGAACTTGATGGATCATATGAAGAAAACATAATGAGATATGGATATGGTCATCCACTGTTTCTGTTACTCAAGACGTAGATACCACTGAGGAAAATGAGCAAATGGGCCCAAACCTAAAATACGCTAAAAATTATTTTGATAAGTAGTAAATATCCAGATGGGAAAACAAAGCAAAATTTGGATAACATATACGTGCGCATGATTGCTGTTGACATGGAACCTTTGCGAAAAGGAGAACATGAAGGATTTCAGGATTTTGTAAAGGCTCTCGATAGTAGATATGAAATTCCTGATACAACAACATTGAAGAAGAAATTACTGCCGAAATATTATGAAAACGTGAAACAGAAGCTCGTTATAGCATTATCGAAAGCAGAACATGTCAGTGTGACTACTGATTTATGGACATCAATTGCAAATGAAGGCATCCTTTCAGTTACTTGTCATTTCGTTCACAACGAAAAATTAATTGCACCATTATTGGAAGTCGTGAAGATGACAACGCAGAAAATATAGCCAGCGTAAGTATTTTTAAATTTCATTGCCTTGATACCTACCAATTCAATGTTTCTTTATAATCAGACATAAACAATATTATTATTGTTTTCAGGTGTTGGATGCTACTCTCTCAAAATGGGGTATCAGGTCAAAATGTGAAGCAATAATGACTGATAACGCTCAAACAATGATTAACGCCGCAGCCAAACTGCACATACGACATATACCCTGCTTCGCACACACTAAACCGGTGGACTGATTCGTTTGCTGTGACCTGCTTAGACCAGATTCTGAAAAAATGTATCGATTGTGACATTTTTCAAAATGAGTACTCTAGCTAGCGATAAATTACGGGCTATTCAACGTGAATTAAATAAAGCAGGACTGAAAGTGATCCAGGAAGTACCCACCCGCTGAAATTGTGCATACCACATGCTGCAAAGACTTGTTACAATCAAGACAGATTAACTCTCGCACTTAATGAATGTAATCAGGGCTCCACCAGGAGTCCATGCTGACGAATACCTAATTATTCAAGAAAAATTCAGATTCTGGAACCTTTTGGTCTAGCTACACAAAAATTTCCGGAAAGCTATATAACATTGTCACTGATAATACCATTGATTCGTGGAATAAAACGAAATTAGTAGAAGTTGAAACTCAAATTGTTACTGAAAGCGGAAAGAAAATATTACTCTGCGTGAAGGGATCATTTGACAAAGACTAAGTCCCTATGAAAACAGGACACCTGTTGCTACAATATTGGACCCCGATTTAAGAAGAAGGGTTCAAAACAAGTGACGATGATGAAGCAGGCTGGTCAGTGGCTGGAAAAGCCTATGCTAGCCATTTAACTAAAGAACTGGCTGTAAAACGCAACCAACACCATCCACGTCTTCAGGAACATCTAATGACCTGTTGGGATTCCTAGACATTCCGGACATGTATTGACTGACTCATTTGACCTATAACTCATTGGTAGATATCAGGCAATATCTCAGTAGCCAGTAATTGACAGAAAAAGTTTTCTATAACATACTGAAATACACCAACAATAAATTGAAGGAATTAACGATGCTCTATCTCTGTATTCCAGCATCTTCTGTGCCTTCGGAACGGATCTTTTCGAAGGCCAAGGACAACCGAACGCAGAAATAGGTTAAAGAAAAATGATTTGTTGTTTATAAAACAAAATAGGTGCTATTTTATGATTGATTTGTAACTATAATGATGAATGCTGATTTTTGGTTGTTATTTCGAATATATATAAAATAAAACTCTACGTTTCGTATAACATTTGTTATTTTATTGATGTTACGCTAATCCTACAATTTTAAACTATCGATAGTCTATCGATACTATCGATAGTTTTAGTAAAACTATCGATACTATCGGATTACCAAACTATCGATGTTTAACGTACAGTATTTTGCAGTGCTATTGCTTTAATTATTACGATGCAGACTTACAATTACTAGGGTGGATGCCTCTGATGCCAGCCCGCCCCTAATACCAGCCATTTCGCCTTTTTGCTTCGAAAATAAGGTTTCTATTTCTAGTGGTTTTAACTATGAATGCCTCGATACGCCTTTTTGCCGATACGATACCGATGCTCTTATAAAAATATCGGCGATACCGATACCGATACGCTTATTGAATTCAAAAATGAAGGTAAAATAAATAAAACCACAAGTCAGGTAATTTTTTTAATTAATATAAAAAGAACAAATAACAGGACAAACTAAATAAAACTGTTTAAAACTATAGACAGGTTGAGATTGGTTAAAAGTTTTAGTAATTAAAATTTACATTGATGAGATTTTTGTTTAACCCTTAATTGATCTGTTAGGTCCCAGGGACTCCACGCGATTTTCAAAGTGTTGTGATTTCTTTGTTTTGGCACTCAAAGGCTTGTGCGTCACAGTACCTTCATACAGTAGCGTGCGACGCGCAGGGGAGAGAGGACGTGCGTCTGCGCTTCATCCATCGGTGAGTTTTTAAGCTAGTAGAGTCCGCCGGACTCCACCAGGGCATTTGTGTAACTTTTTCAATATCTTATTATTATTTGTTTTGATTTTTTGTTTTAGACTGGAAAATGGCTGAATAGACAAGTAGTTAGCGTAGATCAACCAAATGCTGAATCTATTCTACTCGACTGGCTAAATGAGAAGATTGTACCGACGATGAATCTCAATCACTTGAACCATCTCGAGCTGTGATACCTGAAGAACTATTATCCGACTCTGAAGATGACTGTATACCTTCTGATCACGACTCAGACTCAGAGTGTTCAGTTGACTCAGATGATGAAGATGTGTTGACCTCAGTGAGAGCGCTAAATATTAGGAAAAAACCGATTCAAATGGTCAAGCAGAACCCTCGTCAAGAAACATCCACACAGTCTCACAATATTCTTCGTTTACCTTCAAACCAAAATGATTTAGTTACAGAGAATGGTCCGATTTCTCCTTTGGATGCATTTCAGCTTATTTTTGATAATCAAATGATAGAAACGATTTTAGAGTGGACTAATAAAAAATTGGAAATAGTTCGTGAGACCATTTCACCAAAGGAGCAATACGCTTTCAAGGAGACGAGCCAAATAGAACTGAAAGGTTTTCTCTCTCTGCTACTATATAGTGCAGCATTTAAGTCCAATCATGAAAGTGTATTGTCGTTGTTTGCAACTGACGGAACAGGGAGACCTATATTTCGGGCTTCTATGTCTAAAAACGTTTCCTTATACTACTTCTAGTTCTCAGATTTGACAATTTCACTGATAGAGAGGCTCGAAAATAATCGATCCAGGCTGTGCTGTTACTGAATTTCTTGAAATGTTCAATAAAACTCACAAGCAAGGTATGTCCCAGGTGCTAATGTTACTGTTGACGAGATGCTGCTGGCTTTTCGTGGAAGGTGGAGTTTAAAATGTATATCCCCAGTAAGCCAGCCAAATATGGAGTGAAGGTACAATGTCTAGCTGATTCTGCAACATTCTACGTATATAACACTTACATATATACAGGAAAAGGATCTGACTCTTACACATTATCAGAAGATAAGAAAAAGCCTGTTCCAACTCAAGCAGTACTTAGACTGTGTATGTGTATTAACACCAACAGAAATATAACAACAGACAATTGGTATTCGTCAATAGAACTTTCACAAGAACTTAAAAATAAAGGATTGACTACAGTAGGTACTTTGAAAAAAACAAAGCTGTCATTCAAAAGAGTTTTTACCTGCGAAGAACAAAGAGCTGAATAGTTCACTGTTTGGATTTACGAAAGATTGCACTTTAGTCAGTTTGTGCCTAAAAAACAAAGCAGTAATATTGTACTCTACGATGCATCACGATTCTAAAATTAATCCAGAAACTCTAAAGCCTGAAATTATTGAATATTATAATGACACAAAAGTGGCGTAGATTCAGTGGACCAAAATGCTCTGTATATTCATGCAGTCGGCGTACGCGACGTTGGCCAATGGCAATTTTTTTCCGCATATTGGACATGAGTGCGTGGAACATCTATGTTATTCACAAAAGCCAAGCAGGTATCAGCAAAATGACACGTCTAAATTACATAAAAGGATTGGCTGAGCAACTAAATGACATGAATTTGAAATCACGGCAATACAACGAAAGACTTCCTCGTCAGCTACGCGAGTTGATATCTGACATCACAAAGGTACCTCTTGTAGAAGAACAACAAGGTTTAGATGACAAATTGCCTAGAAACCAAAGAAAATACTGCCATATATGTCCTAAACGCCTGAAAAGAAAGACTTCATTTTTGTGCCATACCTGTATGAAGCCAGTATGTTTGGCATGTACGAAGAACATTTGCACTCATTGTGTTGCGACAGCTAAAGATTAAGTGTTGGACGTTTTTTATTTTTATATGAAACAGTATTCTTTTTTAGTCTATTTTCATAAGTTCATTAGATTGTTTAAGTATTTTCTAAGTAAATAATTAATATTCCTTATATTCAAATTATTATAGCAGCTAGAAGTTGAAGCAAATTTTTGTTAATTTAATTTCAAGGGTAGTTTATTTTTCGAATGCTAAAATGTTCAAACGATAATTAATACCAAAGTTTTATATAAAAGTAAGAGAAGGTAATGTTTTTTAGTTAAATAAATGATTTTGAACATAAAATGTCGTTTCACTTTAAATTTATCAACAATTTCTTGAATTGAAGTCCTTCGGACTCCACCAGATAAATTAAAGTATATTTAGGCACCAGGTTAACTGGGGGTTAAAAAACATAGTTTTCTTAAGTTTTGCGGAGAAAGGCGATTTCGCATATCTGTTTGAATAAGACCTGCGGTAGAAAATAGTCTCTCAGATACGACAGAACTCATTTGGAAAGTAAAGTACTTCTACGCCATTTTTTTCAAGTTTGGGTATAAGACGTCATTCCGCCAGAAAACGAACGGATCTGCGCCTCTCGATATATTGGGAGACCTTAGGTATCTCTCGACTTCTTCTTTGAGGGAATTACAGCTCAGAGTAGACAGAGGCTCGTCTTCCTCGGACTCTCTAATAATATTTTCACAACCGCTCCAAAGCCCGCCACTCGTAGGCATCTCAGAACTTACAGTTACAGTACTAGATGTAAGTGTGACCGTGTCTGAAATAGTTTCGGAATGCATTGCTACATTAAGATCAAGCAACTGAACAAGATGCTTTTTTGCCATAATATTAGTAGACTGTGATTAAAATATTCGTGTTTTGTAACGAGGATCAAGCATTGTGGCTAAACAAGGCACTGAATAAAGCGCGGGGTTTCCCCGAGCATAGTTAGTCCGTGCCTCGTTTGCAACGAAATAGAAGAGACAACACGCGCGTTTACATTACATTTATAAAGCGCGGAATTTGAAAAGTATCGTTGAATCGGCCATAAAAATATCGCCGATGCCGATATATCGGCAAACTTCGAGTATCGCCAATATATCGGCATCGGTATCGGATGCATCCCTAGTTTTAACTATAAATATTGTCACCCAAAAAATTATTCGTAATTAGAGGAAAGTATATTTCAAGTATTACCACACAGTTATAAATAAATCAGTGATAAAATTAAATTCAAAACACCTATGAAACGGACAACGCTCATTTTCCTAATTTTTTGATTACATAATATCATCTTTAGCCTTTGTTACTTGCATGAATATGACTATAGACATAGTAATGCAGTTATTTTGTAATAAATTTATAAAAAAATTATTTTATTTTAGTGGGAATTTAACTGTAATTAGACATACTTAATGTATGGAGTGCATAATGTCAGCCGTCCGGCTATTATTTGGTTTTAGGGTACCAAAAAAGAAGTACCTAATTTCAGCCATATAAAATCAGGGTTGTCATAAACTGAATGATTAAAAGTTTAGTAAAAGATGGTAGGATGGTATGCTTTTCTATCATACATTTGTCATAGAACACCTTATATTTTCATAATTTTTTTGTGAAAAATAAAAATAAGCAAAAATAATTATAACTTAGTACAAAGAAAAACTCATGAAACAAAGCAGCTCAGGACCGTGCTTTGCGGCAACCTATGGAGGAAATCATATTCAGTAACGGACTTGTGGTGGTTTTTCACGACAACAAGCTTCGGGTCCCGCGCCTAAGTCACAGTGAACGAGTGAAGCCGGCCACAGTTGAGCGAGTGCCTGCTGTACTGCCATATGTCAGAGGTGTCACTGACAAGATTGGCTACATCTTGAAGTGTGCTTCCATTAAAACATACTTCAAGCCGCCGAAGAAGATTAGTCACTTTTTACCATCAGTCAAGTGTAATGTCCCTCTACAAGATGCAGGAATGTACAAGCTTGATTGTGAATGTGGTCTCTCTTATATAGGACAAACTAAAAGATCAATAAAAACCCGCGTTAAAGAACACGTAGCTGATGTGAAGAATCGACGCTCCTGGAAGTCTGCAGTCTGTGAACACATACAGGATCGCCCCTGTCACTACATTAGATTTGAAAGACCACAAATCCTCGCTAAAGAACACCGATTCGTTCCAAGGATGATACACGAGACTATTGAAATCAAAAAACATCCTAATTTCAATAGAGAAGATGGCTGGGTGCTACCATCTGCTTGGAATCCTATAACTAATAAAATTAAATCCCAACCCAAGCATACAACTGCAAGACTTCAAGATACTGTAAGTTCATACTGCGTAGATCGGATCAAAAATTAATAATTTTAATGTGGAGGTAGCCATGGTTAACCATGACATTGGGACGTCAAACACCTCAGTCCCCCCCCCATGACCATGGGTGCTGTCCGTGCTGTGAAGTGCTCGAAACGTCGGGAATATAAAATAAGTTAATATACACGATAAAATCCTTAAAACTTGTTTTATTTAAATGTATAGTGTTTGCGTAAATATGCGAAATCATTACACAAAGAAATATTTACTCTTAACATATGGGTTTATGAACTAGCAAGTAAAAAGTTAGTTATGCAGTCTGGAAATAGCCTTAATACCTGTTGATCCCAAATTGTCCTGACTAAGCTTTTGATATTAGATTACTCGTAAACATGATAATAGCAAGTAGCCATAATTTTACTATAACATGTTGACCACAAATTGTGCTGATTAAGCTTTTAATATTGGATTACTGAAAACATGTTATGAAGTGTTATGTTACAGAAGATGCTTTTAATATTGGATTACTGAAAACATGTTATGAAGTGTAATGTTACAGAAGACACTGACTCCACTGTATAATTGTTATTGCTGGTCAAACCGAGGCGTCATACTTTCAGTCAACAGACTTGTTTTGACCATCGTATAAAAACTCTTGCATTTAAAATAAGATTCATTTTAGAACTCATCGTAGTCATGTAATCACTTAGTTAAGAAAGTCAGTATTGCACTGAATTAGTTTTAATACATTACTGTAATGTAATAGTAATGTCATCAGACATATTTAGTTCTTTTTAAAAAGCTTCACAGCACCGCTCCCAAAACTTAACTACTTATTAGACTGACACCTACTTAATTGTTTTGTTTCTCCTTATTCACATGGTAAACACATAAATAAGTATCGCTGACTTTTATTGTTCAGTGTAAAAGCAACAAACATTTTTACCTGATTACTACTCTTCTCTTGAGAATAAACACTTTAGAATATTTCCTTTATTTGCTAACTGGACCTGAAAAATAAATTTAATATTTATGTTCATATTTCATCACATTATAGATCATAGTTGTTAGTATGTTCTTGTAGCTTTCTTTTGAAAATAATAATCAGATTTATTCAGATCCCATAACGTTAATTTTAATTATCTAAGAACATAAATGTGATACCTGATGCATATTTTACACTAAATCATACACTGGGCCTATGCCTAATTTTGTTGAGTGTAATTGCAAGTTCCAATCATCTTGATTCCCAAATTTTATTAAAAGTTTAATGAATTCCACAAAAACAATGTTTTTAATCATGGACAACGTTACTTTGTATAACCTCTTTCATTTATTTAATAAAGCAAGAATTCTATTATCGCTTATGAAAAGATTGAAGTTTAAAATAAAAAAGATTTTTTTCAATAAATACAAAGTAATTATGTATATTTTGAAAACTAACTAATATCATGTATATCAAAATATGCATAATCAGTAACTTTGAGCATTAGTAATCACTTCTAAAAGAAATTTGCTTGTATCAAACATTGCTTGCAGTACAAAATGTAACAAAACTAGAAACTTACAGCAGGAAAAATTGTTGACACTGCCACTGCATCATCACAAAGCATAATTACATCAAGAGTTTAATTAAAATATTCCTTTGCAAAATGCAGGGAACATATTATTATGTAGTTTCATTTTTCTATTTGGCTTTGGTTAATATTTTCTACACCATGGACGCAAAAAAAAACACACAATATTGCACAATTGCACAATTTTGCACTACAATGGCAGCAGTGGCGGGGTGGCGGCAAAGAGTATAGATAGTAATTGTCCTATACAGGAAGGTGGCGGCTGGTGTTGCCAAAGTCCTGTACATTAGATTCAAACGATACATCGAGGTTTGTAAAACATCGAGGTATCGGTCATAAACATCGATGTTATCATCGATGTTTTGAAGAGCGATATCTCGTCGATACATCGTTTGCTACATTCACAAACATCGACATCGTTCTTCAGTCTGTTCGGGTCAGGGTGATGCAAATCTGTATGAAGGCCGAGAAACTTGCACACAATCATAATTTTATCTATGTGTGGGGTGGGCGTGTAAAATTAAAGCGAGAAAAAGATATCGCCGTTTCATTCTTTCGCGTTGTTTCAGATTGCCATGTTAAAAATTAGGTACAAATATATATAACTATTATATCGGAAGAAACTGAAAATGTTTAATTCTATGCTATATTTTTTCTTTTGTTTGCACCTTACAGTAATTATATACATATTACTTTGAGGTTTGCACAATTAATTGACCTACTAATTGATTTAAAATTAAATTAATAAATATTAGCAGAATTCTATCAAGAGAAGCCATGAACTAAAAGAAGAAAAAAATGACATTTGTTTGTCAACGTCTTTCATATTGAAAATATGTCTTTCAAATTTATTTAAAATGATTTAGATTTTAATATTTGTTATTGCGTTTTGCTTTAATTCAGTTATTATCGGTTCAGAATACTTCATTTTCGTTTATAGGCAATTCTTCGCGATTGTGTGTGTGAAGATTTTTGTGAGATACTGACTCTGTATGAGATATTGACTATAAATTAATTTAATATTTAAAAAAATTATGCAAACAAAAAGCACAAAATCATCCGATCACTTTCTGCAGGTTTCCTACAATAAAAATAGAAAAACTTTTGATAATATTGTGGTAAGTCTTTAAGCATTTTGAATTTATTCATCGTTATTTGTAGGGATTATTACTATATTAACTCGAATTTTATCTATTACAGATCATGTATTTGGGCTGAGTTAAGTTTTCGACATGAGAATTTTGCTGATTTAAATTTACGTTAATGTTCTGTGAAGAATAGCTCTCTCGATAACATATGTTATAAATCAATATTACTTATTTATTTATTTATTTATATTATTGGAAATATTATCTGCAAAAGCAATAGAAAACATAAATAATAATATATAGTGTATAAAACAATATCTTCCAAAAAATAAAATTACATAGCTATACCTATTTTTAGTTTTATTTTATCCCACATACTCCTCTAAAGTAAATTCGAGTAATTTTGGTGCAACCTCTCAAATGTATGGGAATTTACCCCATAGGTTTGTGAGGCTTGAACCTCGAATATGCCTTAAATAAAAAGTTCAAAGTTACACAATACAATGGTTTGAAATTCCCGCAAAAAAAGTTTTATATGGGCGCCCACCGAGGCGCTTTTCGTGTACATTCATAAACACGTGTTTCCTTTTTTTAGTATGAAGTTGGCGTTCTTCTCTTGGTAGAGAGTAATTGTGTTCTGTGGTTCGGGTTCTCGGAATCACTGTGACGTTCGCTCGCATCGCATTGCTTTGTGTTGACACGTTAAGTGTATGGTTGGTTTGGATGAATTTGATTCAATATAATACGATTCGATTATTTGACTACCCAACGACACCTATACACATTTTGGATTTCTTGATTTGGTGAGTAATGTACTCGTTATATTAATTTATAATTTAGTTAGGTTATGTTAGTTTGTTTTTTCAATAGGTTTGTGTAGGCACGTGCAAAGTGAGCGTGTCATTTCAGGTTAAAAGAAATTAACAAAAACGCATAGCTTGATATGTAAAGCAGCTTGTGAAATTACAGTTGATATTTTTTTTATTTGCCTAATTTAATGATGACAATAATTAATTTAATTTACCATCATGTTCATGTAATTCTTATTTTTATTAACGCTTAAGCGAGCATCAAACAGACTTATACCGAATAGAGCGACAGTATAATTTTTTTTACCCGACTGCGCAAGTAGGAGTGTTATGTTTTTCGAGCGCATGTATGTATGTATGTATGACATAAAAATAAAATCTACTTTTAATTACTTGTAAAAATAAACAATGTTTTTGTTTCTTTACAGATAACTAATTGAATATGCCTTCCAATAAAATAAAAAGTAAAATTTGGAACTACTTTAAGAAAATTGGTGATAAGGAGGCTATTTGCAATATATGCAACAAGAGTCTTAAAATTTCTGGGAATACGACAAATCTTCGAGGTCATTTAGAAAATGTACATTCCCAGCAATTGGAAGATATTGACGTACCCAGCAAGAAAAAAAAGGTCGGTAACATTACTAGTTACATGTGCATAGATGAAACAACTGCAAGTACCAGTAGTCATAATGTTGACCTTTCATTACAATCAAACATCGACGTCGACGGTAACCAACCATCGACCAGTTCAAGCAGTGTTAAAGATTTAGTATTACCTTCATCTCAAAAGTCAGTTGCTACCATAGATTTAGTATATACTTACGTTAGATTGGCAATGTAAAAGAGAAAGGGCATAGCATATGCTTACGTTAGAACGAGATAAAATGGCTAGACCATACACGTACACGCTATAAGCCTATATCAGGCTGACATCATTCGTTAACGAAACAAATCCCGCTTATTTTCGCGATATCTTTGATTTTGAAGTATTAATAAGTGTTTAAAAGGTGTGATTAAATATGGTGATGTGTGCAATACCTGAATGCAGTTCGTCGAGAAAATATAATCCACAAAATTATACATTTCACATGTAAGTACAATTAAAATATTTAGCACTCTAAATGCAATATTTTAGAACTGGTACAAATGTTTTATACAAAAATGGATAGAGGAAAATATCGCATTTTATTACGATAATGCTCTAAATGCGTAAAAATTATATTAAAAATAATAACAAATACGTGAATTCTCGCTATTTCTGATCTAATTTTTGTAGAGATTGACAATATCAATCATCTTATCCATAATATGTTTCTAACAGGCAAAGGCATATCTTTGGGTACAGCCTCTTTACCTTCGTAATTTTTTTAATTTTCAATTTTTAATTTTTAGGGTTTCGTAGCCAAATGGCATTATAGTAAATTCTTTAATGAGATAATTTAAACTCTTATAATGTTTCAGATTTCCAAAAAATATTGAGGTTAAACAAAAATGGTTAAAAATAATAAATAGAGAAAACTGGGTTCCCAAAAAATATTCAACTATATGTAACAAGCACTTAGTAAAGCTGCGTTCTGGTTCAACACCCGCATTATTTATGCCCGTGCGTAGTTCTTTGTTATATATTTACTGTACATATGTTTATTTCGTTTACGCATGTTCAAATGTGTACAACTTGTTGTCGTATTTTCACATTGATTAGTAAAATATTTTATCGAAAAAGTTAAAAAATTTGGTGGCCGGAAAGTGATACATTAAATTGTCCCATTATTTGGTTGTCGGCCATGCGGCCGGAAAGTAGCCCGAGTTTAGCTTAAATACTTTGTCTCTTTCATTTATTTGGTTTAGTGCTATTGTCTTCTTTCTTATTTATAATGAATCGTATCCTTGCGAATACACTAGCCTTTAGTTTTCGGCCATCAAGTACTGCAATTTGAACGGTTAGTGATGAAACTAAAATACCCATTTCGGTGGTGGCCGAAAACTGGATTGAGTCTATAATTATTATTTAGTTTTCAGCCAACTTAAAATTGTATGAAAGAATAGGGCGGCCGAAAATCGAACGCTGTTTTGGTTTACGGCCATTTCGTAAAATATTTCATTCCCGTTTTGTTTTAGTAAGAAGATTTAATTAAGACTTTTTTTTTCAGATGGCTCCTCCGAAGAAAAAAATAAATAATAATAGAAAAAATGCACCATATACACAAGATACTATTAACAAGGCACTTAGAGACATTCGCGAGAAAAAAATTTCCATTAGAGAAGTCTGCCGAAATTATGGAATCCCTAGGACAACTGTTC
Organism: Parnassius orleans; assembly: GCA_029286625.1. Taxonomy (NCBI): domain Eukaryota; kingdom Metazoa; phylum Arthropoda; class Insecta; order Lepidoptera; family Papilionidae; genus Parnassius; species Parnassius orleans. Next base: position 419,543 of record JAGSMP010000360.1, read on the forward strand.
AGGATCGAATATCTGGAAGAAGTAGTGATTCGATTAAGACGCGAGGTCCTGATCCTATACTAACCAATGAAGTGGAAAAAAAAATCGTAGACTGGCTAATTGACATTGCTAAGTGTGGTTTTCCTATAAAAAAATCAGAACTGCTAGACACTGTTCAGAAAATTATAAAAGACTCAGGCATGCAGACGCCTTTCAAAAATGACCGTCCTGGACAAACCTGGTTTATAAACTTCATGAAAAGGCATCCAGAAATTTCACAAAGATCTGCTGAAGGAATAAATAAGGCTAGAGCAAGAATAACAGAGGAGTCAATCAGACGCTGGTTTCGAGAGCTTGAAGCGTTTCTAGTGGAAACAAATAATCTTGATATATTGGAATCTCCAGAACGCATATTTAATGGAGATGAGAGTGTATTCACCCTTTGCCCCAAAACAGGAAAGGTTCTTGGTCCTCGAGGGTATCGCAATCTATACCAAATTAAAAGTGGCAATGAAAAAGATAATTTAACTGTTTTGGTGACATTTAATGCTAACGCGCAAGTATGCCCACCACTAATAGTTTTTCCATATATTCGCCCACCAAAACAAATCGCAGATAGTATGCCACCACATTGGGTCCTTGGAAGGTCTGATAGTGGTTGTATGCGAAGTGATGTATTTTTTGAATATATTACGAATGATTTTAATCACTGGGTGGTGAGTAATGAAATACAAAAACCCATTCTATTACTGGTAGATGGACACAAATCCAATATGTCACTTGAGTTGAGCGGGATGTGTGAGCAAATGGGAATAATTCTTTACGCTCTGCCACCTAACACCACGCACATACTCCAACCGGCAGATGTCAGTGTTTTTGGGCCTTTGAAATCGGAATGGAAAAATGTAGTAAGGAAGTTTTTGACGAAACCAGAAAATTTAAACTCTTCTGTTACCAAGACAAACTTTTGCGTTATTTTTAAAGATTGTCTGGAAAGTACAAATATGCCTCGAAATATAATAAATGGCTTCAGAAAATGCGGACTTTATCCATTTGATCCCAATGCAGTGGACTACTCGAAATGTGTACAGAATACTTTGGAAAGACTGAACAGTGATAATTCAAAGACATCAGAAAGAGATATTTCTAAAGAAATAACTAACGCAGACCTAGTTTCCGCAAGAAAAGTTTTAAAACATTTAAAATCAACTCTTGCAGAAAAAAACAAAAAAGTTGCAATTATATTGAAGGAGATGAGAAAACTGAAAAGAAAGTCTTCTGAGATACAAACCGATGACGTTTTATACGAAACATGGTCTGAAGACCGAACGAACTCAACAGTCAATATTACGACATCTCAAATAATTGAAGAAGAAAATAATAATATGACTAGCCATGTAGATGATTTCAACACGACAAAAATGGTTTCTTTTGAAACTATTCCTCACAGCCAGACTAACGAAAACTTACTTCTCCAATTAAGTAATATAAGACCGCTAAGTCCCATTAAGTCTCCAGAAAGTCTGTGCAACACAGACCAAGATAAAAGTATTTTAACTCACGATGTTCCGGTAACTAAGGAATCATCTACCGATGCATCAGAATCGTTAATTGATGACAATATTTCAACATTACATTTGTCAGGAAGTTACGAGGGTGGATTGAAAAGTACTCGGCCTAACACAGATCCATTCAATTCTAAAAATCAAATCTACCCACATTATTTAGTTCAGTTCAGACTAGTTCATTGTGTGAAGTTCGAAACGTGTGCGATAATTAGTTGTGATTTTATAAATTTATTAACAAAGTAATCGGACATAATTTCCGCGAATGGAGCAAATCGAGCAGCGTGCCGTCATTAAGTACCTCCATAAGAAGGGCTATCATCAAAAGCCATCCATGATGACATGGTCAGTACATTAGCGATTGTGCTCTGTCATATTCATCCGTCAAAAATGGATAGCAGAATTTAAGCGTGGTAGAGAGTGTGAAAGATGAACCCCGCTCTGGAAGGCCTTCGACGTCAACTACTGACGAAAATATTAAAAAAGTACTTGATTTAATAATGGGAGACCGCAGATTAAAAATTAGAGAGATAGCCGAGATTATAGGCATCTCTTATGAACGAACTCAAAACATCATTGTCAACGAGTTGGGTTTCCACAAGGTGTCTGCGAGGTGGGTTCCGCGACTGCTTTCAGTAGAACAAAAAAGGACGCGATTGACTATTTCACGCGACTGTTTGGAGTTATTTGAAGCCGATGCAGATGATTTTTTGAATCGTTTTGTTACTATGGACGAAACATGGGTTCATTACTGTACACCGGAAACAAAACAACAATCAAAACAGTGGAGAAGACCTGGTTCACCACCCCTAAAAAGCTAAGTCGATTTTGTCGGCAAATAAGGTGATAGCTTCAGTATTCTGGGACTCGAAAGGTGTGATTATGATTGATTATCTTGAAAGGTCAGACTATAAACTCTGATTACTACTGCACCTTACTACGTCGTTTACGAGAGGAAATAAAAGAAAAAGTCGAGGAATGCTCAGAAGAAAAGTCCTGTTTCATCAAGATAACGCCCGTGTTCACACGTCAGTACAGTCAATGGCTGAAATTCACAACTGTGGCTTTGAACAGTTACCGCATCCGCCGTATTCACCTGATCTGGCACCATCAGACTTCTTTCTGTTCCTAACCTAAAAAGCACTTGGGAGGTCAAAGATTTTCGACAAACGACGAGGTCAAAGCAGCTGTAGACGCATATTTTGACTCTAAGGAAGAATCATTTTTCAACGGTCTAAATGCTTGGAAGGGAGGTGGCAAAGTGTATTGAACTTGATGGTGATTATGTAGAAAAATAAAAATATAACTGATTTAGTATGTGTTTATTTTCTTGGTTAGGCCGAGTACTTTTCAATCCACCCTCGTATTTGGATATTGGTTCCTTAGTATCGTTAGAGGATGTTCTTTCAATTCCAACTCAAATAAGCCTACCAACGACGACAGTATTGACAATGCCTGAAACGATAACAGATTCCTGTAATGCAACAATAACCACTCAAAGCAGTACAATAACTACAATGATACCACCACCGCAAACACCCATGATAACAAACAAGACCTCTAAAACTTTAGAAAATGTGCTGGTTGATATTTCAATAAAACAGCCTAGTACACCTCTACAAACTAGTGAAACATCGGCTTCACTACTATTACATAAAGAATATAGAGATGCAATAGAAAAACATTTATTTAAACCTGAACCCGTAAAAAAATCTATTAACCGTATACGTACACCTTCATCTGCGGCAATTTCTTCTGCAGAGTGGCGAAAATTTTATGAAGATAAAGAGAAAGTTAAAATAGAGAAGTTAGAACTAAGTAAAAAAAGGCAAGACATTTTGAAAAAGAAAAGAATAGAAAAAGAAAAGTTAAAGAGTGCTAAAGTTCAAACACGAAAAATTGCAAAATCCAAGAATTCTATGAAGGAAAATGAAACAGTAAGAGTAGATTGCACCTCGTGTCATGATATTTTAATAAGCGATACAGAAGAAGATTCGGAAAAAAATATTGGATGTGACTTTTGCACCAAATGGTATCATTTGAGATGTAACAGATTTTGTTGGATTAAAATATGAGGAAGTACAAAACAAACCCTTTAAATGCAATACTTGCATTTTAATCGTTGATTGAGAAGATTTGATTGCCATATTAAAGATTTTGTTATTAGATTATGATTGACAGAAAATGATTGATTATGATTATTATTTTAAATCAAAACTGCCTTCAAAAATTATATAAATCAAGCACTGATATCGAAGACTGAAACTGTTTTGCCTTAAAATTACTTTTATTTATTTTAAGGCGGTTTACTTTTTGTTATAAGTTATTAGACGACTTCAAAAAAGGAAGAGGTTCTCAATTCGACAATATGATCTCTATGTGTGTTACGCGATATCTTCCTCACCAAATTTTAATGGGATTATATCGGCATTTTTTTCAAACTAAAAAGAATCATCCAAATTGGTGCATGTATGTCGGAGTTATGCCCAAACATGCATAAAAATAAATCAGATGAATTGAGGAAGTCCTTCTTAGTGAAGTCGGTTAAAAATGAAAGTATAAGCATACTTACAAAGATTTTAATTTTCTTAAATAAATATCCAATTTTAATGATAAGAATAACTTTAAGAAGACTGATTATGATAAACAAAGTTATTGATAAAATAATACGAAAAACTAGTGCTGTTCTAGTAATATTATTAAAAAAAGAGAAGACTAATAATCTATGTTAATGTGACTGATCTATGTTAATGTGACTGTGATAGTATTGGAACTGTTATATATCTACTTATTGTTAATTTTTTTGCAGTATTGTTAATTTTGATAAGAGTAAAGTTTTGCTTAAAATGGTACCTGATTGATAATAATTTTATTCATGTTAATGCAAATAAAAGATATAGATAGAAATACACTACATTTTATTATAATTTTACAAAAACATTTGTTTCTACCTTTTCTTTCCTGTCTAATGCAGTGGCCGAAAACTAAAATTTTTGTAGGCCGAAATTCAAAGTTTGGGGCCGAAAACTAGCACTTTACATATTTTTCACATCTAAAATTATTATAAAAAATAGTTTCCTCTTGTATCATCAATGAGTTATAGAAATGAATACTACATTATGTAAGCTATAAATTAACATTAAAAGCACTAGGCCATCATAATGGCAATTACTTTTTCTAGTACCTTAAAGTTGACAACTCCACTAAAAGGCCGAAAACCAGCGCAACGACCCTACAAACAATATAGTGTTTCGACCGATATATAGTTTTTGCTCATGCCGATATCGGATATACGATATTGAAGCAATATATAAGATTCAATAACTATATACGTTTTGTATCGCCCACTCCTACAAAAAATTATTCGTAATTAGAGGAAAGTATATTTCAAGTATTACCACACAGTTATAAATATATCAGTGATAAAATTAAATTCAAAACACCTATGCAAACGGACAACGCTCATTTTCCTAATTTTTTGATTACATAATATCATTTTTAGCCTTTGTTACTTGCATGAATATGACTATAGACATAGTAATGCAGTTATTTTTTAATAAATTTATAAAATGTTTATTTTCTTTTAGTGGGAATCAATGGGGCTGTAATTAGACATACTTAATGTATGGAGTGCATAATGTCAGCCGTCCGGCTGTTATTTGGTGTTATGGTACCAAAAAAGAAGTACCTCATTTCAGCCATGTAATATAAATCAGGGTTGTCATAAACTGAAATAAATAAAGTAAACTAAAGTTATAAAATTGGTTTTTGTATTAAAAGTTTAGTAAAAGATGGTAGGATGGTATGGTTTTCTATCATACATTTGTGGTAGAACACCTTATATTTTCATAACTTTTTTAAGAAAAATAAAAATAAGCAAAAATAATTATAACTTAGTACAAAGAAAAGCTCATGAAACAAAGCAGCTGAGGAAATCATATTCAGTAATGGACTTGTGGTGGTTTTGCACGACAATGAGCTTTGGGTCCCGCGCCTACGTCACAGTGAACGAGTGAAGCCGGCCACAGTCGAGCGAGTGCCTGCTGTACTGCCATATGTCAGAGGTGTCACTGACAAGATTGGCTACATCTTGAAGCGTGCTTCCATTAAAACATAATTCAAGCCGCCGAAGAAGATTAGTCAGTTTTTACCATCAGTCAAGTGTAATGTCCCTCTACAAGATGCAGGAGTGTACAAGCTCGATTGTGAATGTGGTCTCTCTTATATAGGACAAACTAACAGATGAATAAAAACCCGCATTAAAGAACACATAGCTGATGTGAAAAATCGACGCTCCGGGAAGTCTGCGAACACGTACAGGATTGCCCCCGTCACTACATTAGATTTGATAGACCACAAATCCTCGCTAAAGACCAACAATTCCTTCCAAGGATGATTCACGAGGCTATTGAAATCAAAAAACATCCTTACTTCAATAGAGAAGATGGCTGGGTGCTACCATCTGCTTGGGATCCTATAATTAATAAAATTGAATCCCAACCCAAGCATACAACTACAAGACTTCACGATACTGTAAGTTCATACTGCATAGATCGGAACAAAAATTAATAATTTTAATGTGGAGGTAGGCGTGGTTAACTATGACATTGGGACGTCAAACACCTCAGTCCCCCCCCCCCCGTGACCATGGGCGCTATCCGTGCTGTAAAGTGTTTGAAACGTCGGGAATATAAAATAAGTTAATATACATGATAAAATCCATTAAACTAGTTTTATTTAAATGTATAGTGTTCACATAAATATGCAAAATCATTACACAAAGAAGTATTTACTCTTAACATGTGGGTTTATGAACTAGCAAGTAAAAAGTTAGTTATGCAGTCTGGAAATAGCCATAATACCTCTTGATCCCAAATTGTCCTGACTAAGCTTTTAATATTAGATTACTCTTATAGATGATAATAGCAATAATTATATAGTAAGATATAGCAATAAAAATTTTACAATAATATGTTGAGCAGGAATTGTGCTGATTAAGCTTTTAATATTGGATTACTGAAAACATGTTATGTTACAGAAGACGCTGACTCCATTGTATAATTGTTATCAAACCAAGGTGTCATACTTTCAGTCAGCAGACATATTTTGACCATCCTATAAATGCCCTTGCATTTAAAATAAGATTCATTATAGAACTCATCGTAGTCATGTAATCACTTAGTTAAGGAAGTCAGTATTGCACTGAATTAGTTTTAATACATTACTGTAATGTAATAGTAATAAATGTCATCAGACATATTTAGTTCTTTTTAAAAAGCTTCAGCACCGCTCCCAAAACTTAACTACTTATTAGACTGACACCTACTTAATTGTTTTGTTTCTCCTTATTCACACATCTCATGGTAAACACATAAATAAGTATCGCTGACTTTTATTGTTCAGTGTAAAAGCAACAAACATTTTTACCTGATTACTACTCTTCTCTTGAGAATAAACACTTTAGAATATTTCCTTTATTTGCTAACTGGACCTGAAAAATAAATTTAATATTTATGTTCATATTTCATCACATTATAGATCATAGTTGTTAGTATGTTCTTGTAGCTTTCTTTTGAAAATAATAATCAGATTTATTCAGATCCCATAACGTTAACTTTAATTATCTAAGAACATAAATGTGATACCTGATGCATATTTTACACTAAATCATACACTGGGCCTATGCCTAATTTTGTTGAGTGTAATTGCAAGTTCCAATCATCTTGATTTCCAAATTTTATTAAAAGTTTAATGAATTCCACAAAAACAATGTTTTTAATCATGGACAACGTTACTTTGTATAACCTCTTACATTTATTTAATAAAGCAAGAATTCTATTATCGCTTATGAAAAGATTTAAGTTTAAAATAAAAAAGATTTTTTTCAATAAATACAAAGTAATTATGTATATTTTGAAAACTAACTAATATCATGTATATCAAAATATGCATAATCAGTAACTTTGAGCATTAGTAATCACTTCTAAAAGAAATTTGCTTGTATCAAACATTGCTTGCAGTACAAAATGTAACAAAACTAGAAACTTACAGCAGAAAAAATAGTTGACACAGCCACTGCATCATCACAAAGCATAATTACATCAAGAGTTTTATTAAAATATTCCTTTGCAAAATGCAGGGAACATATTATTATGTAGTTTCATTTTTCTATTTGGCTTTGGTTAATATTTTCTACACCATGGACGCAAAAAAAAGAACACAATATTGCACAATTTTGCACTACAATGGCAGTAGCGAGGTGGCGGCTCCTTGGTTATAAAAGATACTCTGTGGTGGCGGCTGGTGGTGGCAAAGTCCTGTACATTAGGGATGCAAACGATACATCGAGGTTTGTAAAACATCGAGGTATCGGTCATAAACATCGATGTTATCATCGATGTTTTGAAGAGCGATATATCGTCGATACATCGTTTGCTACATTCACAAACATCGACATCGTTCTTCAGTCTGTTCGGGTTCTTTGAATCACTGTGACGTTCGCTCGCATCGCATTGCTTTGTGTTGACACGTTAAGTGTATGGTTGGTTTGGATGAATTTGATTCAATATAATACGATTCGATTATTTGACTACCCAACGACACCTATACACATTTTGGATTTCTTGATTTGGTGAGTAATGTACTCGTTATATTAATTTATAATTTAGTTAGGTTATGTTAGTTTGTTTTTTCATTAGGTTTGTGTAGGCACGTGCAAAATGAGCGTGTCATTTCAGGTTAAAAGAAATTAACAAAAACGCATAGCTTGATATGTAAAGCAGCTTGTGAAATTACAGTTGATATTTATTTTATTTGCCTAATTTAATGATGACAATAATTAATTTAATTTACCATCAAGTTCATGTAATTCTTATTTTTATTAACGCTTAAGCGAGCATCAAACAGACTTATACCGAATAGAGCGACAGTATAAATTTTTTTACCCGACTGCGCAAGTAGGAGTGTTATGTTTTTCGAGCGCATGTATGTATGTATGTATGACATAAAAATAAAATCTATTTTTTAATTACTTGTAAAACTAAACAATGTTTTTGTTTATTTACAGATAACTAATTGACTATGCCTTCCAATAAAATAAAAAGTAAAATTTGGAACTACTTTAAGAAAATTGGTGACAAGGAAAAATTTCTGGGAATACGACAAATCTTCGAGGTCATTTAGAAAATGTACATTCCCAGCAATTGGAAAATATTGATGTACCCAGCAAGAAAAAAAAGGTCGGTAACATTACTAGTTACATGTGCATAGATAAAGCAACTGCAAGTACCAGTAGTCATAATGTTGACCTTTCATTACAATCAAACATCGACGTCGACGGTAACCAACCATCGACCAGTTCAAGCAGTGTTAAAGATTTAGTATTACCTTCATCTCAAAAGTCAGTTGCTACTGTTGCTAGTACATCGTCAGACATTATTATTGATTCTAAAAAAACTGCTCAGCCAAACGTAGATTATTTTATAAACAACATTAAGAGTATAACTACAAAAGATGGTGCAAAATATAATAAATAAAGTTGTATGTACAGTGTACATACAACTTTATAATTTGTGAATAAGAGTAGGCATGTCAATCTAAAATCGATTCATTGAAAAATCGATTTTCTAGAGTAAAATAATCGATTTTTCAGATCGATTTGGAACACCACATCGATTCGATGAATCGATCCGAAAACCCCTCGAATCGGACCGATTCACCTCATTCAAGAACTAGTGATAAAGTTCCCTTCCTAAACTGGCTGCGGTATCACAGCTTTTTAATTTTTTGCTGTTGGCGGACGCAGAAACAATCGGTCGTATACTTGGTTCATAATTTGAACGCATAAAATAAATATTTATGAAGGCATCTAAAGATATCGTTATTTTAAAATTAAATTATCGTAACGTTAAAAAAGTTGACATTTCATTTCTAAAATTCTTACCTGACCAGGTCAGGGACCAGACGCCGGGATCCCGGCGTCTAACGCAGTCTAAATGGTCTAACCTAATCTGTGCTGTGAACCTGTGAATTATTAATTATTATCAATTATCAAAAATATACAATATACTGCAAAATACATACTGTGACTGTGAGCACATGTAGAGTACTTTTTAAATACCTAGTTACTGTAAGTAAATATTCTATAGCGGTTTATAGTAACGAAATAACCAGTATTGTGTTCGTGTAGCATTCATTTCAATTTTATAAATAGTGAGTGATTAGGTTCAAACCGATTTATCGAGAAATGTACGTTGCAATTTGCACATTTGAACACATTCGTGTAGTCTATCCATTATACTGAAGTTAACATAGAACGAGCTTACTTGCCAGTAATGTCAACTTTTGGTTTTTCCCCTAAGTTTTCTTTGATTACTTTTAACTATTGAATAAAACTACTTTAACGGATTATATCGCGTTAAAGTATTGTTGTTCTTTTCAGCCTAAAATGTCAACTAAAAGTGATACATGGAATCACTTTGTAAAAAAGGGATCGAGTGGCGTATGCAAGTATTGTCATATCGTAGTCAAAACATGCGGAAATACAACAAATTTACGCAACCATTTATTACGAAGACATCCATTTATTACGTCTGTAAGTCAACGAAAACAGGTGGTGGCAAGTGATGGTATTGTTGTTGGTGATAACAAAAAACAAACTGGAGTGTGTATCTGTACCTTTTTTTGATAATGCACTACATATGCCTTTTTATCAATGCATGTTTATTTGAAAATTGTGTATTCTTGAAGTTTTTATCCTTTTATTGTACTTAGATTTTAATTTGAAATAATAATTGAATAAAAAAATATAATCTTTACAGACAAACGACAATATTACTACTTCGTCGACATCAAAGGATAAATTAGGCATAGATGATGTATTGAGTTTGACTAGTTCAAATTCAAAAGATTACTGCGATTCTGACCTAGAAAGTTTAGCGTCATCATCAGTATCACAAATGTCAAAACTAAATCAGCTAACTATGGATGCATGTGTTAATAATATAAAAGCATTTAGTGGTGAGATTTTTTGTTATATAATGAATTACTTACTTTGTCTATTAAGGTCATGGTATATTTATGGGCAGTAATTGTATACTTTTAATGTTTATTTTTCCAGTAAACGGAAAGAAGTATGGACAATTAAATAATGCTATCATGTTAATGATTTGCAAGGATACATTACCATTAAGTACAGTTGAAAAAGAAGGTTTCCAATATTTAATGAAAACAACAGTGCCTTTATATAAACTTCCCTCACGGCAGACAATTACACAAATGATAGATGACAAATATGATGTTCTTTCTTTGCAATTCAGAGAAAAGCTCTTAGAAGTCGAGTCAATATGTTTAACTACAGATATTTGGATAGATACACATAATACTAGAAGCTACATGGGTTTTTTTATATATCAAAGTGAACTAATTAGCATAAATTTTGGTGTGTCCCATTTAACTGAGCCCCATAATGCTGATTATTTAAGTCAAATACTAATAACAATTACTGAAAAATGAGGAATAACTCTAGAAAAAGTTGCAGCAGTTGTTACTGATAATGGTGCAAATATCGTCAAGGCAGTAACAATCGCATTTGGTAAACAGAAACACTTATGGTGTTTCGCCCACACCTTAAATTTAGTAGCTCAAACACCTTTTGAAGAAAAAGCTGGTATTGAAAGTGCGAAACAGTTACTAAACATGGTAAAAGATTTAACTAGATACTGTCACCAAAATGTAAATGTGGCTGATGCTCTTCGTAAAGCGCAAAATGATAAAGCAGCACCGCTCAAATTGATTCAGTCAGTTTGCACGCGATGGAATTCCATTTACTATCAGCTAGTTCGGTTTGTAAAGTTATCAGAGCTACTTGCCCCGATATTACTTAACCACCCGAAAGCTCCACCTATGTTAACAGCCAGTCAACTAGATGCTATTAAAGATCTAATAAATATTTTAAAACCCCTGGAAGCGGTGACAAAAGAAGTATCTGTAGAAAAATTTGTAACGTCAAGCAAAATTATACCAATAGTATCCTGTCTTTTGAAACATATAGTGCAATGAAGATTGAAACGGATGTAGGTGCTGCAACCAAAAATTTAATATTGGAAGGATTAAGGAAGAGATTTGGTACAGTGGAACAAGTTCATATGTTAGCTATCACCACACTACTGGATCCAAGGTTCAAGAAGATTCATTTTTCTGACAGAATAGCATGCTTCAGAGCTATTGATAAAATTAATAGTATGATTGTAACTTCAAAAAAACAATTGCAGAATAATTTAAATCATGAAGAGCTAGAGAAAAATTTGGGAAACCAGCTGAAGGAAGCAGAAGAATCTAACATTTGGGAATTCCACAATAAGTTGGTAAAAAATCAGCTACAATCACTTCGAGAATTATCCATCAATATTTGTTTCGCTACTATACTTTTATTTACTCTCAAGCTGGTACGTACAGACGCTAGAAGACATGAATTTATGTAATCATGGATTGGTTTATTAAGATCACAGAGTACTTTTTATATACTGATTAAGATCATTTTATTCAATACTAGCTGGTATCCAGCGCGTAGGCTAATGCAGAAGAAATTATTGTGGAATTATCGTTTAAAATTTGGCAGAGTTATATTGTTAAATTAGGAATGATGATGTATTAGTTTCAAATGAAACGCGCGCCACCTACTGTAATTTATTGTACTATGTCGATAACCTTCGCGCAAGTGCAAGCAATATTTCCCCAATATCCCCCCTTCCCTCTGGACCGCGAAAGCGATTAGACGTGCTCCCCGTATTCTTTTATTTTATTTTCTATATTTATTTTATTTTATTTTAAATAGTTAGTTTTCGGCTAAGTACTAGGACTGCATAACTTTCGAGTTATACGCAGTAATACGGAGGGGGCGAACGGGTATGAAAGAGACACCAACAGTGGAGACAAGCATAACGATCCAGCTTCGCTTCACCGACGTCACTCCAACTACGTACGTATACGTCACTAAGAGTCGCTTGCCCTAGTTCATAGGCGGAAGCGATTTAAAAAGAAGAAAAATGCCACTAAAGAGAACACCACCGTCTACTCCGCAGCAGGAAGCATCCTTGCTGCAGGTCCTTGAATCTGATGCAAATCAAAGCTCTGCTCCACCTACTGATACAGATAATGAAAGCTCCAAAGTGAACAATCGGAATAGAAATCGACCCCGTAAACGTCAGCATGATGACGAACTAGCTTCTTTCATGGTGGAATTGAGGCAATCCATTTGGAATTTTAACTAAGCAGCAAGATACAATACAAAATAGTATTAAAGACATTAAGAAGCAAAACACTGACATCAAGGAATCCATGGACTTCATATCGAAGCAAATATGAAGATATGAAAAACAAATTGGCTAAAATGGAATTAGATATGAAATCTCATTTAGTCTATATTCAGAGTCTAGAACAAAAGGTAGAAAATTTGGAGAGGTCGCAAATGCAAGCCAGTATCGAGATAAGAAACATTCGTATACATAAAAAGGAATCAAAGCAAGATCTGTTGCAACTAGTTAAAAAGATTGGAGAATCTGTCAATCTATGTGTGGAAGAATCACAGATCCGCGACGTCTTTCGCCTTAAAACCAAAAAAGAAAATAATCAGCTAATTATTGTGGACTTCACAACAGTTAAGCTTAAAGAAAATATGTTAACTTCAGTTAAGGTCTACAACAAGTCAAAGAAGGACAACAAACTAAATACTGGCGACCTTAAAATAGATGGAGAACCCAAACCAGTTTTTATATCAGAGAGTCTCACCCAGTATGCTAGGAAACTTTACTACATGGCACGAGAATTTAGTAAAAACCACAACTATGCTTACTGCTGGACTGCGCATGGGAAGGTATTCCTACGTAAGAAGGACGGTGCTCCATGCCGTCGCATTGACACGGAGACTGATTTACAGAAACTGCCCCAAACTCAAGGCAAATGACTACCTGCCTACCAAAATTTATTGCTCCAGTTTTTCTTTGGTAATTCTTTATCATATTTGAAAATACTTTTTTACATTATTTCTAATTTTTTGTATATTTACTTAGTTTTTTTACACAATTTTATTTTCTTATTGTATGTACAATTATTTTTCGTTGCCACAATTTGTAATGCTCTTTGTGAACAAGGTTACCACACACACACGATTCATACAATCTTTAGTTGTCGCAGAAACATTCATACTTAAATGGGGGAACTGTTACGCATCCGGTTCTACACAAGTGATTGCTAGTATTTTTAAAAAGGCGATCCAATAACGGAAATCTCTGATGACATTGATTTTCTTGAAATATCTCAATTTATGGTGTGTAGTCCCGAATCTCTTATTAATTACTAGATTAAATCAGTTATCTTAATTGGAGATATTAATATAAATATAGCTTCCGATAGCTCTGATCCAAATTGTAATAACTACATTGACCTAATGGCATCTCATGGTTTGCTTCCAACACATGTTATTCCAACGCGTATAAGTAGCTGTCTTGATAACGTTATGCTAAGATCAAATCGATGCTCTAAAACGTTTATTCTCGATTCACTCATAACTGATCATGCACCGATTATATTTGTGTTAGAGGCTAAAATTAAAAGGAATCTAGCTAAAGCCACCATTAAGAAAATCGATTACCCAAGTTTAGTCCAGGAATTATCTGTTACAGACTTTAACCCCGTATATAACGCTGCAAACGCAAATTTAGCAGCAAAATCTCTGATTGATATAATATATAAAGCAATTTCTTGCCACTCCACATTAATCCACCTCCCGTATCGAAAACGAGCTATTAAGCCCTGGATAACACCTGGTCTTGTACGATGCATCAGGAATCGTGACAAGTTCAAAAAAGCTAAACTAAATCCTAACAATGCCATATTACCAATAACCTACTCTAGGTATCGTAATTTTTGCAATAATCTTTTAAAAAAACTTAAAACCGAATTTGAACAAACCGAGTTCAAAAAGAATAAAGATAATCCCAAAGAAATGTGAAATACTATTAGTTGACTGGCTGTGTTAAATAATGTTTGAATTCATCTTGTAAACCTTGTCCTTGATTTTCTTCTCGAAGTGATATTGGGGAAATATTGCTTGCACTTGCGCGAAGGTTATCGACATAGTACAATTAACTTACAGTAGGTGGCGCGCGTTTCATTTGAAACTAATACATCATCATTCCTAATTTAACAATATAACTCTGCCAAATTTTAAACGATAATTCCACAATAATTTCTTCTGCATTAGCCTACGCGCTGGATACCAGCTAGTATTGAATAAAATGATCTTAATCAGTATATAAAAAGTACTCTGTGATCTAAACCAATCCATGATTACATAAATTCATGTCTTCTAGCGTCTGTACGTACCAGCTTGAGAGTAAATCAAAGTATAGTAGCGAAACAAATATTGATTGAATTATTAAGCATTTACTTATGTCGCCATTACAGATATCAATAAAATAATTTACTATGTTTTATCTAATCAAGCTTATGGCCTATCGAAATCTGGAAAAAATTAAATTAAATTGTCTTAGCTAGTTGTAGTTTTTACGATTCGACAATTAAGGCAGGCAAAGATCTGAAACTATACAGCCTAGTCTGATATGAATTTTAACAACATTAAACAAAGAAGGCTACGTATACGTTGTCATCTAAGATGGAATGCCTCACAGTCTGTAATTATATTGGCTCTCTAATCAGACCAGAACACAGCAGTGCATACACTGCAGCTTCTCCACTGAAATTGGTAAGAGGATCGTACCGGACTAATAAGCAGAAAAGAATCCTACCATCTAGTAAAATACTGATGTAGAAGACCAACACATTGACACAACATGAAGAGCTATTTTTCACGTAACGGATTCAGCCTATTTGTTTATACCTAAACCATTAAAGAACACGTGGTGGTTATCTTATAGTGTTAGAATATTTTAGCTCCAAAACAGAAGAACCCCCTCTTAAATATTGGTGATCATAATATAATTGTTTTATCCAAACCCAACGGAAGTTTATTTCGGTTCCTCAAATCCTTATTTACATATTTTATTAGCGCCTGACAATTTATATACTGTAGATATAATGAACTGCAACAAATGCATAATTATAAAACATAAAATGTAATTATAAAAGTTCTATTTAAGAAAAAAATCGCAAGTTCTGAAACCTTAATGTTTGAAAATGTCGCGATTAATCGAAAATCGATCTTTTAATGCTCGATATAATCGATTCTAGTATGTTCGATTCGAATCGATTCGGAGATCGATTTTTTTAAAAGTGAATCGACATGCCTAAGTAAGAGTATAATAAGTTAATTAGTTAATGAGTATACACATTTAGGCCGAGTCTTAGGTATTTTTATTCGGTTTATTATAATTTTCTTCATAGTACACTGCTTCACAATATGTTGATGCGTCACATTGTGCAGCCCTTGGGAGATTTTGACGGCAACTTGAGTCAGCAGACAACTGACAGTTGGCGATGGTATCTCAAGGCGCCTAAGCAGATAGACACCTTATCTTGAGAATCACATCACCATCAGAGCACTTGTATCACCGTTTCCACTAATAGTTCACATGCGAAGACACTTAATACACAAAATCGCACCACTTTTACATATCAAAATCCACTTCAAACCATTATTCAAACAATAATACAGGAGCAGCAAACCGCCGCCGATCAAGTTCCCGCCAAAAGTCTAAGTATATACAAGAAGGTGGAGGCCATAGATAAATAAATAATTAAATATATAGCAAGCTAGTGGCGGATTAACTCGGTGTTTACAATACGATGAATCAAATCGATCCGATGTTTACAATACGATGAATCGAATCGATCCGATGTTTTGGAAAGTTATTGATATACTCCATGTATATAGATGTGACCAAGCATCGATGTATCCTATTCGCTGTTGATATATCTGTAATAGTGACAACTGATAACAAATTGACATTAAATGACCACAAAAATGACATTAATGAAACTATAATTCAAATAATTAATTGGCTTAGAAATAATAATTTAATTATCAATATTGACAAAACGAATTTAATTCACTTTAATAATATACAAAGTCTGACATTAAATATAAATTATGAAGGATAAATACTTAAAAATACAACAACAATGAAATTCTTGGGTATAGAAATTGATCAAAAATTAGATTGGAAACAACAAGTTAAAAAAGTGTGCAACAAAATCAATCGTTTCTCATTTGCAATTTAAAAATTGAAAAAATAGCAGGAAGGAGTACAGCACTTATTGCGTACTTTGCTTACGTTGAATCAGTCCTGCGATACGGACTGACCATATGGGGTTAATAGCACGGACATAAAAAAGGCGTTCATTGCACAAAAAAGTGTGTTAGAGAAATATTTGGTACTGCACGTGACGAGCCATGTCAGCCTTTGTTTAAATCTTTGAACATATTGACACTTCCTTGTTTATATATTTTTGAAGCGGCCAAAGGGGAATGCCAACCGTTCATAGACACTTCGGCCATGGGTGCACACATATAAAAGCATATGGAAATGATAATATGCAATTAAAAGAATGAAATGGTTAAGGAATTAGTTTAAAAAAGTCCGGAATTTTAAGATATAAAGGTTTTTATTTTTACAAATACAGTTTTTTAACAATAATTTTACTGTAATACATTTATACATAATCAAGTTTTGATAAGATCTGTAAGGTATTTTATGGTCTTATACATCATTTGTATCATACACTATCAGTACATCATCCAGGAATTGAGCAGGAGGCAGGAGGCAAAATTTTGATTTGTACGTGGTAGAGCCATGCTGCAGCTATATTAGTAGTATAGTTGTAGCACGAATGGGTCGGCTCGACCGGGGAAGGACCACGCTCTCACAGAATACCAGCGTAAAATAGCAGTTTAACACTGCTGTGTTTCGTATGGTGAGTGTAGAGAACCGGAGACCCTTTTTACTGGAAAAGAGACATTCCATCTTAGTCCTCACGGGTGACAACGCATCTGCATTTTATTCGTTATCAAGGATAGATGTAGATGTCTATGGGTCACAGCAACCACTTCCCATCAGGTGGACTGTGTGCTCGTTTGTCACCCTATCCTATAAAAAAAAAGGCAAAAGTCTGATGCCGTGCCCAACCCAAATACCATATTACTGTCATAACATGGACATATCATCCTACCGTTCGACGGCTGACAATACAATAATTGCAACAATACTTTTAAATTGGACTTCTACCAGAATCATTGCCACTAATTATAATATGAATAAAATATAGTTTACGACTGATGTGTCAACTTGCGATTCAGATGACAGGGGCCTAGCTACCTGTATAGGACAGTTAGGTACTATACTCTTTGGGCCTAGCTGTCAGATACGATGTTGTCACTTAACAGACATAAATTCGATAAATCGATATCGATTTTTTATTCGATTTAAAATAATAATCTTTGAGGCGCTTTAAGTTCTATTTTAAATATATTTTTAAGAACAGATAAGAATTACAGTTAAATTGTGCAGTAGCGTTTTTGTTATGCTCTAAAGAATTAATGGTAAGTCAACTAGCAATTCGCTTGTTTAATTATCATAACATCATAATAATTATCGAAAAATAATACCATAAAAAATCGAACGAAAAAAAGAGAATCGATTTTTTTAACGAGATTTGTAATTGGCAACACTTTTTATGCTATCCACAAACTAATGAAACGGATTTACGTAATTTCAGTTTTATCTTTTCGGTACTTTTTTTTTGTACAAAAATGTTGCGATCTTGTTTGGATAAATGACTATAAAAAAAGATGTATTTTTTAACAAATGCAAATTGTTGGGCACTTCATGGCCAAAATTGGGCATTTCCATTTGAGACGTCTACAAACGAAACACCAGAAATATGAATAGGTTTGTTTCCGCGTTAATTCCTAAGAGTGCGAGATTACATAAAAATTGATATTGGATGTGTATGACAGTATATAATAAGATACCACAAGTAATTTGAGACCTACCTTTCATTCAATTTAAAAGAGAATTATACAAATTTCTCAGTGAAAAGTCTTTTTACACTGTAGAGGAATATTTGAACTACTATAGGTAATGGGAACTTGACAAACAAAGGGGATTGCTCGTTCCTGGCTTAACGTGGACAAGTTGTTCTGTAAAAAGTATTTTTTGTAAAAAATAATTAAATCTAAAATTAATATTTTTTAATTGTCGTCGTAGGAAAGTAAATGTAAAAACAAGTCGTTTAATAAGTATTTAAGTCGATTGAGTTCAAAACACGTCGCCATTTTTTTGGTTGGTGGCTGATTCTGTGTTGCTACATTAATAATAATTGTGATTAGTCTTAATAATCGATTATTAAAATAATCGATTTCTAAATCAGAGTAAAAAAAATATTTTCTTGAAAATGTGCAATCAAGTGATGTTCAGAAGGTTTTTATTACATTTATTTTCCTTTAAGTACATAAAAACAAACAAAACACCCAATGTTTTGGCCTGCAAATCATTTTACATCCGATTATAATATTAGTTCGGTTGTTGTCAACTCAATTTTTTTTATAATGATTTCTTATATTTACGCGAACACTACACATTTAATTAAACTACTTTTACGGATTATATCGCGTTTAATTAACTTATTTTATTAATTCCCGACGTTTCGGGTGCTTTACAGCACCCATGGTCACGGGGGACTGAGGTGATTGACGTCCCAATGTCAAAGTTAATACTCTTCCTTCCACAATAGATAGCCAGATGTAAGGCAATGTCTAAGCAGTACTGCATATTCTGCTGGCATGTTGTTTTCCTCTAGTTTCCTAGTTACAATTAAGATGCAGTCTTCAACAGCTAGGCATGTAAATGAAAACATGCCAGCAGAATATGCAGTACTGCTTAGACATTGCCTTACATCTGGCTATCTATTGTGGAAGGAAGAGTTTTACAAGCAAGTAGATGGTGTTGCAATGGGCTCACCGGTATCTCCCATTGTCGCCGATATTTTCATGGAGGACTTTGAGGAGAAAGCCTTGCTTACTGCACCAGTAACTCCAAGGTTCTACAAGCGGTACGTAGACGATACTTTCACAATTTTACCATCAGACAAAGTAACTGCATTTTTAGAACATCTTAATTCCATAAACTCTAAAATTCAATTTACTATGGAGTTAGAGGCAAATAATTCTTTAGCTTTCCTAGATGTATTAGTCATTCGCAATCCTAACAACACCATAGGTCACACCGTGTATAGAAAAAAGACCCATACAAACAGATATTTAAATGGTGAATCCCACCATCATCCTTCACAGTTGGCTACCGTGGGCAAATCTTTGTTACAGAGAGCACGAGGATCTGTGACAGCAAACACCTGGCCGCCGAGCTTCAGCACGTCAAGCAGGTTCTGCACGACAACAAGCTTCGGGTCCCGCGCCTACGTCACAGTGACCGAGTGAAGCCGGCCACAGTCGAGCGTGTGCCTGCTGTACTACCATATGTCAGAGGTGTCACAGACAAGATTGGCTACATCTTGAAGCGAGCTTCTATAAGAACATTCTTCAAGCCGCCGAAGAAGATTAGTCAGTTCTTACCATCCGTCAAGTGCAATATTCCTCTACAAGATGCAGGAGTGTACAAGCTTGATTGTGAATGTGGTCTCTCATATATAGGGCAAACAAAACGATCTATTAAAACCCGCATAAAAGAACACATAGCTGACGTGAAGCACCAACGTTCCGGGAAGTCTGCAGTTTGTGATCATATCCTAGACGGCCCCCGCCATTACATTAGATTTGATAAACCACAGATTCTCGCGAAAGAACATCGATTCCTGCCAAGGATGATATGAGGCTATTGAAATTAAAAACATCCTAATTTCAATAGAGAGGGAGGCTGGGTACTACCACCTGCTTGGGATCCTGTAATTAATAAAATTAAAACTAAACCCAAGCATACCACTGCAAGACTTCAAGACACAGTTAGTTCGGGAATTAATAAAATAAGTTAATTAAACGCGATATAATCCGTAAAAGTAGTTTAATTCAATTTTTTTTATTACCTGGCCACACCAACTGTCAATAATGATATGTATACAGTGAAAAAAAAAATTCGCTTTGCCTCTTTTTTTTGTGAATGTTGTTTCGGTTATTTTTGCGAAGTATTTTGCTTTTGTTATAATGGACTCCGATACCGCTCCAATTGAAGATCCGGCTTTACCGTTGGACAATGAATGAAATGTAAAGCTCATGACGATGACCCTGGCCGTTAAACGTTGAACCGGCTTTAAATGACAAGAAATACTCATAATTGTAACTTTTTTAAGCGACAAGTTTTAGCATTACACATGCTAAATATGAACTATATTTACACTCTCCTGCAACCTTATTACTATAATTCGTTTCTTTGAGGTATAAACTATTAAAAACCCCAGTCATTAAATATTATAGTTAATGTTCACGTTGAGCCAAATTACCTTAACAAACTGAGCAATTCCCTTTAATGGACCAATTATTAAATGTTTATTAATTATTTCCTATTTATTGACTACTTGTTGACATTTTGTTATAGACACTCTACTCTTAAATATTATTATCCCGATATCTTATAGTTCTAAAGATTTGCATGCTATTAATAACGGCCGATTAAGCGGATGTTTAATTACTATGACCATCTTCAATGTACCTTAACCAAACGCAAATAAATATTTCATTCATTCATTCATTCATCGGTGTATTTTCATAAAACATCGAACCAATGAAAACATACCATAATGGTAAAAAGGTATAATTACCTATAACTATTAATATTATAACTTCTTAATCAGAGCAAACAAAACATGCTCTGATTTAGAAGTTATAATATTAAATCTATTTGTGGCGCTAGTTGCCAGCTGTCAGCCCCCTAAGCGGAATTAAGAAATTGTCATTAGCTAGTTGGCAACACTGTGCAATTTAAAAAAAATCGTCTGTTCTGTCTTGGTGAGCTTTGAATAAAAACTTTAAATTACATTTGATTTTAACTGTCGTGATTGTGCATACTTTACAGAACGGAAAAGAATTGTTGTTTGTGAGGAAAACTCCATCGTTTCCGTACATGTTTTTGCAAAGTCTTGCAAAAGAACTCGACATAGGACTTTAATACCGGAATTTTTATTTTTATTAAAAAGGACTAACAAGTCCTTTTTGCAATAATAACAAAAAAATTACAATATTACGCATTGTCTTTATTTTTTCAATTAAAATTAAAAAAGTTTTTTTTGTTACATAGATGCCTTAAGTATTTTAGGTACCAACCAACCAACCAAATCTAAGAAATACCTTTTGACGCTTCACATTAATCATTCCGCAATAACTTTGTCTAAGCGCACTCACACGATTTAAAAGAACCTTTTACGTAAATCCAAAGAATTATGAGGTTATCTTTATTTCGTTACAACACGTTTAGTTCTTTATCACTAATTTAAATTCAAATCTTTCAAACAAAGCAAAATATAGAAAATTTACCAGAATCAACTTTAATGCTTAACGTTGTTGTCAATGATATGTCGTTAAGCACGTTACTGTAGTGTTTGGATGATTAAAATTCATGAATTTTAATCAATTTTGAAATATTCAAATAATCGAACCTTTACATTTTTTTAAATTAATTATTTGCTTGTTTAAAATTTTGTATTTAGAGTTGCATAAATTGTATAAATCGTGAATTAAACAAGTCTAATTATTTTATAATTTCTGTGAATCCAACTGTGGCAAAGTTGCGAGTAAGTTTAGACGATGCCGGCTTGTACAATGGTAGTATAGATTCAGTGAGAACCATTTGAAAAGGAATTGGCTTACGATATCAAAAAATTGACAAATACAAAATAATAATTTAGAGACATAAATGCAAAGAATATAATTATTACGTAAAATTAAAAATGAAACCAATAGGGACAACGTTATCAACGTTATATTCATTGATGAAACATGGCTAAACACCAACCTCACTGTACCGCAGACATGGACAGAAGACAAGTGCCCGTGGTAAAAGGTGGGCGCCTCATAATTTGCCATGTGGCATCCACCGGAGGAAAATTTGTAGAAAATATAACTACTACACAAGCAATAACTGGGCCAAAGTGATGGAGAAAACAAAGAAAATTGTTTGGACGACTATGAAAGAGACATTCATTTTGAATGCATTATAGAATAATAATTAATTTAAACAACAATAATGATGATGACAGCTCAACTAGTTGTAATGAAAGTGATTAAATAAATTTGTTTTTAATCTAGTGCAGTCTTTAATTTATACATATAACTTCATCTCTTGAAATTAGCAATAAGCAATAAATATGAAATCAAAAATCGTCCCCCTACTAGATAGAGTGACGACCTGCTAAGACATGCAGGAAGTCGCTGGATGCAGGTGGCTCAGGACCGTGCTTTGTGGCATTCCTTGGGGGAGGCCTGTGTTCAGCAGTGGACTTGTCAAGGGCTGTAATGATGATGATGAACAATAAATATGAAAATACTGATAAATTTTGTGTTTCGAGTTATCCGTTTCTAGTTTATTTTGTTATTAATCTAGATAAAACTGTAAATCATTACCAACTCTTAAAGAATCAAATATTGTAGGTACCAATTTTTCAGTTGAAATGCCTAGATCGATTAATGTAACAGCTGTTAAAAGGTATTTCTTAGATTTGGTGGAGTGGAGATTTGTAAGTCATCTACCCAAAGGATGTCTGAAAGAGATCACTTATAGCGATAAGGCCACTAAAAGTGTATATTTCGGTTGTGTTGATTAGTTCTTATGATACTTTGTGTTTTTTGAAATAAAGAATATCTATCTATCTAACATCCTTGAACACACACGCACACACAAAAGGCGTGCGGGTAAAGAGAGTGCTGTTGCAAGAATAGTAGATCATTCGAAATTGCCGTTTGTTTGTTTGTATGGAGTGTCAGGCGGTTGACTACAGCTTTATAAAATAAAGTTGGAAAAAGTACTCGATTTCGAAAAACCATCGATGTTTCTAACCGATGCATCGAAATATCTCGTAATTGCACCATCGTTAAAAATGCATAAAATTCAATATTAACTGCAAAAAGTTAATAAAACCAAAGTTAGGTCACCTGCGTAAACCAAGAGTGTGTATGAGGCTATATGATTGTATGATATGTTATTATATGATTGTATGAATACTTTGAATGAGGCCTACAATAACTACCAACTAAAAAATAAGTGACAGTAGTATGTAAGAAAGATCGTCCGTGCCAATCCCGCAAATGAAAAGTAAAGCTATAGTAGTAATGCATATAAGTCGTTTTCTTCATAAAATGTTTATTTTTAACACTTTACAATAACATTACAAAGTTATAATGCAGCTTTGCAATTCTATTTAGCTGTGATGGTTTTCCTTTTAACTTCATTATATATACTTCTAATACTTTGTAGTGTATACTTTTCACGTTTACAAAAACAGCGGTTTAATTGGTAGAGGGAGGGACACACGACTCTAATGAAAAATACCACTTTAAAGCTAAATATTTCACAAACGGATCCCTGAATCGAAAAGATGTTGTTCCACACCCCCAGTGTTTTTGAAAGACCTATCCAACGATACTTCACATTATGGAATAGACGGGTAAAAAAAATCATCCTCCATTTACTTGTATAGGAAGTACCCAAAAATAAAAATGTTTTTCAAGAATTTATTTCACAGTTTTTTAGGCGTGATTAATATCTATAACTATGCTAAATTACAGAGTTGTAGTACCTAGGGTCTCTGAGCAAAACCGCGGAAGGACGGACGGTCGGAGCGATGGACATGGCGAAACTATAATAGGGGCTACACACGATCACTTTTAATTGTCAGTTTTGACTGATCAGTTTTGACCTTCGAGCATAGAAAATAGATGAGCCGCCCAGAGCGTCTATATGTTTTCATAGGTTATACAAATATGATTAAATTCGACATTGAATTGTCAATACGCTGCCTATCTCTTTTTCACTCAGCTAAGTATAAGTCTAAGTGTCATTCATAAATGAAACAGATAATAGAAATTGTTTCGTATACTGGTAAACATTTTTAAGAATACGTCATTTAACCCCACCTTGCGGCCGATTCCGCCATTTATTGTTTCATTTGTTTCAGATAATCAGTTACTATACTCTTTGCAGATAATTCAGATTTGCAGTTATGAAAAGTTGTTTGATATTTCTTAATTTGAAAATTTTGCGAATTTTTAAACAGTTTATGAAAGTTATTAGTGAATTTTCCAATTCATTATAAAGTACAAAGATGACTAAGTGTTGTGTAAGAGGCTGTGCCTCAAAATATAGTCAAAAATCACGCGAACTATCATTTCATAGGTGAGTGATTTTGTGTTTGCTGTAAATATAATGTAAAAGAGTGATGTTACATTGTTAACATAAATTCTTTCAAATTCTTTATTAAGGTTTTTATTGATTTATTCTGTCGTATTATGTGAAAAGGTTTTGCGTTATGCATTGCATTATTTCGGTGTCATGGGTCTGAGCAGTGAGCATAAATGGTTAACTAAATTATACGGAAACGCAGTTACATTAATGTTAGGTACCTACGGTACTTACATAATAAAAGTGAAGCAAAGCAACAAAGATTACACAAAGTACAATCTAGCATCTGTAATCTCTCTCGGTAGGCAAACATGCAAATACCTCAGAGACTATGGACATTATTACTTGACAGCTGGAGAACCCACTTTGTTATATATTATATATTGGGTGTTACAAAACTACCCTTTTTTGTAACACCCAATATATAATATATTAGGTGTTATAAAGCCGAAAGGAGGTTAAATGGGGCTTTATAATGAGTCCATTCACAATATTTAAGAATCGTAGTAACGCTGTATAACATACCCCAAAAAAATAAAAAAAATATTATTATTTTCACTGATGTGCAAACCCTATTTCAGAAAAATTAAAGAGTAAACTACGCAGAATGTACCTACATTTCTACCTAATTTGCGGAACGACAAAAATTTTAAAAGACCTAACCTAACGAAACAACCTAAACAAACACTTACTTTTTCATAATAAACTTCAAATTTACAGAAATGGCTCAAAGTGTGCCGTTTCTGTATCATCTCCTGTGTACGGCGATAGTGATAAGGGTGATGATTGTCGTCACGAAGAATTCACATACACAATAATGTATTTACTTACACGAAATAAAGAGGGATCAATCATCATAGAAATATTTAAAAAAATATTAAAAATACAATATTTTCTTTGAATTAAAATCACATTTTCCAACATTCTACTGACACTTTTTAAACTAACTGACTACCAACGTCGTTATTTGCCATGCTACACTATTGTTGAAAGCTACTAAGAGCGGAAACATTGCAAATGTCGAATTTTAATAGTTATTAAGCAAAATATTAAGTACTGGGTCCGTTGGACCCATTAGCGACTCCTTAAGTGTTAAATGTAAAATATGCATCAGGTATGGTGATTATGTTTTAAGATAATTAAAATTAACAATATGGATTCGAGTAAATCTGATTATTTTCAAAACAAAGCTGTAAGTCAAACAATTCATGAGGACTACAAGAACATACTAACAACTATGATTTATAAAGTAATGAAATATGAGCATATATTACATTTATTTTTCAGGCCTAGTTATCAAATAAAGAAAATATTCTAAAGAGTGTTAATTCTCAAGAGCAGAGTAGTAATCAGGTAAAAACTTTGTTGCTTACATAATACTTAATAGTATAAGTCTATGATACTTATTTATGTGTTTACCCTTTAAATGAGATGTGTAAATAAGGGGAAACAAAGCAATTAAGTAGGTGCCTGTCTAATAACTTTTTCCTTGAGTATTGTATAAAAGATTCAGCTAATGAGTTATAAAGCATTAACTTAACTTTGAAGGGTATGCAGTTCTTAAGAATTGTAATATTCGCTAAAAATTGCCTTAGCATATTATAAACATATTCTATATGATAGTTACAATTGAATTTGTTATCTATAACAAGACCAAGATATGTCTGGGTGTCCACAGTTTTTATGAGAGGGCAGTCACATGTAGTAGTCAGGCGGTGCAAGCAGTTATGGTTGTGTGCAACTATGTTTTTGGCAGGATGGCGCTTGATGTGCGGAGATTTGATAACAGATTTTTTTTGGGATTTAGTACTACAGCGCCACCATACACCATCTTAAAAAAGAATCTACATCAGACTGCAGAAGAGAAAGAGAAGAGGCTTTTTCTGGATTCTTATCTGTTGCTAAGAGGCATGTGTCATCTGCAAACTACAACTGCAGAGTAATTAAGGCAGTTAATCATTTCATTAACATAAGTCAAAAAGTGTAAGCACCCCAAAACTAATCCTTGAGCGGTGCCTACCGTCACTTCTAAGGGTTCACTTAATGAATTTTCAATTTTTAAAGTATATCCTATTTTTGAGGTAGTTTTCGCACCATCACAGCAGCGGGCCACGCACTCCACAGTGATCTTATTTATTAATTGCCGGTGTTCTAGAGTATTAAATTAATGTATTAAATTGATTTTTTATTAGTTTTGTTCTAAGAACCTACAGTCTAAAATACTTTTTATTTAAAATGGTTGTGCGTTCAAATTATTTTTAACTTTCATACTTTTAGGCTCAAGTAGTACCGCTGAAAGTGGATTCTGCTTTCAAACACCGTCTGACACCAGGACCTTCCAGATTACCAGTAAGATTCAGTTATCCTTTTATATGATTTAATATTTATATAAGTTGGTGATTGTTTATATAAGTGTCTTGACACTCAATGTCGAGAGTGTACAGGACGATAGGCCAATCCATAACTGTTTTGTTAAAAATAAGAAAAAATCCACGTCTCTTAGTAGTGATAATAGGCATATTTTTGAAAATGTTAAAAATCATCCCCATCTTTAGATACTATGGTCGGAAATTTTCGCAATTTCATAGTGATTTTTATAATATTGTATTCCTTATTAACCCTGCTACTATAAAGTCACAATTCAAACAACAAAAGTCTTTAGTTTTGTGAAAATAATATTAGTTTGATTGAGTTAAGCTAAAAAAAATATGTCTCTTAATTTTGACACACCGTTTTTTAAAAAAAGGAAGTACTCTAGTAACCTTGACAAGTAATTTTAAAAGATGGCCTGTTTAGTCAAGATTCCAAAATGGTCAAAAAGTGCCATTTTTCTTTTCATAAAAAATATTCTATCCTCAAAAGGACTGTGTCGAATGAAGTTAACCTAAAGACAAAATTAAACAAAAGGAATTAATTTGATAATGTTATTGCATACTGTGCCTCACAGGACTGGAAATTCATTGGAATCTTGGTATAAAACAATTTCACATGAAGTTAAAGACAAAAATCCAATTTTATTAAAGTTTTTGGGATACTTGCAAAAAGACCAAGTTTTTCACTAACACATCTGTTGCAGCAAAGAAATTTGAAAACGATTGCAAATGTAAATTAGTGTTGGTAACTTCCTGGACGTATTGCAGAATTTTTAAATTACATAATAATATTATGTAAAAGGAGGAAGTTTAATTTCATTTAAATGCAATACGAAATATGATTTTCATTTAAGTTTTTAAAATTATTAATTAATAAAAAGTGTATGAGTATATTCATTGTTGAACCTGTTAAACCCCGTCTGGGGTGAATAGCAAGCGTTTCCGAGTATCCACTATCCACCCTAGGGTGCATAAACGGAATAACCGTATTATTTGCAATAGTTGACATGCTTGGCATCTTATTCGACGCGAGCACGAAAGTCTTTTCGGTGTGCAAATGTTCTCGTCTTAAGCTTTGAAGTTATCCAGTTCAAATTGACCCACATGAAATTGAGTTAAATTATCTTTTTTTATAATTTTCAGATTAGCACAACTTTAGTTACTAAATTAAAAGAAAAATTGACGAAACAAAAATAAAATTAAAAGGCTGAATGAAAAGTGTAGAAGACAATATAAGAAAATTGCCAATTTTTCTCAAATTTTGAAAGATCTGCAATCTAAACATCTATTAATTATTGAAAATACTATTTTCTTAGAAGATTGTGCAGGACCGAAGGACTTTTCAAGAAGACAAGTAAAGAAATTAAAAGGTTTGCCATTACCGAATCAGTACTCTCAAGAAATTAGAAAATTTGCTCTCACATTACATTTTATTTCGCCTAAAGCATACAACTTTGTACGACGGACCTACAATACCTGTTCCTGGACCAATACTTTGTGCGCTAACTATAGATGAAATGAGCATAAGAAAATCGTTAACTTGGGATGCTACAAAAATGAAGTTTTATGGTTGTGTGGATACAGGGACTCTTTTGGACAGTGACTCTTTAGGAGAAGCTGGACAATCTTTAGTTCTAATGTAACAGCTATAAACCAGTCCTGAAAACTTCCCATTGGCTATTTTCTAATATCAAGCTTAAATGGTAATCAAAAAGTAAAACTTATAGAAACGCATCCGGTTAACAGAAGAGACAGGGGTCATTATTGTATCTTTAACTTGTGATGGGCTAGCTACAAATTTTAGCATGCTATAGTCATTAGGATGCAAAGTAATAACAAAAAACCCAAAAGTAACATGGTTTCATTACAGCAATTCCACAATAGATGTCTTTCTGGATCCCCGTCATGCTATAAAATTAGTTAGAAATTCCTTTGGGGAGTTAAAGGTCTCTAAAGATGTTCAAAAAAGAAACATAGACTTTAGGTATGTAGAAAATCTTCACAATTTGCAGGAAAATAAAATTTATACAGAAATAAGAAAAGGACTCGTAGAATTTTGTAAACAAAAAATGAAAGTTAAATTAGCCACCCAGTTAGTAAGCACTTCTGTTGCAGACGCCATGAATTTTTGTGAATTCAATTTGAAATTAAAAGATTTCCAAGCAGGGTTGGCATGAATAAATCATTTTGATTTAAATCATGATTTAAATCACGATTAAAATCAAATGATGTTTTCAATAAAAATCAATGATTTAATCAAAAATGTTTAATTTCCTTTATTTCACAGAAATCAACATTTAAAAAAAAACAGATTTAGAAAGAATATATATTTTTTTATATGGTAGAGCCATGCTGCAGCTATATTAGTAGTATAGTTGTAGCACGAATGGGTCGGCTCGACCGGGGAAGAACCACTCTCTCACAGAATACCAGCGTAAAGTAGCAGCTTAACGCTGCATTGTTTCGTATGGTGAGTGTAGAGAACTGGAGACCTTTTTTACTGGAAATGAGGCATTCCATCTTAGTCCTCACGGGTGACAACGCATCTGCATTTTGATTCTTTATTGAGGATATACACAGATAAGTGTCTATGGACTACAGCACCTACTTACCATTACACTCAATGGTAAGTAGGTGCTGTGTACTCGTTTTTTATCCTATTTTTTTGTATAGAATAAGGGTGACAAACGAGCACGCGGCCCACCTGATGGTAAGTGGATACTGTGGCCCATAGACATCTACATCTATCCTGGATTAAGAATCAAAATGCAGATGCTTTGTCACCCGTGAGGACTAAGATGGAATGTCTCGTTTCCTGTAAAAAGGGTCTCCGGTTCTCTACACTCATCATACGAAACACAGCAGTGTTAAGCTGCTATTTTACGCTGGACACGACGCATTCCATCTTAGTCCTTAGGGGTGACAACGCATTTGCATTTTGATTCTTAATCGAGGATAAATGTAAATGTCTATGGGTCACAGCAACCACTTACCATCAGGTGAACTATGTGCTCGTTTGTTACCCTATCCTATAAAAAAGAAACATCCACCACACTAATGGTGTCACATTTTTTACTATTTCTTCTGCGAACATCACACTTCTAAATTAATATAAAATTATAATATAATGTAAATATTGAATTAATAAACTTTTAAATACGCTTAGCTTAATAAGGCTTTTTGATACTAGAGAGTCCTGTACCTATTAAATGTTAAATAGTATGAAGAAATGTTTATTGAATTAAAATTTCATGTGTAAAATTTAAACAATAAAATTAACATCAACCGATTAAAAATAAAAATTCAATACAAAAGTAGGTAATATTTTTAACTGTTAAAAAATGAACAAATAACTTTAAACAAATAAATAAATTTAACCATTAACGCTGTGTCTAATTCACATGTCAGACAAAAGGGAAATCTCCGCGCTGTGTCCGCGCAATCCCTTGAGAGTGCATTTCGATTTGCGAAAAAAATATAGTTAAATTAAATAATAAAATCAAAAAATCAAAAAAATCGTGATTAATTAGGATTTTTTCCAACCCTGTTTCCAAGGGAGCCCTGGTACAGACAATTTTATTAGAATAATGAATGACTTATTTGATATTCTAAACAGTAGGTCCATTCGTCCTCCAGGTTGGAAAAGGGCAATTTGTTCGTCAAATATTTAAAAAAAAAAGTTACAGACTATATACGTCCCACTGCTGGGCACAGGCCTCCTCTTATTTCTGAGAGGGTTTTAGGGCAAGGAAATGTGCGCCGCGCTGCCCCAATGCGTGTTGACGAACTTCACATGTCTTAGAAATATATTTTTTTTTGATTTCTCAGACATGCAGGTTTCCTCACGATGTTTTCCTTCAACGCCGAGCACGTGGTAAATCAGCACTTAAAATTGCAATTAACAATTTCATTGGTGCCGGCGGGGATCGAACCCGGGTTGCTCGCGTACTGTGAAACTTACAGCGAGCGCTAACCATCTGAGTTTCCATCTGATCAAATATAGGACTAACAAATTGCTCTTATTTTCTTTATATTTCTTTTAAATGTTTCCCACACACTAGGATTTTCTCCTGTATTGTGGAGACAGTTTACAAACATAAATTGCACGAGGACAAACATACAGACCCAGAACAATTATTTGTAGGCCATAAAATACATCTTTCATGTGGGATTCGAACCCACAGCTCGTAGCTCTACAACTCTTTACTAAGCCAATGCACCACGGAGTCATCGAGAGTAGGTTTCCAATAAAAAATAAGAATAATGGGTTGATAAAAGCATTGCTCGACTCTGGCAGTTGGGTTTCGTTTAATTCTTCATATTTGGTTATAATAGTACTGTGATGGGAATATACAGTGGTACTAATATAATAAAAGAAAAGGCACAGTTCATTGTCCATTTCTGTATTTAATAATTTTATATTAAAGTTTGATTGTTGTATTGTTGATAAAACCACAGGTAATATGCCACAGTTGAATGTTAATAAATAAAATTTAAGTCTACTAAAGAATATTGAATTAGCCAATAAACAGTTTTACAAAGACCAATCTCCATATTATTGAGTTGCATCGTGTTGTCATGCATTTTGTTCAATCGGTTCGTTTAAATATAATTACCAAAGATACTTACTCAGTATTCAAAAGACAACTTATTGAAAATTATATACTGTGTCTTACATACTTTCCTATTCCATTCATTCGTTTCTATTTAATTTTATTTAAGTAATTGCTTTTATTATATTAATTTATTATAAATATGCATGTGGCAGTGTAATCATGTGTATGGTTTAAATATATTATGTGTGCGTATTGACTTAAAATTGTATAATGACAAATATTGTCAAGTTTACATAATGATTTCTTATATTTACGCGAACACTACACATTTAAATAAAACTAGTAACACATAGCTGATGTGAAGAATCGACGCTCCGGGAAGTCTGCAGTCTGTGAACATGTACAGGATCACCCCAGTTACTACATTAGATTTGATAGACCACAAATCCTCGCTAAAAGAACACCGATTCCTTCCAAAGGATGATTCGCGAGGCTATTGAAATCAAATACATCCTAATTTCAATAGAGAAGATGGTTGGGTGCTACCATCTGCTTGGGATCCTATAATTAATAAAATTAAATCCCAACCCAAGCATACAACTGCAAGACTTCAAGATACTGTAAGTTCATACTGTGTAGATCGGAACAAAAATTAATAATTCTTAATCTGGAGGTAACCGTGGTTAACTATGACATCGGGACGTCAAATACCTCAGTCCCCCCCGTGACCATGGGTGCTGTAAAGTACTCGAAACGTCGGGGATATAAAATAAGTTAATATATGCGATAAAATCCGTAAAACTAGTTTTATTTCATTGTCAAGTTAAGTTTTGGTTTAATTTTTATTGGAACCCACGGAAGATCAGCGTCGAAGTACTTTGTCAGTACCAAGACTATGCTGAGTTGGGTACCTTTTTAGTAACCATTTATCAAATTTATATTATGTTTTTATTGTAAACGAACTGCTGAAATGTGTTACTAAATAAACTTATTTTCTTTCTTTCATTGAATAAAACTACTTTTACGGATTATATCGCGTTTAATTAACTTATTTTAATTAATTCCCGACGTTTCGGGTGCTTTACAGTACCTTGGTCACGGGGGACTGAGGTGATTGACGTCCCGATGTCAGAGTTAACCAGGAGTACCTTCAGCTTTTTTATTATTAATTTTGGTCCGATCTACGCAGAATGAACTAACTGTGTCTTGAAGTCTTGCAGTGGTATGCTTGGGTTTAGTTTTAATTTTATTAATTACAGGATCCCAAGCAGGTGGTAGTACCCAGCCCTTCATTGAAATTAGGATGTTTTAATTTCAATAGCCTCACGTATCATCCTTGGCAGGAATCGATGTTCTTTCGCGAGAATTTGTGGTTTATCAAATCTAATGTAATGGCGGGGCCGTCTAGGATATGATCACAAACTGCAGACTTCCCGGAACGTTGGTGCTTCACGTCAGCTATGTGTTCTTTTACGCGGGTTTTGATAGATCGTTTTGTTTGCCCTATATTTGCCTTTCTTTCAATAATTATATTCTTCCAGATGCTGCTCCATCATCAGATTGACATTGCTTAGCTGCGAAACACCTGGCCAATTTTTAGTTAGCACACAATTTGGTTACATTACAGCAGGGAGTGTGCTCGCAGAACCTTCATTATAATCAGCTGTTTGTCTGAAACCAATGACTCAAAGGTTGGTCAGTTAGATTCAATTACTTCTTTAGAACAAGATGACATAAATAAAAATTTAAGGCAGTTTTGGGAGTCTGCGAGTATTCGGTTGTCTTGGAATCAAATTGATAGTGGGTTGCCTTAACCTTGAAACAACCCACAACTGCATTTCATCTTGGTCTTTTTCACCTGCATTGCAGCGTTTTTATAACCTACAAAAGAGATATTTACAAAATGGTTTACTTTATCAGAAATATAAGGAATTTATTAAAGATTATTTTGACCTGGTACATGCAGAACCCTTTGATATTTCTAAATATTTAGGAGGGTGTTTTGGAAAACAATGTCAAATTGATCAAATTTTTCAGGAAGTAATTAAAACTATAAAATGGAAATATTGGAATAATAACTAAATTAGATATTTTTTTATTTTATTTAATAAAAGTACATAAAATAAATAATAACACAATAGGTATTTTTTAATTTTCTATGTATTAGTTATTTTTAAGTTTTTAGTTTTTCTGTTCTTTCTAAGAAAAATTGTAATGTTTAGAATATTACCAGTAAAATACATATTTCTGATGACAATGACTGTTGGACATTCCTCTTGAATTTAATTTACACACAACAAGATATAGAAACAACCAAACAGTGAGTTTATACAATGGTTTTACATATTCCATAATTTACTGAAACATCTTCCAGAAGGCCCATAAATGAAAATATTATTTTAAAAAAGGCAAACTTTCGCATACATTACTACCACTACTAATGATAAATGATATACATGATTTAAACGTGGTAGATGCTGCAGCTATATTAATAGTATAGTTGTAGCACGAATGGGTTGGCTCGACCGGGGAAGGACCACGCTCTCACAGAATACCAGCGTAAAATAGCAGCTTAATGCTGCTGTGTTTCGTATGGTGAGTGTAGGGAACCGGAGACCCTTTTTACTGGAAAAGAGGCATTCCATCTTAGTCCTAAAGGCTGACAACGCATCTGCATTTGATTCGCAAACGAGGATAGATATAGATGTCTATGGGCCACAGCAACCACTTACCATCAGGTGGACTGTGTGCTCGCTTGTCACGTTTATCGTATAAAAGAAAAAGATAATAATAATAATAATAACAAAATATCTGGACCTGGCTCACGAGGTGACCGACATGTGGGGTGGACTGCCGACCGAAATTATACCTGTAGTCGTCTCTGCGAACGGGTTAATCCCAGTCAGCCTCTCGGGTCATCTGAGGCGACTGGGACTCCGTGACGGACCGCTCCAAGCTCAAATGCAGCGCGGCGGTGCTCCTCGATACCGCCCGCATCGTCCGCCGGTTTCTCTCCCTTTCCCCCTAACCCTCGGCCGTTTGGTCTCCCCTGCCGAGGGTTTCCATCTGGTTGGGTTTTTATTTATTTATGTATTATTTATTTATTTATGTTAGTATATTAAATATATATTTATGTTTATTTATTATTTCCTTTAAAATATTTATTCAGCCCAACCAGATGAGAATACTATATAAATACCCCAAAATAATAATAATAATATATATGATAACTACATGTATAATATAATATATAAACTAATACTGATTTAATACAATACCATATTACATTAATTAACAATGTGAAAAATAATTATCTTTTACATGTTACTTAAGTACCAACAAAGTTTCAGAATCTTTTAAGTAAGGCGGTTGTTTTTAAAAACTCTTGGTTTGTGTTACAATGTTACTTCAGACATTTTTTATATTAGCTGTCCTGAAAATGAAATAAAAGAAAGATATACTAGGAGGCAAGTGTTATCATTTATTAGTAAGTTCTTCGACATTTTTGGTCTAGTAGGGCTGTTATTTGTGTTAGCAAAAATTATATTACAAAAGATATGTACATTGCAATTGCAATGGGACGATGAGCTCCGTGATGAATTACAAAATGAGTGGAAATGTTTTGCTGAGACATATTAATGTAATTAATGTAATAGATGCTAAAAGGGTTGATTTAGTTGAGTTTGCCGATGCCTCTAACAGGGCTTATGGTTTTTGCTTATACATAAGAGTTTTTCATGGTGATTATACTATATCAATACACATGTAGTGTTTGAAATCTCAGATATGTCCTCACAATAAAGAGCTAAGCACACCCAGACTTGAGTTATATAGTGTTTTGTTATTAATGGGCATTTTTTTATTTTGTAGTCTCATTTTTTAAAAGTTGAGTAAAAAATAAAATTGATGTTTTTTCTTATAAAATTATTTAATTTAGTTCCTCAATGTGTGAATTACCTTTGTTTATAATAATAAAACATTTACTTAAAGAAGTTAGCAAAAGTTACCCACTGAGAAACAAAATGTTGGTTTGTAAAAAATATAATAAAACTCAATGTACATTAAAATTTTATATTTTATGATTTAAATAAGTAATGAGAAACAAATGAAGTAATGACGAATAAACACAAAACATAACTAAAGTGACTTGGGTATTTGGAACAGTAAGTCCTGTGAGTTACATTGCTGACTTTACCGCATACTTTTTATTCTTCTAAAATTAGTAACTACGATCATATGACAGTTACATTCCTTCTATAATTAATTAAACATTTTCATAAAACGACAACATATAACACTTGCATAGCAGAAAATCTAAAAAAATATTCAAAATCGATAAAATAAAATAAGGGGACAATCTCTCAATGGAACGTAACTAAAACGTAAAGCCGTGTCCATATTATTCAATTTAATTATTTTGGTTAACATATTAAACAAAAATGAGAAACGACGCCACATCTTATAAAGGCATTCTTGGTGAAGATTTAATTATTTTGAATTGTTATCAGGAAGATTCCGCTGCCCATCTCCCGTTTCATTTCGCTATGTCAACTGATACGGTATCCAAGGGATAAAATGACATGGATTATATACGGCAAAGAATCTCTCAGACACTAATACTTATTATTTATAGGTGTATATTATACTTGGTATTTATTTTTAACTTATACCAACAGCTTAATCTTAATCAGTTTTTATTACAGTCTATTTACGAGTAATTTTTAGAGTAAAACCCTGCGATAATCGCCTTTAACAACGACGAGGCGTAAAAAGATCCCTTTACTGAACACGCCAATATGGGTCGATGCCAAAGACATCAAAAAATATATGAATAAACACAAATATTTGATACATATATAGATGACTAGCGACCCGCCACGGCTTCGCCTGGGTGTAAATAATTAATGTGGCGTTATTTAGATTAATGACAATCAAATACCATTAAATTTTTTTTCAAATAAATTTTTAAAAAAATCTCCAAATTTTTCCGATAATAGGGTATTTTACACCATGTAAAAAAATCAAAAAATATACATTTATGATAGATTTTGTAAAAAGTAAACGAGAAATATTGATTTCTATTTATAAAAATGCATTATAAATTTTAAATTTCAATTTTAAGAATATTTTTTTTATATGTGCCTCAAATCTGCAAAACGCTGTAAAATCTGCAAAACTTATCCTATTTAGATATTACTATAAATCAGTCTTTACTAAGTTACTAACAGCTATTTCTATAATCAAAGAGATCAACTAATAACTGAATATAAATTATTAAAATCAATTACTTATAACAAAAATCACAGATATAATCACTACTAAGATTTAAATTGCCAGAGCATTTTATACAGTAGGGGAAAGTCGGGTAGCCCCGGACGGCGGGTAACCCCGGACATTTAAATTTCTAAGAAACTAAACACGTTGCGTAGGTAAAAGTTTATTTTAAATGTGCGCCCTGTGGAGTAAAAACAAATCCAACTCAGTTGCGGTGTGGCCGCCGAGCTAGTTACCCGTGAGTGTGTGTTTTGTTCCCGCCAAAAAAACTTCGTCGCTCCTGTCAAACTTCATTGAAGGTTACTAAATACAATACGTAAGTGTGCATACCTGTCTATTATTTAATGTTGTAGCCACTTTTATACATTTAAAGTTTGTAACAGGATTTTTAACATTTCTTGTACTATTTAAGAGATGTGTTTAAAAATGTTGCATGATAACGATCGGGTACTCCCGGACACGATAATGTCGGGTACCTCCGGACAGTGCTTTAAGTTTTGAATTTCGCAATATTGTGTCAACTATGTACAATTGTTTTGTCAGTTTGCTTTTTTTATGGAAAGTATTTTAAAATGTTGTTACTATTGTTGCAGAAAGAGCAAAAATATGCCGAAATTTAAGGGAAGAATTAGTGATAGAGGAAAATGGGACGAAAATAAAATGAAAGAAGCTGTTAAAAATGTGATGGAAGGCAAGTTATCTGTAAGACAAGCGGCAGACAGGTATGATGTACCAAGAAGCTCACTTCACGATCGCCTGAAAGTTTTGAAAAGTGGCAAAGAGGTTGCTTTTTACCCGAAGTTGGGGCGATTTGAATCCACATTTTCTGAAAACTTTTCTATGCAACTATATGAGCACGTTAAAGAACTTGACAATCGTCTTATGCCATTGAGTAGGAAGGAGTTTTTAAAATTAGCGTTTGATTTGGCGGAAAACCTCAAAATCCCTCATAGATTTAATAAAGAGAAGGGAGTCGCAGGAAAAGACTTCTTTTACAGTTTTAGCAAAAAATATCCGAATATTGTTTTAAGAACTCCCGAATCGACTAGTATTGGGCGGGCTGTTGGGTTTAACAAACCACAAGTTAGCCGTTTCTTTGGCCAGCTTAATCACCTTCAAGAGAAATATAAATTCCCTCCTTCTCGAATTTACAACGCCGATGAAACAGGGGTATCAAATGTGCATAAAAAT
The DNA here is from genome assembly GCA_029286625.1 of Parnassius orleans. Lineage (NCBI taxonomy): Eukaryota > Metazoa > Arthropoda > Insecta > Lepidoptera > Papilionidae > Parnassius > Parnassius orleans. The sequence continues at coordinate 457,837 of JAGSMP010000360.1, forward strand.
GATAAAGTCATTTCGATAAAGGAAAAAAACAGGTTGGTAAATTAACATCTGCAGAAAGAGGTCGAAACATCACATTAACTTTTGCGATGAATGTCACTAGTCATTTCATACCACCCCTTTTCATTTTTCCTCGGAAGAAAATGGATAAGAACGGTCGCTTGATGATAGGAGCTCCGCCAGATAGTATTGCTATACCTCAAGAGAGCGGATGGATGAACGGTGAGGTGTTCTTCCAATGGTTGCAGCATTTTAAACAGCATGTTCAGCCAACAGAAACAAATCCTGTCCTCTTAATTTTGGATGGCCACGCTAGTCATAAGGAGCTGGCAGTTATAAAATATGCACGTAATCATCACATTCATATGCTGAGCACACCACCTCATACAACTCATAAATTGCAGCCGTTGGACAGGACATTTTTTAAACCTTTTAAGTCTGCATTTGCAACTGCAAGTTCAGCATGGATGAGGCGAAATCCTGCAGCTAGAATCACTGACTATGATATTGCTGCACTTGTGGACGAAGCCTTTAGCAGAGCAGCAAGGTTGGATATAGCACAAAACGGATTCAAATGCACAGGAATTTATCCATTCAACCCTGAAATCTTTACTGACATTGATTTTTTACCATCAATGATGACAGATGTGATGCAAGAAGTTTCTTCCAAAGAAAATATGGCTAATCAGTTCTCAGCAGCACATTCTTTATCGCCAGTACCCTCCACTAGTCATGCACTATCTGCAAATGAACCGGAGCCTTCAACCAGCTCAACAGATTTATTGAAACGGCTGTCACCATTTCCTGATGCATCAAAAAAACGGTCGTTAACGCGGGCTCGAAAAACTCAAAGGAGCGAGATTATAACATCATCACCTTACAAGAAAGATGTAGAGGAAAGACAGAAAAGTAGAGACAATAAAAAAGATAAAGCGAAAAAACAAAAAAGTAAAGGCACTAAAAAGATGTTAAAAACAACTAAAATATTCATAGTCTTTCCCAAGAAAATCGAGAAGAAGAGACCGAATGCATCATATGTGGAGAAACATTTGAAGAGGACTGGATTCAGTGCCAGGAATGCAAAAACTGGGCCCATGAAGACTGTGTTTACATAGATTCTTCGGATGTTTATTTTAATTGTGATGTTTGTAAGGCCAAAAAATGATTAGGCCAGTATTGATTACTATGTCCGGGGCTACCCGCCGTCTTTTGTATCGTCAAAAAATAAGACCAAAGTATTTTCAATATATTTCTTTAAAAAAATGATATGATTACTAATTTTAATTACTATGATTAAAAAAGTTCCTAGTTTTACTTTAAGTGTAAAATAAAGACAGAAATTTTGTTTATTGATATTTTTATTTGCAATTCATTTTAGTGTCTGGGGCTACCCGAACTTCCCTTAATAGAAACCACATCGGGTACACTTGTTTAGGCAAGTATTAAAAAGATAATGTTTTTTACATTGATTACATGGTAAAGTGCGTTTAATTATTGTTTTCAAGGACTTACATTTTTCGGTTTTGCTCGCGGTGAATACAGTTTTGGTTGATATATTCTTAATATCTAATATGTTAATTTTTTGTTTTTTAGGAACAGGTTCATCCATGACATTTTCCATATTATAAAAAAGTTTATCAATACCTAGAGATTCGTTTTGGTCTTAACTTTTCAATAAATTATCTATAGCAATATGGTTGTTAAGATCCTTGGTCTCTGCGTATATTAAAGCATCTTCTAATTTGTGATCATTTACATCAGCAACATTATTCAAATTTATATTCAAGTCCAGGCTAATATCATTTAAGGAAAAGGGTTCTTGGTCCTCAATTAGAATCCGATTGAAATCCATATTTTCTTTGTTTGAATTAAGGTTTTCATCAGAGTTCTCAGGTATCGGTGAATATTCCAAATTGTTTTGATAGTTTTCATGCATATCAGCTGTAACCGTGATCACAACATGATCAGGCTCAGCTACTTTTGCGACTTTTATTGGAGATTTGTTGTATTTATACGTTGATGTAGCAGATGAATCAAAGTTTGAAGAGATTTGTATGTCCGTTTGATGATCAGAAGAAAAGTTAACAATCTCAGCAGGAGAATCGCATCTTTTGGTAATCTTTTGTAATATTCTGTTGTTAAAAACGTGTTTTCTCGGGAAAAAACAATTACAACAACCCCTTTGCAATGCCACAAAAACAGGACAGGCTTCTATATTTAATGCAAATTTTGTCATGTACACCAAGTAGATGACAAAATTTGATGTATTTTCATAGTGCCTTTTATTGTGCTGAGATTTTCGGGTATAATCTTTTAATATTATCAATATCTCTGTTGGGTATATATATAATTTTTACGACTTTCATACATTTTGAAAGATGCTCGTATGCTTGTAAACCATTCTCAACATCCCTGCCAAATGCGACTTGACGATCTAAGGCTCGCTTAACCGAACCTCCTATGCCATCCGCCACTCCTTTCCCATGACCTGCTTCAGAATACGACCAGGTGGTATAATCAAGCTTCAACTTTTCTGTGAATAAATTGAGCAGGAAAAAAATGTTTCTTTGACGATATTGGGAGGAAGAGCCATCGGAAAAGAAGTGCAGTATTTTTGTCAGCGGGTTTATTTTCTTGATCTCACTGATCACAGGCAAAAGATGTGCCCAAATGGCTGCAGGTTCATGTGCATTGTTGTCTGATATTGTACAAAACGACTGTGATTTCTCGGTACAATAAATCATTCCAGTATGTAACGTTATTTGGCTCTTAGAAGCACCAAAATGTTGAGCTTGGATTTCTTTCCCCATTTTGCAACCATAATTTTCGGAAAAATCACATATTATTAACGCTTCATGAGGCTTGAGGTTGTTAACACACTCTTGGTATTGTTTATGTTGGTGAATCAATTAATGAATTTTATATAATTTAATATTTTTTCAAAAGCTGATACCAAATCGCCTCGGCTGCCTTCTTTTTGTAGTTAAACTGTTTTTTTTGTTGTATATTCTTTAGAGATCTTGTTTTCTATTTTTATATATTTATGATCGCTAATACCCCACTGATGCCACTTTACCCGGTCTTCTAGATTTTCTTCCAATGAATCATAATATATTTCCTTGTCTTTGCACTCTGCATTCTCCATACATGCAATTTTACAGTATTAAAATTATTTAGGATGTGATATTTTTTAAGTGCATAAAACAACATATCAGTATTGTTGTGTTTAATGCACAAACACGTTTCTCTATTTTCAACCGTTGGGGATAAAACAAAAAAGGGTCTATATTTGAAAAATGTAGCTAGACTATATTTTCCTCCTTCTTCGCGATACATTTTATATAAGTTAGAGACTGTGTCGGTCAGATATCGAATCTGTTTCTTTTGTTTATTCAATGTGCGGCATTGCTTTTTCCCTGCTGTCATCCTACTCACGTCGTCTCTTATATAAAATGTTTCTATTACTTTTCTGATTTTGGTCTGCATTCTGCTTTGGAGTTTAATTCTTGCCAGACCTCTCAGGCCTAATAATTTCGAAAGAAAAGTTTTCTTAATGGAAGGTTGAACAATGTTGTCAAGAACAATTTTCTTGATATTGCGTTTTTCTTTTATAGTTTTGTATCCCATAAAAGATTTTTTTAATGTTGCTCCTAATATCTCCTCTCTTGCTTGTAACTTTAATGTTTTTACTTCAAGTTCCTTAAATTTTCTATCTGTGTCTAGTTTTTGACGATATAAGCGTTTCTTGTATGTGCTTACAGTTCTCGTTAAAGTTTCTATTTTTTTCAGAGCCGCCTTATATTTTTAAAAATAAGGCGGCTCTGAAAAAAATAAAAATCTTTTGGAGTCACTTCATTTTATTTAACTTTTTTTACTTAACTTTACTGCTAGTAGGTACTAAATATTTAAGATTTAAAATTCGATTGTTTTTATTTTTAATACCTAGTAATACACTCCTCCTGTATTATTTTTTGAACTGATAATAAGAATATAACTAATGAATAATGTGTATAATTTTCTACCGACTTCAAAAAGGAGGAGGTACTCAATTCGACTGTATGATTTTTTTTGTGTGTGTTACCTCATAACTTTTTTCTGGTTGAACCGATTTCGATGATTCTCTTTTTATTTGAAAGCTGGTGCATCTCATGTGGTCTTATATAAATTTGATCAATGTCTGCCCAATTGTTTTTGAGTTAATCTTAATAATTTAAATTGAAGTCGGTTGTACAATTTTTTAATTTTAATTATATTTTATTAGACCTGCCCTTAACACATCTCTCTTCTGCCTCCACCTTCATTTCCGGTTCCGATTCCGGTTCCGGTTCGGACAAACAAAATTTAAAAACTCCGCTTCCGAATTCGGTTCCGATATAACCACTTCCGTAACATCCCTAGTGCATATACATTACTTGAATTCCGTTCCAAGAGAAAGTTATGCGACACGTAGATTGCAGATACAAGTTTTGTAACTTTTTCAGGACATAGTTCTATAGGTTTTCTTAATATTCTAAATCTGTTTGCAAGCAAGCCAAACGCATTTTCTACTACACGTCGAGCTCTCGACAGTCTGTAGTTATAAACACGATTAGGACCAGGTTGGTTACGGAAAGGATAAGGTTTCATAAGATAAAGCTTCAATGGAAAAGCATCATCAGCAATAATGACATAGGGTACATTTTTGGTCCTACCGGGAAGTGGCTGAGGTGGTAGTATATTAAGGCTACCGTCGCTTAAAGCGTTTGAAAGTGAACAATTTGCAAATACGCCTCCATCGGAGATTCTCCCATTGCATCCAATGTCTGTGTAAATAGATTTGTGATTAGCATCAACTAATGCCATTAGCACAATACTAAATGTACCTTTATAATTATAGTACACACTCCCACTATGTTGGGGTGCCTTTATGACCACGTGCTTTCTATCTAATGCTCCAAAAGCATTTGGAAAATTCCATTTGTTTTCAAAATCTTCAGATATTTTTTCCAGCAATCTTCAGATGTAATTGCAGTGGATAAATTGTCAGGCGCTAATAAAATATGTAAATACGGAATTGAGGAGCCGAAATAAACTTCTGTTGGATTTGGATAAAATAATCATATAATCACCGATATTTGAGAAGGGGTTCCTCTTTTTTGAAGCTAAAAGATCCTAACACTATAAGATAACCACCACGTATTCTTAACTGGTTTAGGTATAAACAAAAAGGCTAAACCCGTTACGTAAAAATTAGCTCTTGATATTGTATCAATGTGTTGTTCTTCTACATTTTTCTAGCATTTTACTAGATGAAACACACATACAGACTTTATTGTCTAAGAGTCCGCCTGGGTAGATACGACACTAACACTTATTAATTTCAGTTGACAAGCTGCAGTGCGTGCACTGCTGTGTTTCGGTCTGAAGGGTAAATAAGTATTGTATAGGTACTTTAAGCGTGCTTAATTACTAATTCGTATAAAGAAACGCAGATGTTATTTGGAAAAACTGGAAATTCTATCCACATTTGAAATTTTAAAGAGTGTATGTACACTATTATAATTACATAAATTTTACATTATTGAAATGAAGCAACAAAAAGTATAGGTCATCATCATATATTTATAGATCGTACATACCTAGTGGTGAAGGAAAATATATTGAGGATACGTGAATGTCGGTATATATTTATATATACATATAAATAATGGAAGGTATTTCTCAACCTTCACAAAACCAGTTCCTACAGGAACTACACCTGCATCTGTTCACTGCCGCTGGTGAAAACAGGTCTTGTTTCTCGGCCAAAGGCTGAGTATAGCCAGTTAGCGAGGAATCACCGTCGGCGTTCTGCCAGTGGATATTTTTCGTATTGGGTACTTTCATCCTTCAAAATGTAAAACGTCATCGACTACGGCACAGCTAGGTAGAGTTACCGTAGGTTACAGGTACCATGAAATTACTAAACTTCGTAAAATTAAAAATTTCTTTAGATGGTTTTATATTCTGTAGATGGACTATCGGGAGAACAAGAGTCAGCTTTAGTACTGCAGTGCTTGGAGCTGCTTCACTCAACAGGAATACAAGTTATATCCATGACTTTTGACGGTTGTCCGACTAATATAGCTATGGCAAAAAAAAACTAGCTTGTTCCTTGAAGTTCATAATATGGTGACAGATTTTAAACATCCGTTACAGGGAAACTTGTTAGTATTTCTCTCGACGCCTGCCATATGACTAAAGTTGTTAGGAGTTCGTTTGAATCTAGTGATAGTTTTAAAGATTGTAATGGGAACCATGTGAAATGGTCACATTTAGTTAAGTTAAATAATTTGTAGGAAAAAGAACATCTTCATTTAGCGAATAAACTTAAACGAGGTCACCTATTTTTTTTAAATAAAAATTTTGATAGTAAGATTAGCAACCCAGCTGATGAGCAACAGTGTTGCAGATGCATTGAAATTTTGCTGCCAGTTAAATCACATAGAATTTTCAGATGTTGATGGTACAGTAACTTTTTTGAAAAATTTGAACAATTTATTCGATGTTCTCAATTCACGGAATATGAACTAAAATTATTTCAATAACCTTTGTACTTTAGAAATAAAGAAAACATTTTTAATTTTTTAGGTTAAGTTGAAAATTATTTAAAAACTCTTAAACTTGATGACGGGCAAGATGTAATAAAAACGAATAAAAAAACCGGGCTTTATACGACTATTAACTTGTATACACAGCTTAAAAGAAATATATATATACAGTGGCGGTCATAATTAAAGACACTCTTCTGTGTGACCACATACAACAGTATTACAGACTAGTAGAGTACCCAAAGTAGGTATTAATTATATTTCATAGTTATCTTTACACGGAGATCGTATTAATAAAATGGAAGCATCAAAAACGTGTATTTAGCAATAGTTGAGATTTTATTCCTTTTTTAACAAAACAAAAACTTTATGACAAGTTAACCGCTGGCCAGCTAATTAAAGACAGTGTCTTTTTCGTGTTCTAAATTTAAAATATAATGTTAAAATAGTTGTTATTTTTCATTTGGCTGCGAATTTTCACGGTACATAGAATAAAAATTAAAACTAGCTTTGTACATAATAGAAATTATTAAATTTTATTAGTGTTATTATGGGAAAAAATTAAAGCTGCGATCCGTCTACAAAGAAGACGATCCTCAAGTTTTATGGCAAAGGTTGGTCATATAGGAAGATAGCAGATCAGTTAGGATGCTCTAAAATTATGGATAAAGATATGGATATGAATGCTATCCGGCATTTTAAGAACTTTAATACTACTGAAAATGTGCCCAGGAAGACTAGACCTAGAAAAACAACCCCACGAGAAGACTCAAGAATAGTGTTTTTGGCAAAAAAGAAACCGTTGAAAGGATCAGAACTGATTTGCTTAGAAATATTTGGTGAGGAAAGATTGAGAGGAGGTCTGCAAAAATGATAAGAAGGCGATTGTGTGAAGTAAACTTATTCGGAAGAATATCTCGTAAGGTGCCACTATTAAAGAATGGAAAACATCCGAGTTAGATTAGAGTTTGCCAAAAAACATGAACACAGGACAGAACGTGAGTGAAAAATGTACTTTTTTCTGATGAAACGAAAATTAATATGATTACTTCTGATGGAAAAATGTATGTGAGACGTCCTCCTAAAAATAAATGGATTCAAAGTACACGAAGAAAACAGTAAAACATGGAGGTGGAAACATTAAATTTTGGGGCTGTTTTTCTGGTCATGGTATAGGACCTATCAAGAAAATAGAAGGGAACATGGATAAATTTCAGTACAAGAATATTTTAGAGAAAGTCATGATACCTTATGCTGAGGAAAGTTTGCCGGTGGTTTGGACTTTCCAACACGACAATGACCCGAAATACACAGCAAAAGTTGTCAAAGAATTCCTAAGGAACCAGTCAGTAACTGTTGAAACAATTGAAACTTGCAATAAATTAATCGCTTCACTGCCAAGACGATGTCGGGCTGTTATTGCTGCTAAAGGACACGCGACTAAATATTAATACCGTGATTTTTTGTTTTTATAACATGTCTTAAATTTATCATAATAAAGTTGATTTATATATTTACAATAATTTTTTTTTATAATTACTTAGTTTGTGCGTAAAAGGCCATAGGACACTTTTTGCGTAAAAACGTAGGTGGGTCGATTTTTTGGAGGCCAGTGTAGTTGAAAAAGTTTTAATGTAATTTAAGAATAATATATATGTATATTACCTATCTATTTCATAAATTATATTGACAAAACGTCGTTCCTACTATATTTGTTGCGGGGATGGATGCTTAGTGAGCAAACAAAAGGATTCAAATATATCATTTTTTAAGTTACCGAAGGATAATGAAGGTTGAATTTATTTCATTTTTACAAGCTTTTCGACGTCCATCAGAGCCTACAAGGGTCATTCGGCTTTCATCACTCAAGATAACTGTCTCCCATTGACCAAGATTCCATTGCACGCGTTGCCTAGCAAATTCTAACCTTACTTGTCGATGAGATGCAGTGAGTTTTGGTCCCGTCGCTGGCTTGTGTGGTGTCAGGTTTTGCTCCCGAAGTCTTCTTCTCACCGTATTCTCACTTACAGACACTCCACGAGTTTCCCTCAGGCTACCCTGAACATCAACAGCAGAAAGATGCCGATTTCGCAAAGAATTCAAGGCAATAAAACGGTCATCCGTCGGGTTTGTGAGACGTCCTCTTCCAGACCCTGGTCTCCGGCGGTACTCTCCTGTCTCTAAGTATCGTTTATAAACTCTACGCACTGCTGATCGACTCAAATTTAATCTCCTTGCCACATTTCGCTGACTTAGCCCTTCACGAACGAGAGCTACCGCTTGAGCGGCTTCTGCTTCAGTGGTATCCATATTTTATGGTTAAAAGTAACGATATGTCTGCTCCAACAAAGAATTAAAAGATTAATTCATTACGATGCACATAACCAAGAATATTACGCGTCAAAAGTCCGAAATAAACTAACCTTGCACTCAATGCACAAGACAACAATTTTTATCAGTGCGCTAAAAATGTTACTAAAACCCACTATAGCACTTGTATTCCTCTAAAACAATGTCAAGTGGGTACTCAGATGTTAATTTATAACGCATAAGCAAAAACATACAAATATGTCAACGCATAGGTACTTAGGGTAAGGTTGCGATTATTGGACCGGCACTTTCATTGGACCGCTTCGATATTTTCGAAACGGTTCGATTTTAAAACTGTTGCTAGGCGTCGGACGCTTGGTATACGTCCCCCCGCTACACCCCCGTAGTTTCAGTTCTGCCGCAGGCTCCGTCGCGGACGTAGGTCTGTCGCAGCGTTTCGCGCGCTCAAAAAATTTTTTTCGCCGGCTAAACCAAACCATGTAAGTAGATATTCCTTAAGGATATTCATGCGTGTTGTTTAATGTTCTGTTCTTTGTTTATCAACGTTATTGATTGAAACAGAAACAGAAACTTTTTTTATTCAATATAGATTATAAATAATACTTATTGAAAGTCACTCTTTTGTCTAATTACCACTGGTTCGAAAAAAAACCTCTGTCCTGGGAAGAACCAGCAAGAAACCCAGCGGGACTTTTTTTTTTAATAACAGCTTACAATCATGTATGTTACACAATTAACCACACAAAACAAATTAGAAACAGCCTGGCAGCGAACACCTCATTCCCAGGGGTTATTATCATCCATAAATTCCTTAACATTATAATAACCCTTTTTATACAAACTATGTTTAATAAAGTTTTTGAATTTTGAGCAGGTCGAATTTTGTATATTTTCTGGGATTTTGTTGTAAAAGCGTATACATCGCCCAAGAATGAATTACTGACTCGGTGGAGTCGAGTAATTGGTACTACTAGCTTGTGTTTGTTCTAGTATTTACAGAATGAATATCACTTATTTTTGTATAACTACTTTTATTTTTGTGTACGTACATTACATTTTCATAAATGTATTGAGAGCCAAAGTTAATATATTAATTTCCTTAAATTTTGTCTGAGCGACTCTTTAGGTTTTAAATCATAGATTGCTCTTATGGCCCTCTTCTGTAAAACAAATATAATTTCAGTGTCAGTTGCGTGTCCCCATAGCAAAATACCATACGACATTATGCTATGGAAACAGCTAAAATAAACAAGTCTAGCTGTTTCCACACTGGTAAGATTTCTAATCTTTTTACAGCATATGCTGCAGAACTAAGTCTGCTTGCTAACTTTGATATATGGGGCTCCATTGAAGCTTCGCGTCTAGTGTTATTCAAGAAAAATGGTGGTATCGACAAGACTCAGTTCCTCCCATTTAAAATTACATTAGTATTTAATTGTCTGACATTTGGAGTCATGAACTTCATACATTTCGTTTTAGTGCTATTTAAATGCAAGTTATTAACATTAAACCAATTTACTAATTTAGATATAGCATTATTTACTTCGTCATATTTTAATAATTGTCGTTTTAATTTGAAAATTAATGAAGTGTCATCAGCAAATAATACTATATTATGGTTATCCCCTACTATGTAAGGTAAGTCATTAATATATACAAGAAACAGAAAGGGGCCGAGAATTGAGCCTTGAGGCACGCCCATTTGTACTATCGACCCGGAAGAGCTCATACTATTAATGACAACTTTTTGAGTTCTGTTACTTAAATATGAAACAATTAATTTAAGAGCATTACTTCTTAATTCTTTTCTTATAGAAAGGAATGTCCAAAAGTTATAGTTTAGTCGTAATATTTGACCTTGTAAAACCATACGTAGTTGCCATCATTGAACCACCTCGAAGCTCCTCGATTGGACCGTCCAATCATGGCAACTAATATAAAACCTGAATTTTAAAATATCATTCGAGGAGATCTACCTATTTTTTTTAATGTGAAATGAAATAATAATAAATATTTTAAATAAATTGATTTAATTTTAAATGGCAGCCTGTGTTTAAAATATCATTGGAATACCTATGTCAACTTATTTTTTTAAATGTGAAATAATAAATTTTTAAATAAATAATCAATTTAATTTCGATTGCTATGTGTGTGCTGATATTATTGTATTGGTAATAGAAAATATTTTTATTGCAGCATGTCTAAAGAGGCAATATTACACGTGGAGTGAAACAAGCGTGAAACTAGCATTACAGGCATTACGTAATAAGGAAGTTGGCTTAAATGAAGCAAGCAGAATTTACGGTGTACCAAAAGCTACATTAAAGAGACGACTTGATGGCTCAAATCAAACAGCCAAAGAAGAAAAACAAACGCCAGGTTCTACAGGTGATCTCACACCTGAATTGGAAGAAAAGTTGTACCAACATATTCTAGAAATGGAAGCCTGTTTGTACGGTCTAACACCAAAAGATGTGAGATCACTTGCTTTTAAAATAGCTGAGAAAAACAATATTAAACACAGATTTATTAAAACAAAAAAAAATGGCCGGGAAGAAGTGGTACTATGCATTTTTAAAGCGTCATCCCAGTCTAAGTTTAAGACAACCCAGAGCTACATCTTTAAATAGAGCTACAGCATTTAATAAACCAATTGTCAAAAACTTTTTTGAAAAGTTAGAAAAAGTGATGGGTGAGCACGGTATACATGACCCACGATACATTTATAATGTAGATGAGACAGGCCTCTCAACAGTGCAACGAAAACCAAGAAAGATATTGGCCAAAAAAGGAAAGCATCAAGTTGGTGCTATTACAAGTGGTGAGCGTGGATTCACTACTACTGCTGTGTGTTGTGCAAGAGCAGCTGGCCATTTTGTACCACCTCTTATAATTTTTATACGAAAAAACGCTAAAGACGAATTTCGCGACGGTGCTCCACCTGGTTCAATCTTTGCTTTTAACCCCGACAGTGGCTACATTAATAGTGAAATATTTTTTGTTTGGTTGCAACACTTTGTAGAATGTGTAAAGCCGACCACGGAGCAGAAAGTTTTGCTGTTACTTGATGGACACACTAGTCACACAAAAAATTTGGATGCTATTAAATATGCCAAGGAAAACAATGTTGTGTTACTGTCACTTCCTGCTCATACTTCCAATAAACTACAGCCCCTAGATACTTCGTTTTTTAGACCGTTGAGTTGCTATTATATAGATGAAACAGAGAAGTGGCTGCGTACAAATCCAGGAAGACGTGTTACAGTATTTCAAATTTCAATGCTTTTCGGTAAAGCCTACGCCCGTGCTGCATCTATTGCAACCGCTGAAAGTGGATTTCGAAGTACGGGCATATATCCTTTTAATAAGGATATTTTCCAGGATTATGAGTTCGTTACTTTACCTGAAGATAACGACAACTTACCGTCTATTGAGAATGAGAACATGATTGTGGATCCTTTGTTTCCAGAGCTTAATGATGTAGATTACAATGGAATACCAAAAGATGTTACCTCGGATGATCCACCATTTTGCACCAGCGTTGAATCTACTGATGTAAATACGATGCAAACAATACCGTCTGCTTCCAAAACCCCTGTTATACCAAGCCCTGATTTATCGGATAATTGCAACAATATAAATATTCAACCTGAAGCACCAATCATAGCAACAAAAGAAGTAAAACAATGGCAACCACTTCCAAGCACTAGCTCAGAATTTCAAATTTGTAGTGTAACTCCGACTGCAAAGAAAGTCATGCAAGAATTGAGAAAAGGAAGTCGTAAACCACAATCGGCAATAGAGTTAACTGCTTCCCCATATAAAACACAATTGGAAGAGTCAAAAGCTAAAGCATCCAAAACAAAATCTGATGCTGAAAAGAGAAAAAAAGTTGCTGCATTAAACTTGGAGAAAACAGTAAAATCTAATATAGGTCCAGAGAAACAGATAAAGAAAGACGTGAAGAGAAAGAAAGTGCCAGCTGCGGAGTTAGAAAAATGGTTCTGCAAAATTTGTCTCCATTGTGCTATTGAAGACATGATACAATGTTTGTTATGTAAATGTTGGGTCCACGAGGAGTGTGCTTGCGTTAAAAAAGGGATCAAAAAATATATTTGCCCATCATGTACTGAATAATGGATCTCAAATGTCTGAAATTATTGAATATTAATTTAAGTTTGAATGTTGATTTCTTTTAGATATTGAAATTTTTTAATTAATGTTCGGAAAAATTTTTATATCCCTGAAGATGGGTTTAAGTTTTATGTTTTTGATATTAGTACAGAAAAAGTTTAACAATTTTTTTTTAACAATACTCAAAAATTATTAGGTTAAGTTTATTGTTGTTCAGACTAGTATTTTTAGTTTTTAACAATTTTACACTAAGTACTTTGATATTCCTATATTTTTACTATGAAGATTTTAGTATGTAGCATTTTAAAAAAGTGGTTACATGGTATTAAATGTAAGGACCAAGAAGACTATTTTGTGAGCCAATGTTAAAATAATTAATATTAAAATAATGGTTAAAAACTTAAGTACCTCAAGTTGTTGTTTTATAATTTTTTTTTGGGAAACATTTAAAAAAATGTTACATACATGCACGGTATTAAAACCAAGAAGACTGTTTCATATGCCTATATTGAAAAATGACTTAATTAGTAACATAAATATTAAAATAATGATTAAAATGTTCATTTCTTTAAATTGTAGTATTATTATTTTGTCACCTTAAACCATGAAATTTCCGAGTTCCCATCAATGGACCGGTCGACTCATTTTCCTAAGTCCAATGATAGCAACAAAGTGGTCTAATGAACGTTCCAGTGGTCCAATCAAAGAAACCTTAACAAAAATCATTTTACCCATTTATTGACTCTATTTACTATTTTAGAATTCTGAAACTTTAGGTATTTACACAGGAATACAAGAGCACTTCAGTAACTAAATCACTTTTATTCCACATTGCATACATTCGTTTTTTTAAGCATTTAAACAAAAGTGGTCCAATCATCGCAACCTTACCCTAAGATAACAACTTTGTTACTCAAAATTAACGGGTGGGTCGATTTTTTTGGAGGCCAGTGTATTTTATCCTACAATTAAATATACTAAACACTAAACAAAAATTATTCTGACGAGTATTTCAACAAGTATTTACAAAAAACTATTTACGTAAACAGCGTTAAAAAACTTTAACATTTAATCGCCTAGAACACGCTAGCCCCGAATGCGTTCTAACTTCAACTCGGGGGCGCCTCGCGATTGTAGGTAATTATTTCACGCAGGTAGCAAGTGACAGAGGCCTGGTAACGGTATGAGGAGAGTAGACACTGACTGATATAATGTAAAATAAGTCGTTTGATTTCTCTCTTAAGTTAATTAATAAAATAGGTTAACCTAGAGACTAATTAATAAGCAAATAGTGTGATAACTTAGTCTCATTAATATAAAATAAAGATTGTGAGTTAAATGTTAAGTCTGATAATTACTAAAAGGTCAGCAAAACGTATGTAATAGTTGATTTATTTTTATTTCACATAAAATGTGCCAGGTCTAATACGAGCGAAAGTAGAACACTGATTAGAACCAAACAAATATATGTAGCAGACAGGTTAAGTCATTTTTTTAATGTCTTTGTACTAATATTGTGAAATATAAATATTATTCTATATTCCGAGTTTTATTCTTACACTTTATTTAGTAATGAGTCAGACATTTAAATCACCAAAGACCTTAGTAAAGTTTATTCGTTACAATTTTAAAATTAACTCATCTTTTCCTGCCATTTCTAACATTTGAAACTATTTTATTACTTACTTTAAAAAAAAATCCGTTTTTTTTTAAATAATTGGGCATTTTGATTAACAAGGAACCTAAGCAATCAATTTACTATATAATATTAATGTAAACATAACCAAGATTTAGATAACGTAAAATATTTATATATTGTCATTCTAACAAAAAAAGTTATAAAGCGTACAGTGAAATAAAACTTTAAAATGCATTTTTCTCGAATTATTGGTAGTGGCACTTACGCCATTGTAGTTATAAAGGTGCGATATGTTTAGTGATATTTTTTTATAGTATAAAGTTGACAAACGAGTACACAATCCACCACCACAAGTGTGTAAGTGAATACTGTGACCCATAGACATCTACGAGGGGTGATCCAAAAGTAATGATAATCGGTTACTTCAGGTCCGCATAAAAATCCAAAAAAATATTTTTTGCTTGCTTATATACTCACTACGTCAGCCTAAAAAAATCATATAAATAGATCACGATTTCCGGGAGATACATTCATTTGAATACGAACTGTCAAAGAGATAACATCAACATGGAGAAAACGAAATTAGAGCTGTCATCAAGTACCTCTGTTTGAAAAAATGTCTTCAAAGACATACACAGTGACTTAGTGGAAACATTGGGGACTCTGTTCCTCCATATTCTACAGTTGCACGCTGGGCCAAGGAGTTTAAACTGGGCAGAACATCCACTGAAGATGAACATCGCGAAGGACGCCCATCCACGTCCCTCACTGAAGACAACGTGAAAAAAGTCGAAGATGTTGTGTTGGCAGATCGAAGAGTGACCATCAGACATGTAGCTGAGGTCACAGGGATCTCATATGGCAGTGTTCAAAGAATCCTTGCGAACGAGTTGCATATGAAAAAGGTCTCTGCGCGTTGGGTACCCAGAATGTTAACCGACGAGCAAAAGAAAAATCGAGTTGACATTTCGAGGGTCAATCTCGAAAAGTTCCAAGCAGATCAAGAAAATTTTTTGTTCCGTTTTGTGACTATGGACGAGACCATGGTGGATACCATTTTGATCCTGAAACGAAACGACAATCGATGACTTGGAAGCGAGCCTCCTCACCGACGCCAAAGAAATTCAAACTTTCAAGTTCGGCGGGAAAGGTTATGGCATCTGTTTTTTGGGACGCTCAAGGCATAATTATGGTGGAATATTTGGAAAAGGGAGCCACTATTACGGGGTCTTACTACGCAGATCAAATAAGAAGATTACGGGAGGCCATTAAGGAAAAAAGACGCGGCAAACTGCGAGCTGGAGTGCTGTTTCACCAGGACAACGCACCGGCTCACAAAGCCGCAGTTGCGATGGCTGCTATTCAAGAAACGGGATTCGAACTGCTCGAACACCCTTCCTATTCGCCAGATCTAGCTCCTAGTGATTTCTACCTCTTTCCTCGGCTCAAGGAACGCCTCCGAGGCAAGAAATTCGAAGACGATAGCGAAGTAATGGCCGCTGTTGAAGCGTTTTGGGAGGGTCAAGACAAATAATTTTTTTCAAAGGGAATCCTGGGTTTAGAGAAAAGATGGACTAAATGTATTGATTTGTTAGGAGACTATGTAGAAAAATAAATTATTATTTTAACTTTAATTACCGTGTTTTATTTTCATTATCATTACTTTTGGATCACCCCTCGTACATCTATCCTCGGTTAGTAATAAAAATGCAGAGATTTGCCCCCCTGAGGACAAAGATGGAGTGCTTCATTTCCAGTAAAAAGTCTCCGCTTCTCTACATTCACCATACAAAACAGCAGCATTAAGCTGCTATTTTACGGTGGTATCCTGTGAGAGCGTGGTCCTCGACCGGCCGAGCTGACCCATTCGTGCTACAATCACATAACAGTTGTAGCATGGCTCTACCATGTTAAAGTTATAAAAGAAAGCGACACTACGTTATATTTTCAGTCTTAGCCTTACCTGTTCCTAAAATACATTTTACTCACTACTCAGGTTCCTGAAATGCATTGATAAGTAAAAATTAATTTTTTAGTAATAATTTGTAAGTGAAACTGAAACTACATTACACACAAACAAGTAAATTGAATGAACTGTATTTAATAATACACTTATTGCACACTGTACAACTAATAATGCCCCACAATAGCTGCGTTCAAGTAGTGCTTGCTGCACCATCAAAGTGATACAAAAAGGAAAGAAGTAGGTTACAGAAATACCAATGTTGCTTCATTTATACGTGGTAGAGCCATGCTGCAGCTATATTAATAGTATAGTTGTAGCACGAATGGGTCGGCTTTTTTTTATAGGATAGGGTGACAAACGAGCACACAGTCCACCTGATGGTAAGTGGTTGCTGCGGCCCATAGACATCTACATCTATCCTCGATTACAAATCAAAATGCAGATGCGTTGTCACCCGTGAGGACTAAGATGGAATGCCTCTTTTCCAGTAAAAAGGATCTCCGGTTCTCTACACTCACCATACGAAACACAGCAGCGTTAAGCTGCTATTTTACGCTGGTATTCTGTGAGAGCGCGGTCCTTCCCCGGTCGAGACGACCCATTCGTGCTACAACTATACTACTAATATAGCTGCAGCATGGCTGTACCACGTATAACATATACCATATACCATATACTTATTTCTGGTGATGAATACATTAATATCGCTTGAATTTCGTAATAATTACCTTCACAAAATACTAACCTTAAAATGTAATAGTTGGGAAGTCCGTCCAGCATGCATAAGGAAAGTCCGTCATATCCGCCTTGCCTCGAATGCCGATATTGTCAACCTTTTCAGATGCACGTATTTAATAAATTATTTTTTTTGTTTTAAGGGTGCATAGTGCATCCATTAGGCAAGAATTTTGCAAGAAAAAATCATTAAACGAAATAACTAAATATGTTTAATAAAATTCTGAAACGTACAAAACTAGGTAAAAATGTAAACTATTTTTGTAGGCATATGTTTTGTCCTGGTTTAAATGTGTTTGTGTAGTTACAATCTGGATTAGGCGTTAATCCAGATTGTTACTACACGAACACATTTAAACTAAGAATTAACGCATACAAAAATAGTTTCCAACTTAACCTAGTTTTTATAAGTTTTAAAATTTTAATAAACATACCTAGTTATTTCGCTGTAATGTTATTTATTGATTGGCGGCGCTACTGGAGGCTCGGTTGGCTCTTATGCAAATCTTGAAACGTTGTTGCTATGAAAGTTTTTCTCGGGTTTTGCAAATTACTGAATTTTGGTTTTGCGCATTGCTCTTAGCACTTCGATTCCCTTTCGAAAATGGCAAATATTTAACAAAATAGCTACTCCATTTGGGAAAATCACAAAACCATCGAACCTGTAACTTTTTTGTTTCAGATTTATCACCTACACGTCATGCAGAAAGATGCCTGATTTTCTAGATATCGATCGTTTTTTGCAAAGAACCGATTTTGAAAGCTTAAACAAAAAAAAGTGGCCTTGGTTAATAACCCACTTCATACTTGCAAAAAGTTGTTTTAATTGTAGCTACAGATCAGATATTAGCTATCCACGCCATTTTAAGATTCAAGCATCGAATATACAAATTGTACTAGAATTTAATTTTTTCTGGTGTCAAGGGTGTTCCAAATTTGCTATTTACGACCATTATCCCAGCGACGAGTGCCAATTTTGCAATTATGGTCAGTAACTATATAATACGTTGAACCCAAGTTCAGAAGTATTAAATTGTTCGGCCAAACTTTCTTCCGCTGCAGATTTCTTTACTCGATTTTTATAATCGGGATTTGATATTTGCCATAGTTTTGGCAGTGCTTCATAAAATAAAATCAAAGATTTTATTTTACTCGTATACGCGCGTGACGTCATTAGTCTAGCTAAAATTTCGCGCAAGTTCGAAATTAGCGACACTTGTGTCGGAAAGCGCGCACGTCCTGTCTCCACAGCGGCGACACAGACACTAGAGCGACACCGTCACTACATTTTCAATTAAATGTCGCGGCAGTGTACACTCACAGACATTCGATGTATACAATGAGTGTTTAATGTCTGGTGTCGTCGTGTATCCTTACCAAGACATCGGCTATTTATAGTTTTTTAGTATACCTCTAATCAAAACACTAGCATATGATCAGCTATTTTTGTTCTCACTACATCAACATCGTCAACTAAACCAGTAAACCTGTTATTTCTCATGTCGTAATCAATATGGCTTAGTAAGGCAATTTCATAAAAAATCAAATCAAATCTAAAACCAGTGTACACAATTTATCGTTGGCTTTCAGTTTAGATGCCTGCTTCTAAAGTTGGCAAAATAAGTTTTGATATATACCTGGCTTAATATTGGCTTTAGATACCATTCTGCTTTAGGTGAATGGCGATGGCAGAACAAATATATTTTGCAGCATCCTGTAGGCCCACGTTTAAAAAAATGCAATGTTATTTCATCGGGAGTGAATTGTCTGCCCATTTTATGTTTATCACATTTTCGAAACTGATGCATCGTAAAAATTCCTGCCATTGAGGTAAAACTTTTCATTGCTTTCAAGAAATAGTATTTACTGATAGTTTAATTGCCTTCTTCAGTCTTTATGAGTATTTCTCATTTCATATATTTAAACTTTTAACATTCTTTTTTACTCATTTGAGTCTTTTCGGGCAGGTGACCTTCAAGTCTAAAATTAGAATAACATTATTTTTATATTTAATTTTTTTATTAGGCTTTAATCAATCTACACAATTCCAATTATATTCAGTAAAAATAAATCCGATTATAGCGAGTTTATTGTATTTATTGCACGTTGAATGATCATTTAGAACATAGTAGATAAATATTGAAATATTTATATGACCCCACAATTTTCTTGATTTATTTTTTTAATTATGATTACGTTATTAGTCCAAAATCCATAGAAGCCGTAAGAGGCGACTATGGAAAATTCAAGGAATGTGTGTCTAGTGGTCTTTTACAAAGAAAGATAAATAATTCTAAACTTGAAAAAAATAAGATGTGATTTCGTAATTGATGGCTTCTTTAGTAACATTCTAACAAAATTAATAATAATTCTTAGTCAAAATCGATATATTGAGCACATATTGAATAGTATAAAAATAACAATAACTTTAAAGCGAAAAATGTATAGTAATTTTTTTTATATTATGATACATGTTCACTATTAATAACTATGCGAATTATCACCAAGATGAGTGGAACATTTGGAACACCATGTTAGTTTAACAGTGTAGGTTTAACGATACAATCTCGGGCAAGAAATCATAGTGAAATGCATCTTAATTCTCAATCATTTGTTTATATTGCCTGTAATAAATAAATACATAATTAAATAAATTCTTAAGTGATCATAGTTGTAGATGTCAATGGGCTACAGCATACACTTACCGTCAGGTGGACTTTGTGCTCGTTTGTCACCTTATCTTTAATCTATAAAATCTATAAAAACTTATTTAGAAGTAAATTTATTTTTGTCGAAAAAGCGATGTGAAATTAAATGCCGTAACACTATCAGTTACAATGGATTACTCACGAGAGTCTATAGTCAATATATACTCGATATCCAGTTACGCGACTCCAAAGAGTCGGTATTCCTTCATGGGGCAATGCATAGGCTTTACTTTTATAACAAAATCCCAGAAAATATGCAGGACCTATCTATCAAAAAGATGAAAGTTTTTAAGAAACAGAAATTGATTAATAAATTATTATTATTATTATATGGAATTATTATCAATAATGTACTCTTTGGTAGTATAATAAGCCATACTACCAAAGAGTACATTGTTGATAATAATTCCTGGGAATGAGGTGATCGTTACCATGCTGTTTCGAAATATTTTCATACTTAATAGTACTTATCATATATTATATCGTAACTTAATGCTTAAGAAAAGTCCCGTTGGGATTCTTGCTGGTTCTTCGATTTTTGTCGAATCAGTAGAAAAATTAAAATGACTTTCAATAAGTATTCTTGTTATCAATATTGAATAAAACTATTCTATTTTATAATTGATGCCTTAATTACTTCTCGATGAGATTTCAAATAAGTAAACAAGTAATATAAATACTTAATTACACTAAGGTTGTCGCTTTTAAAGAATCTGTCACTGCTTCTATTGTTTTCAAAATACTTTGTTCAATTTGAATTTTGTTGCTGAGCAATATCCGTAAGCTAAGCTATTTAATTTGAGCGACGCTTTTACTTGTCGCCATTGTGGTATCCACTAATTAAGCTCTTGGGTTTTTATTAAAACAACCAACTATCAGTAAGTACAGGGTGGCCCAGAAAGGAATGCACTTTTGAAAAATGAAAGTAAAAAAAACTATTATATTTAAAAGCGTTTAATTTGTTACAATGTAAAGTTAATTAAATGTTAATTTATTTTTTGAAAATTATATCATCAAGATGACGCCCTTGGCGTTTACGACACTCTTCCAAACGAGCACGAAAATTCTGAAAAACTTTGGTAAGAGTTTCTCTTGAAACGGATTCCATTTCTTGTTAAATATTCAGCTTTAATTGCCGTAACGTTGTTGGATTATTGGAGTATACCCTACTTTTAAGGTGTCCCCAAAGAAAAAAGTCTGCTAGACTTAAATCAGGGCTCCTTGGGGGCCAAGAAATGTCACCTCTCCGTGAAATCAGTTTTTGTGGAAACATATCCCTTACGACGCGCATGCTCTCATTTGAAGTGTGACACGTGACTCCATCCTGCTGAAACCAAGTGTTCCTATGTAACCTCGCAATTCTTGCAATTTACGAGCCAAAAAATCCGTCAGCATAACTATGTACCGCTCTGAATTTACGGTAACTGTTCGACCACGATTGTCTTGAAAGAAATACGGCCCGATGATACCCCATCTGGCGATTCCTGCCCAAACTGTAACCTTTGGTGAGTGAAGTGGCGTCTGGTGTTTTAGACGGGGATTCTCTGCAGCCCAATACCGGCAATTTTGCCTATTCACGAAATCGTGTATATGAAAATGAGCTTCATCTGAAAAGATAATGTTATTAAAGTCAGTGAAATTGTCGAACATTTCATTTGCAAAATTTAATCTCGATTCAAAGTCTTTTGGATTCAATTCCTGCACTAATTGAATCTTACAGGGATGCAATTTCATATCCAGGTGCAAAATTTGCTGCAACGATCTAGACACACCGCAAAGATTCTCGAACCTGCTGAATGATTTCATCATTACGTATAACTCTTTGGCGACCTTGAGGCCGCGTTTTTTGTGTTGATCCTGTTCTTTCGAATCTCTTTACCCACTGTTTAATTAAATTAGTACTCGGACACTCACTAATACCCCGTAGTTCGAATTTGACACGAAAAAGACGTCGAACAGTCACGTAAGATCGAAGGTTCTCGTAATAGGCGCGGAAACAGAACGCGCGTTGTTCTCCCATATAGCAACTCATGGTTACTAAAATTAAAATGGCCGCGCTATCTCCCCCGCGACCCTCCTCTTATAACGTTTAGAAATTAGCGCAGTTTCAAAAATGAATTTCTTTCTGTGCCATTTTGTATATACACAGCTCAAAGGGAACGTCTACTCGGCACTGATGACAGACGGCAGTGCGAGCGAGTCACGACCCTTCATATAGCACACATCCCATAGTCACGGTGCGAAATGTAATGATTCTCTTACACAGCCACCACACAGCAAAAACAAATTAGTTCATTTAGTTAAAATTATGATGAGACCGTAGCTTAAGTGATGCAACGGAAGTTTTGGAAACGGAAACAGAATTCAAAAGTAAATTTTATCGGAAACGGAAATGGATACGGATGCGGATGCGGAAGTAGAAGTGTAAATACTATGACAAAAGTACAACTTTTTACAAATATTTTTTTTATTAAATCTGAAGATTAAGTAGCGGTAAGTTGTAATTTATCTAACACTGCTGGCCGTATGAGGACGCTCAAGGTCGCTCAGCGAGCTATGGAGAGGGCTATGCTCGGAGTTTCTCTGCGTAATAAACTTAGAAATGAAGATATCCGCAGTAGAACCAGAGTAACCGACATGGCCCAACGGATTAGTAAGCTGAAGTGGCAATGGGCCGGCCATGTAGCTCAAAGAACCGACAACAGATGGGGTAAAAAGGTTTTCAAGTGGCAGCCTCGTACCGGTAGGCGAAGTGTAGGGCGACCCCCCACTAGATGGAGTGACGACATGGTAAGACATGCAGGAAGTCGATGGATGCAGGTGGCTCAGGACCGAGCTTTGTGTCATTCCTTGGGGGAGGCCTATGTTCAGCAGTGGACTTGTGAAGGGCTGTAATGATGAAGTTGTAATTTATAAATAGTAGTTTGACCCCTTCTGCACCAAGCGTTCTGTTCCGGTGTTCTTCATTTGAAAGAACAGCTCCGCTAAATAATTACTCACTAGTAACGCTGCTGGGAGGAGCTGATAAATATTGGCGCACTAATGGCAAATTATTACAACATTTTATTTCCATCACATAAGAGGATCTTCATGTAGAGGTAAGAATAAGTTGCAAATCATATCGCATTATGCGGTGGATTGTCGTTCCAGACATACTCACTTGTCCTGATGCTCGCCCAAGCTGCCGGCTCACAAATTTCGCAAATAACTCGATGATTCCGGGAGTTCTTTCTGACGTCATCTAAAGTCTTTCCAGTAGAGTTGAATTCCTGGATTTACGCGAGAATAGTTGCATTGTTTGGGGCTGAAGTCGAAATAATCGGTGAACGCGAATGAGCAATCGATTACTGTGTAAGCTATAATGTCAACTAAAACGGAAGAACCGACCTATAGTTGGAACGTTTTGAGACCGTTGACCGTTGCGTTCTATATAAATAAGGAGTACAATCACGTTTGCGAAAATAAAAAAACAATCACACCTTGAAAGTACAAAGTCTTGCATAGGAAATTGATTCTAGTCCCCTTTATAATTCGATTGATTAACGAAAAAATTTTTTTTTTACGACAGCAAAGTTTATGTCCTGATGAGTCAAATACAAGCTAACAAAGTTTACAATATTTTTATGTATTTCACCGAGAGCGGCCAAGGCCACGCCAGAACGAGCGTGTTGCCGTCTGAATTACTTTCAAGTCTTATCAAATATTTCGGACGGGAATATTCCGCATTTGGTTAGCGTACTTGCAAACAAATAAAGTAAAAAAATACAAGGTAAAGAAAACTGGCTGGCACTTTTTATTTCCAGAAAGCATATAAAAATAATTGCTTTGTTAGCTACTTCATTCGTTCGACTTTGATTTTCATTATCTTGATACCCCTCAATGATGCCCAACTTCTTCTTCCAAAGTACAAACTGGGTATATATACTAACAATGAGTCACTTAACTAGCGCCTACCTGGATGAGTAAACTCACCCTCGCCAACTCCGCTATTCAGCGAACTTTTTGATCTCCCCTCGTATAAAGGTTTGATAGGTACGAAG
The DNA here is from genome assembly GCA_029286625.1 of Parnassius orleans. Lineage (NCBI taxonomy): Eukaryota > Metazoa > Arthropoda > Insecta > Lepidoptera > Papilionidae > Parnassius > Parnassius orleans. The sequence continues at coordinate 481,956 of JAGSMP010000360.1, forward strand.
GTTTGATACAAATAGAAAATAAACTATTGCAATTAAATGATAAAAGCTTAAGTCATTTTGGATTACCTTCTTCAGTTCGTACAGAAAACAATGCTACAGATACAATGGCAATCACTACTAATTACATCACTATAATACTAATGATTTGACCGCTTTTGTCAATGAAAACCTGCCAAAATTAGTCCTAGATCAAAGACATGCTTTTGAGACTATTTTCGATAGCGTGAATAATAACAAAGGAAAATTTTTTTTTGGATGCGCCAGGTGACACTGGAAAGACGTTTCTTGCAAATTTGATATATGCTAAGATACGACAATCGGGGAAGATAGCGATAGCAGTTGCTTCTCTTAAAAAACTGCTCATTCTACTTTTAAACTTCCGCTATCCGTAACTCTTGAGCAACAATCACATGTTCTATCAGCAAAAATGAGCCTCTTGGTAAATTACTATAAGACGCTTCATTGGTTATGTGGGATGAATGCATCTTGAGCCATAGAGCACATACAGAGGCCGCGGACAGAACCTTAAAAGATCTTAGGAACTCCTATGCTCTCATGGGCGGGATTACTTTTGTATTTGCTGGGGATTTCCGACAGACTTCCCGTCATTAAAAGAGGTACGCGAGTAGATATCATCAAAGCATGATTGAAATCGTCTCCCTTATGGACTTCGATTGAAAATTTTAATTACAGACGAATATAGGGAGCTCATCTTCATGGAATCACAGATAGTGATTTCCCACAACTGCTAAAACTTGGGGAAGGAATTTTTCCCACTCGAAATTTGATCAGAAATTGTCACGTACTTCTGGATGAGTCTCTACGCCAAATAGTCCATAATTTAGAAATTTTAATAGATGTAGTATAACCCTGACATCGAGAATTTGCACAAAAAGGACTTTCATTGGTTGTGTTCTAAAGCAATAGTGTCGCCTAGGAATGATACTGTCAACGAAATAAACAATCTAATTATTCAAAAAGTCCCCGGCCAAATAAAAAATTACAAATCGATCGACAACGTAAGTAATATCGAAGACGCAGTCCATTACCCACAGGAATTTTTAAATTCACTAAACCCTTCTGGACTGCCACCACACGAATTGACGTTAAAGATCGGAACGCCAATCATGCTTCTGAGAAATTTAACCCTTAATTTGGCAAAGAATAAAATGTAATAAAATCATAATTTTTTTATAAAAATTTATTGTAGACATTTATAGGTGTTACAAAAAAATAGTGAAAAAAATATAGGAACTTCAGATTTCCTGAAAACTATGTATGTCACAGCATACATTGCCAAGTGCCCATAAAACATTAGGAAATGTGTTGTATGCCGACATACACAGCCAATTACAGTACAAAATGATAATAATAATACCAGAATGTTGCTATCCCAGTGCTGGGCAAAGGCCTCTTCTAGAATGCAAAAAAAAAACAAGGTGACAACGCCTAGAAATGGCCAACTTTACTAAACCCGCACATGGTAGTCTAATTGACAATTCCTAGAACTTTTTCCGGTTACAAAGCACAGACGGACTTGGCATTTTATACATAACACTGACGTTAGCTTTGAACATAGCCTACAACGACCTTGGCTGGTCATTGTCATAAAATGGCCAACACTGTCATAGCGTGACGATTCTACCGGGTTGACTTGTGGTACACGCTTTGTGTGTTTATCGGTACGGGTGCGTCCGAACTTTGTCAACCCCTCAGAAATCTCAAATCGAAAATCCTTGAGGCTTCCATTGCTTTTGCGATTTTGAGCAATCTTGTCGGTATAAAGCCACGCATTATTGATACATATGTCGAGAATTTGCGCAAATATGCCGATGTACCAACGCCGGGTCTTGAATGGGGTTTTGTAAAGAGAAATGAGCATATCGGCTAAATCGACTCCCCCCATATGTTTATTATAGTCTTTGACAATTTGAGGGCAATCTACATCCACTTTGTTATTTAGAGTCCTTGCAGTATCTTTTAATTTTTTCTACTGGCTCTGCACCTACGTAAGAACTTATCAATGTTACGGCTTTGTTGTCGTTCCACCGTACTATTGCTAATCGGTTTTTATCGCAGACCACTTGAGCATAACTGCCGCGGGGTTTCTTTTTCATATCTTTTTCTGAGGGCAGAACTGCTTCAGCTCCTCTCAACCTGTTGCTCCTGACTGTTCCCAATCCAAATATTCCATAGTCTTCTCTAAGTATATAAAATAGCTCCGGGCAAGTAAAGAAATTGTCGCAGAAGACAAAAGCCGGTTTATTTTTTATACTTTTACACAAAGCAATGACAACCTGAGCCCCAAATCCAATGGAAACTTCCTTATCTGTAAAAGTATGAAATCTAAATGTGTCCTCGCCACCATACAAAAGAAAATCATAAATCATGCCCGATACTCCAGCACGAACATAGTTTTTGAAACCCCACTTGTTGGGTTTATCCTTCATGTATTGACGTCGCTTACCCGCTTTGGTCCCTTTATAGGGAATCATCATTTCGTCAATGCTGTATTTCTTTTCATTATCTTGAGCTAAGCAATTTTCTCGAATTTTTTGTAATAAAGGCCTAACTTTATAATATCTGTCGGAGTCTTGTATATTGTTATCAACAAAATGCAAATGACGACGGATTTGTTGATACCGTTTTAGAGACATCAAATCGGCTACGGATCGTATCTGTACCGCAAACTCCAGTAATCGGTGTACGAGGGCATACTAATAACACCCATGATAATATGAATTGCTAAAAAATCTCGCAATTCATCTTCGGTCAAGCCAAGAGAGCGCCCAGTTTTGAATACTGCGTATGAGTTTGTTTGCTCTACGATATCTACTAAAACGTCAGGGGAAAAGAATTTATAGAAATAACCGAGTGAAGTTTCGTTTAATATGTCGGTGTGATTTAAGTCTTCTACAGTTGCCTTGTGTCGAAAAACCGTTTTTTTCCACTGATAGTTCAGAGTGAACTTGGTGATTCGAATAGGTCGTCTAACAGCAGAAACAGTGGGCCGTTGCGATCTGGTATTTCTGGGACGCGACTTGGAAGAAGCCCTTATGCGAGCTGCAACTAAGCCAGTTATGGAGCCACTTGCTGTTGGTTCAGGCGGTGCGAGGGGTTCAGGAAATGCAGGGGTTGCTGGTGTTGCAGGAGTAGCGGGAGTTGCTGGGAGTGACGGAATGTCACTCAGGATTGGCACTTTTTTACAATTTGGTTCTAGGGACGGGCTTGAATATACGCTTCGAAAAATTGGTGTGAGTCGAACATTCTGGTCGGAGGGGTCTTCATCATCATCTAAAATATTGAGCCTTTCCATTGAGCTATCTATAGAAGGTGCAGAGGAAGATGTCGCGGAAAGCGGGGTGCGCACACGTAATTCATCGTCAGAACTTTCGCTACCGTCAGAGGGTGCATGCACAGCAGGCACAAGCGCTAAAATTCTACCACCACGAGTTAGAATTTTTTGCTGCCGACAAAGAAAATAAAGCGTGCTATAAAACCAAGTAAATAAAAAAAACATCCTTAAATTGGCAATGTATGCCGTGACATACAAACAAAATGGCGGGTGTTTCGTTACAAACTTGGCAGTGTATGTCACGTCATACATCATGTTAGTGATCAAAATAGAACCATTCAATGCAATAGACACATCACAATTATTATCACACTTATTTCATTACACAATAAAGCATACATTTTAGTCATTACACCTGTCCCAAACTAAGTAATATTCATAATAATAGAATAAATACCTTGGACAACGCAGTTGACGTCCGCCGGGTAGCCATTTTTTTCAAGTTATGTCAAAATAAATGTTGCTACATGTGTGTTTATTTTTTCCACCAAATAACAGTTAGTGTTGCAGCATAAGAATGTTAATTTTCCACACGGAAGATGTAATTTTTTTAACAAATCTTTTTTTTTAAGTTCATGTATGACGGTACATACAGTGCCAAATTAAGGGTTAAGCCCCTCAAGCATGTGCAATGGGACGAGGCTGCTTATGAAGGACAATTTAATTGTAGCGACCATTATCAGCGGCCCATCAGCTGGTCAACTAGCTCATATACCGAGGAGACCGATGATCGCAACTGATCTGCCAATCCCATTTAAACGGCATCAATTTCCGGTAAAAACATTTTTCGCGTTAACTATTAACAAGTCCCAAGGCCAAACCTTCCAATTAGTAGAGTTCTACCTAGGAAAATAATGTTTTACTCATGGCCAACTGTATGTAGGCCTATCGCGGGTCGGACTCCTAAAAATCACAGTTCAATCACAGTAGTTTACAGGAAAGCTCTGACCCAAAAAATATACAAAGCTTATGTATTATCTTTTTACAAATATTAGAAATAAAAATAAAATAATAAAATATTAACCCGGCAGAACTCGCGCCCTTAAATGTTACGCAAGCACTCGCGTATACAGCATTTTGCTCACGCTAAACAAACAGTCTTTTAAATACCTAAAAGATAGCGTGTGGACTTTTTTTGTTATGGATATAATAATACACATTAAATTTTATGAATTACATATTTATTTAAAGAAAAAACAATGATATACGTTTTTTTTTTCGACATTAACATTTAGGAACTTAAATTTGCCAGTCATCACATGTAGTCTTTGGGAAAAAATCAAAAAAAAATCTTAACCTAAAATTTCTTAAAACAAAATATAATACCTTAATCCTCATCATATAACCTAGACTTACATATATCACACAAAATTTTTGCATGTTCTGAACATAAAAATTTCTTACAGTAAACACAAGCCTTTTTCGTTTTGCGATTTTTACGCCTTGGGCACACCGCACATATTCCAGGTGGTGTTTCGATTTCGGGAACGTCTCTTTCGTTTGAAAATCGGGTTATAACCTGTTTAAGGATACGATATATTTTGCAAGAGCTCCTTCGGTTGATGTGTTCTTGGGTTAGTGTGAGAGACAGCTTTTCAAATATTCCTCCTTGTGATCAAATCATCACAATTTCCGTGATAAATAATTTGACTATTGATACCTGCTATATTCAAAATGGAAAAAAAATTCTCAGTATTACCTACAGCCAACTCGAGCTACAGAATATTCTCCTTTCAATCTATCGACTACATCTACCCCTCCTTTGGTTTTATTGTAAAATGTAATTATTTCAGGTTTTGCGTCATCTCCAGTTTCAGGATCGATTCGGTCGTCATTATGAAGAGTACTAATCATAAGAACATTTTTTTTGATCTTTTTATTTGGTATATAGGATACCAGAACTTTGCCCGTATGAAAACCAAAAATACTACTGGGCTTTGGTCTTATTTTAGTATTCAAAAACATAGGTGGAATTTCCCTTTTGTTTTTTCGTATAGTACCAACCAAAGTAGTACGTTTAGTCAGCAATTCGTCGGCCAATGGGATAGATGTAAAATAATTATCTGCTGTAATATTTCTTCCAGAATTTAGAATATCTTTTGATAAACGAGTAACAACAGCAGATGGGGAATTATCATATTTGTACGGACCATTTGGTTGTTTCCCTGGATAAATCTCTAAATTACTTGTATAATAAGAATGCGCATCACACAGTGAATACACTTTTATGCCATATTTGGCTGGTTTGTTAGCGATATACATTCGGAATTTGCAACGACCCCGGAACGATTCTAACATTTCATCTATGGTTACATTTTCTCCAACCTGGTAGTAAGCCCGACACTTTTCGACAAATAAATCAAATGTTTCACGAATTGGTGCAATATTGTCAGAATCAGATCTCTCCTGACGAGTTTGTATATCATCAAATCGAATGCATCTCATCAAAAACATAAATCGATTGCGATTCATGACAGCTCGAAATATATCAGGGGCGGTGCCATCTGTCTCCCACATTTCTTTTAAATTTAGGTGATTCATTTTCTTTATACCAGCCATGTACAAGAGCCCAATAAATGCTTTTATCTCTATTATATCCGTCTCTTTACAGTCTCTGTCTCTTGCATAACGGTCTATGATTTTTTTAATGTAATTATTTGTGTAAAAAACAATTTTAGAAAGCATGTCCTCACTTACAAAAAGGAGAAAACATTCAATAATACGTTTAGCGTCTTTGGCTACTGGTTTAACACCTGGTCTATTGTCAACTAAGTTATGTGACCTTGTTCTTACATTGGTACGTTGTGGATGATAATTCCACTTGGTACGATTGTCCTTGCCTAAGTAATATAAACCGTGCCCGGATTGACTTGAATAATTCTCACCTTCTTCATCTTCGTATGATGACTGTTCTGTGTCGGTGCAATGTTCACTGTGCTCACTATCTCCGTCACTCTCTGCTCTGTCAATCCTACTATCTGGGTCCTCTATTTGCTCCGTACCTTCCTCCATCAGCCACGCCACAATTTGTTGCTCCCTTTTATCCATCTACAATAAACATATATCTCATTTTAGTATTTCAAATTATATTTTATACACAAACCATCACTGTTAATTAAAAAAAAATAACAAAAAAGGTAGAATATAAATATACAATACATTTGAAAAAAACTTACTCACAAAAACAATACTTACATCGATACTCGCGCGATGAGCGAAACCCCGCGCGTTGGAGGTGAATCGAACAAACCTTCCTCTATGACTGACTGGAGCACACTAACCCAAGGCCAACGTATGTTGCGGGACGGGGAGGGAATAAAACTCAGCTACACGGCGCAAGAGACTGTCAGATAGGGTTTTGACAGAATGGCACCATTTTTAAATTTACCGTGAGCAAAATGCTCATAGCGCGAGTTCTCGCGGGTTAAAAAAGAAAAAAAAATACGTAAAAAATAATAACAAAAAAAATATTATCTATACTTATACATATAAAGAGGAAAGATTTTTTAGTTTGTTTGTACCGAATAAGCTCCGAAACTACTGGACCGATTTTAATCAATTTTTCACCAATAGAAAGCTAAATTATCACGAAGTAACATAGGCTATAATTTATTTTCAAAAAAATTAGAGATTCTTAAGAAAATTGCAATAATGTAACCTAAAGTAGCAAAATTTTGCCTATAAAATTCATTGTTTGGCGTGCGCTGATGAAAACTATTGATGATACATAAAAATTATGTACTAAATGATTAAAGTACTCATTATTACCTGCAAAAAAGTCCGCATGGGAATATATTTAACTATCATAGTTAACTTACAATAGTAGCTTTTGTGTTCCAAAATTTAATTAGATCGCCGGTTGAAACAAAAGTTGGTTACATTCGTATCGTAGTATTAATTCTTATTCAAATAAATAGTTTTATCATAATGATCGAGTTAAATAATTTCATCTCATTGGCTTTTTCTGGAACATCTGTTACACGTTTAATAATATTCGCTGCATCACGTTTTCCTGCTAATCTTGTAGATACTTCGGCAGCCTCTGATAATTCCTGTGCACTACGGGATTTAATCAACTCTTCCACTCGTTTTCGTTTGGTCTTAAATAACGCTGCATTAAATCAATCAAAAGACGACCGGGGCTCGATGGAAGCTCCTCTAATCCTAAAGATGACGATGACGTAGAGGGCTGCATCTAATGGTACTTGATATCAAATTTAAAATCTTTACTGTTGAGCCAGTTGTTGAAACCGTGTCGAGACTGTTTTGTCTCGAAACGGTCCCGTGTGCCTCCGCAAAGACGCCACTTTTCAGCTAAGTTTTTTGAAATTCGAGAAATACTCATTTTAACATTTCTAAAAGAATCTTCTGTAATAGTACAAGGTGGCCCATAAGTCGTTAGAAATGTAAATTTCGAATAAAATACAAAAGGCGCGCATGAGTGGCGCGCGCGGTGCGGGGGGAGTACCGATGGTTTCTGGGAATTCAGTCGCCATGGAGTGTTTCACCGGTGCGGACCGTGCATTTTGTGTGCGCGAGTTTTATCGAAACAATGATTCGGCTACCATTGCGCGGCGTAAATTTCGAGAATATCAGAATTTACGCAACTTTAAAGACATTCCAAGTGTTCAAACGATTAAGAACTGGGTTATTAAGTTCGAAGAGAGTGGTTCAACGTTGAATAAACAACGGTCAGGTCGACCAAGGACATCACGGACGGAAGAAAACATCGATGTAGTGAAACACTCAATTCGTGAAAATCCTACCCAGTCTACTCGTAAGCGTTCCAGTGCATTAAACCTACCAGAACATCGTTACAGCGAATTTTAAAGAAAGATTTACATCTTCACCCTTACAAGATTCAGATAGTACAGGAATTAAAAGATACTGACACTATCCACAGACTAAATTTCGCAAATGAAATGTTGAACCGCTTTACTTCGTTTAATAACGTGTTATTCTCTGATGAGGCTCACTTTTACATCAACGGCCATGTCAATAAGCAAAATTGTCGCTACTGGAGTTGCAAAAATCCAAATCGCAAACATCAAAAGCCCTTACATAGCCCTAAAGTGACAGTTTGGGCGGCTATGTCAGCGCATGGCATTATAGGCCTTACTTTTTGAGGACGGCAGAGGCCGCGCGCTTACTGTTACTTCACAACGGTATGTAGCTATGATCCAGGACTTTTACACCAGAGTTGCAGAATTTTCCAGGCTTCAATACGCGGACCTGGTTTCAACAAGATGGAGCAACTGCCCATACCTCTAACGTCGCTATGCCGGTCGTCCGTCAACTTTTCCTAATAAAGTGATCTCTCGAAGAGATATTCCTTGGCCACCACGTAGTCCAGATCTGACCCCAATGGATTTTTCTTATGGGGTTATCTTAAGACTAAAGTGTACGAAACCAACCCGCGGTCAATTGACGTCCTGAAAGAAAATATCCAAAGAGAAATGGCAAACATTACAGAGCTTACTTGCCGCGCAGTGATGGATAATTTTAAACATCGCTTACAGGAGTGCCGCGATCGTAACGGATTACATTTAGATGATGTAATTTTCAAAAAATAATTCCCATTTTATAAGGATTATGAAAAAATAAAAACCTTTTTCATAATGTCATTAGTTTTTTTTAAATTATTTTTTTACATTTCAAAGGACTTATGGACCACCCTTTATTAGGGTTAAATCTTAACGAAATATATTCAAATAAAAGTTATTTTTTTTCCATCTTAGGCTAATTAAAAAAAAATAGAACATAGCTAAGGGATGTGGCTTCTTAGTTAAATATTTTAAGAAAGTTGCCTGACGTCAATGATATTTCCATACTCGACTTGTAAAAGTTACGTCTTCAGGAATAATATCCCGATTAGTTAATACAATTATTAGCGTACGTAAAATACAGGCATCTCCTTCTTATTCAATTCGAGCCGAAGAAGTATCCTCGCCAAATAGTAACTTTAATATTTCTTCAGAACCTGGTTCAAAGTTTGGTTCATTCCAAAGTAAAATGCGTCTTTGAAGCGCATCTTGTAAAGGAAATCTATCGTATTTATTAAAGTTACCAATTTGACCAAACTTAATACATTAATGAATTAAACAATCAAGAAAATAATTTTTACCACTACACGAAGGGCCTACTACACAAATACAATTTTTTTAGGTACTTTCTTTTCAATTAATTTTTTTTTAAGTTATATAAACTATACTCGTCATTGTCAAATTGATGATTGATGATTGTGAAATACATCAAAATAATATTCAGAAACAATATTCCAAGGAGCTACATAAATCAACTTATTCATACCGATTACACGCGTTTTTAAAAACAATTCACGATATGACATATCAACAATACGTTGTTGAATATTATGAAAACAGGTTACAAGTAATGGTTTGTTTTTAGGTACATATTTGTATGGACCATTGATCCAAAGACCTGTATATAGAATATTTTTTATTGGAGTAATAATAAATGATTCTAGCCACTTTTCCAACCTGTTAGACTTTTCTTTTCGGTTTTGACTCCCTTTATTTTCATTATGTTCTTGGTTATCTAAGTTCGGAGTGCCATCAGCATCTTGTACGCAGGGGATTCCGGCCCAGAGGTCACTGCTAATGAGCTGAAGTTCCTCTTTGTCCAAAATTGATTCTTCGGCAATTTTACACAATCTTTGAATAGGTAAAGCTCTAATTTCATAAGCATATACCCACGCTCTCCCGGCGACGTTATATTGATATATCCGTCGTCGTCCTTTAAGGAGATACTTAGTGAGATTTTCCCAGTAATCTGTACTAATGAATGAACTCGGGCAAGACCGGCGACCATAGATGCGTAACCCTCTTCTGTGTTTAAATGTTTGTCCTCCTCCGACGAATCCGCTTCCTGATGATGTTCCTGATTGAATGTCACCGTCTTTGGTTTCTTCGATTTGGGTTGAATGTCTACGTCCGGTTCGCTCTCGTCCTTTACACTCGCTTGAGACTCCGCGAAAAGTGTTCCCGGTACATAAGTCTCGTTCTAGTCGTCGCTGAGCGATGCTTTCCGCTTCTTCGAGAGTAATTTCGCCTTCTGGGATGATTGGTGTTTGACTTTTTTCCCAATATTCGTCTTCTCCCTCGTCCTTTGTTTCTGTTGTATATTCTCTCAGACGTTGAATATGGAGACATCTGCATGTTGATCCGCTATAGGCACAGTCGTGGATGACATGGAGGTGACCTTCGTGTTCACGGATGATGAAAATTCCATTTCGTCCGCTTCTTCTTGTTTCTTCCTCCTTTTCTCTAACTCCATTATCGCCTCGGAATAATGGTTGAATAATAGCTCGTTCAAATCGTCGGCCCAATCCATCGTGTGGAGTTTCCCATATGTCATGGATAATCCTTCTTCTGAAGCCCACTACTCCAAGCTCGCGAAGCCACAATTGACTAATGGCTTCTTGTTTTCTTTCAGGCAACTGATAAACTCTTTCATTATTTTCATTATTGTTTGTCCCGCGTGATATAGACGCATATTTTTCAGCTCTAATGCTTTCTTGTTCACTTGACTTAACCGTGGTTTCATTGCTGCTAGAGTTACGTCGCTTTGCCATGAATTCTCTAACCATATGTACATAGGATGTTTCTTCATCTGGCTGATCGTTTTTTATTCTGCGACTATAACTGTTTTCCTTTGTTTCTTTTTGGAGTTTGAACTGCATCCACTTCCAACACATACTGGGTATTCTGAATTTCCGTGAAATTTTCCGTCGTTTTGAGCTAGTGGCGGAACCCTCTGGTCCAGTTGACAATTTTACAAGAATGTTTTTAACAGACTTTGAATATTTGTTGCAAAAGTTTCCCCGTGGATTTCAAAGAAGAATACAACCTTCAGAGATACAATACCAGTCAAAGTTCGCCTAGCAATTACTTTGATATTCTTGGCCAACGGAGATAGCTCTGAAAGTCTACATTTTTTGTTCAAAGTCTCCAGCTCCATTCTATTCAAAATTATACCTGAAGTATGTATTGCATTATATGCAGTTTTAAAGGATCAAATTAGGGTAAGTACAAAAAAAAAAACGTAACGAAATCAATAATGTTTTATTTAAATGAACACAAAAGAAAGAACTTAGTTTGTTGGTGTGCGCACCGTTTAGATACAGTCAGATACAGATATTTACTTTGGTCGGCTGCAATAATGTAATCAATAATAATATAAATGTTTGAATCAATAATTTTAATAATTCGAAATACCAGTCTGTTTAATTATTGCAAAATTTTACGGTACAATAATTAAGCATCATAATATGCCTGAGTTATGATATCATTATTAGATTGATTATTGGACAGTGAAATTGTTCCTGGGGTCAAGACCTGATCTGATATAATATGTATGAGAGGAAGCTTAGTGGTAGCTGGGGATGGTATTTGCACTCTTAATTGATTGGTATATAAAGGTGTAGGTTTTGAGTAATATGTGCAAGACGATGAAGGACGCGCGTAGTGTAAGGGTGTATGAATTTGTCTGGTGGCTTCTGAGTAAGATGAGCACGACGATGAAGGGCGCGCGTAGTATACAGGTGTATGAATTTGTCTGGTGGGTTCTGAGTATGATCTGTGCGATGTTGAGGGACGGCCGTAGTATGTGGGTGATGCGTTAGGAGCATTGTTTATCCGCCTAATAAATATCCCATCTACTTTATACATTATTTGTAGATATTCTGTATCGGAAAATTTACGGAGTTTATTGGCTATGGTCTTATTGGTCTTGAAGCGATTTCTTCCAGACAACCCTTATTTAGCAAAGAACTGTTGTTTAGGGAAGGTGTACATAAATTTGAAATCAAGTTAAAAAATATATAAGTATATAAATACACACAAGATGATGACGGTTGAGGATAGGTTAGATAAATACAATTAAGGACGGGAATTAGGCTGCCTGTCCACCGGAGCGGAGCGAGGCTGCGGAGCGGAGCGACGGAGTAATGCGGAGCGTAGTTGCGTACTGTGTCTGTCCACCGGAGCGGAGCGAGGCTGCGGAGCGGAGCGAGAAAGTAATGCGGAGCGGAGTTGCAGAGTCTGTTTTTCAATATGCGGAGCTAGGCCGCGAGTACGCGACGAGTCATTTCGAGCTTCCGGCGGCGGGCGATTGGTTTAGTTGTACCCGAAATATCAGTGACAGTAGATATGTTATCGAAAAAGTTAATATATTATTACCTTACATTGCTTGAGGCAGAGTTGGAGTCAGAAGAAACCGAATTACTTACCATATACCATTTGAACAATTCTATGAGGAAACATAGATTTTGGATAAGAAACCATATCAAACATCGTTCAGAACACAGTGAATTTTTTACTTTTTTCCAAACTGCTGATGAAGAAATTTTCGAAAATTCTTATAGAGTATCAAGATCTACTTTTCATGAACTTCACTCCCTGATTGAACCATATATTCGGAAATAAGACACAAATTACAGAATATCAATTAGTAGCCGTGAAAGATTAGCAGTGTGTTTAAAGTAAGTACATTTTGAAATCAAAGTAACTTTTATTTCTTTCATACAGTAGACACCATGTTATATTAATTTAAAATCATAATCTGTCTCAAAGTTGTCCGCATTTTCATTGGGTCCTGTTGGCTCTGCTGCAGATGTTTCAATATCCTGGGTTGTTTGAATTTGTAAAGCGCTAGGATTATTGATACTAGTGTTGATAGTATCTAGAGCACTAGGAATATTAATACTAGTGTTGATATCATTTGAGCACTAGGAATATCGATACTAGTGTTGATATCATTTGGAGCACTAGGAGTATCGATACTAGTGTTGATATCATTTGGAGCACTAGGAGTATCGATACTAGTATTGATATTATCTGGTGTAGGTGTTGAGCCTGTAGAATAACCATAATTATTCGGAGAATACAACTATGCTGAAGATTACTTTCTTCAGCTGACATTACCGCATTAAAGCAGTTTTTTAATTTGAAGTTGTAAGTAATACGGTAGTTTTTTGTGGATGCAGCCAAATAAAAAAAAATAAGTCTATATCATCGTACTTATCACTAGCTAACATCATGTTTTAACTTCTATCCGTTCTCTTGCCAACAGTTCGCGGCGTTCCTGATTTTTTTAAAAGATCCAGAATTTCATCGTTTTTCTTTTTGGATGTGGATGGGTGAGGCCCAGAAGCTGTTGAATCATTAGGATCATCGATAGAAGGAAGATTATTTGAATTTGATGTAAAAGACTGCATGATTCCTTGAACTCTCTTCAATGGTATTTATGAATTTGAAGTTTCCATTACTGAGTCGTTCAGTGGCGCAAAATTTGTTGGCCGGTCTCTATTACTCATGTAAGGCAATAAAATGACATTGCTTTCTGATATTTCCATTCCTTTCGTTGTTTTCAGCCTGTCCACCTTGTTGCATTTTGTCTTTTAAGGCATCCCGATGGTTATCTCTTAGTTGTTTCCATCGCGACTTCATAGTTTTAACTGAAACAATCAACAAAATCAAAATATATGACATGGTCTATTTATGAAAAAATATTACATGCCTGATTTTTTAAATGTTTGAATTTTGTAATTTGTTTTATTAACTAAACAGATTTTTAGGTATTTAGCAACCGCCAGTCATTTACAACGTTGGGAGAATTTTAGAATTGGATTGAAAAGTGTATCAAGAATTGTTAACGAGGTTTGTGATGCTTTATGGAATGTATTGCAACCTACTGTCATGCCGCAACCAACAGAAAACGACTGGAAAGAAATCGCAAAAGATTTTGATGAGCTATGGCAATTTAAAATTGTACAGGTGCTCTTGATGGCAAGCACGTATATATCAAGGCTCCTCGAAAACCGGGTCCTCGTTTTCAACTACAAAAGAGATTTTCTGTAGTATTGATGTGTTTAGCTGATGCCAGAAGGAAAATCATAATGGTTGATGTGGGATCTAGGAAGATTTTCTGATGCAGGAATTTTTGCTGACAGCATTTTCGGAAAGAGATTAAAAGAAAGAGATTGAATTTACCTGAACCGGTACCATTGTTTCAAGGTGGAGCAAAAATGCCGTTCGTATTTATAGGAGACGAAGCTTTTCCATTAATGGAAAATTTTATGAGGCCATACCCACGTGATAGACTAAACGCAGAAAGAAAAATATTTAATTACCGATTATCAAGAGCACGTCGCATTGTTGAGGCAACTTTCAGTGTATTGACGAGAAAGTGGTACGTATCATAAAGATTTGAATGCAAAATAGAAACAGTTGACAAGGTAATAAAAGCAACGTGTATTTTGCATAATTATTTAATTCAAAGACAGCCTGATTATATAAACAATATTGAAAATAGCACGGAGCAAACATTACTATCAGATGGTGATATTACAGAAACACAACACTCAAGTAATGATGGTTATCAAGTTCGCGAAATGTATTGTTCATACTTCAATAATCAGGGGAAGGTACCATGGCAAGATACTCGAATTTTGAGAAGAATCTATAGTCAGTGATACGTGACAGATTTGGATAGTTGGCCAACCGCGGACTATTTGTTAAATAAAATTTAGGTATTCTTGTGTTAAATAAATAAAAAAAACCGGCCATATTGCAAATTTTAGTATTGGTTATTATATCTTATTATAGTATTTACTAAAACTATACCAAATTGTATGCTTGTATAAAACCGTTTTCATGGTAGAATCAACACTTTTCTTGTATGGGAGCCCCCAAATTTTTTTTTATTTTTTTTTTATTTTCAGTATTTGTTGTTAAACCGGCAACAGAAATAAATCATCTGTTAAAATTTCAACTGTCTAACTATCACGGTTCATGAGATACAATCTGGTGACTGACAGACGGACGGACGGACGGACGGACGGACTGACAGACAGAGAGACAGACAGACAGACAGATAGACAGACAGACAGACAGACAGACAGCGAAGTCTTAGTAATAAGGTCCCGTTTTTTACCCTTTGGGTACGTAACTCTAAAAAGGTATCAATATGTACCTACTAGAGTGTAGAGAATAAAGATACATAATATTATTTACCATCTGATATGTTTGTTTCGACGATTATTTGGTCCCACGCAGCGTCTTTTGTTTCATTGCATTTGTAAAATCTGAAGATGTGTTCAAATGCACGGAAACTTTTAACACTTTCAATAAGTTTTTCATCCATATCTTCACTGCACCGGTCACATACACTCTGCTCGGAATACGGCGGCACACTGCGGACGCACCACGCTTCCCCGCTCCGCTACCCCGCTCTGTTTCCCCGCTCAGTTTCTCCGCTCCGCTACCCCGCTCAGCTTCCCCGCTCAGCTTCCCCGCTCCGCTTACCGGTTTTGTATGAATTTTTAAACTAGTTCGCAACTCCCTGTCCACTGAAGAGGAGCGGAGATTTTGTGCAATCCTATTAGTTAAAATTTCTCCGTTTCTCCGCTCCGCGGCCTCGCACCGCACCGGTGGACAGGCAGCCTTATGATGGGAAATATTAGAGGAGGTTATGTTCTCGTAGATAAGAGCTTAGTTGCTTGAACACCAGCCGTTCTAACACTTTAGATAGGAAAGAAGTAAAGAAATTTGCCAGTAATCAGAAAAACATTTCGGATTGGTCTTTTTAGGAAGTGGAATCACGTTGGCTTCTTTCCAAGCAGAGGGAAAAGAAGCAGTTTTCACGGAATTGTTTAAGATGGAAGTAATTACAGAGATAAGAAGATCCAGGAGAGGTATGATCATTTTACGACTAATGCAGTCACTGCCTACTGAATTTGAATGGATGGAGAGAATGGCTCTCTCAAAATCACAACTGTCAAATGGACTAAAATAAAAAATAGAATTAATAATTTGACTAAAATAAGTAAATGAAAAGCAGAAAAGTCCAGAGTGGGAATATTAGAGAGGACATTCAAAGTATTTTGCTTTGCTTGGTAATCAATGCAAGACGTAGAGGAGAAGTGCTGATTAAGCTGATTGAGGTCAATATTATGGTGTGTTAGGATTTTACTTCTCTTCCCAACTCCTAAGGACTTAATTTATACAGATCTCAGCAAAGCCTTTGATAAGGTTCCTCACGAAATATTAATTAAAAAGTTGTCAATTTACGGTATTAATGGAACCTTGTTAAACTGGTTTAATTCATATCTGAATAAGCGTAAATTCTTTGTAGTGGTAAATGGTTTTAATTCTAAGGAATGTGACATAGTTCGGGAGTAGCACAGGGTTCTAATCTGGGTCCTATTTTGTTTAATATTTTTGTTAACGACGTTGTTGATTGCATCTTGTATTCTACTCCGTACTTGTACGCCGATGACTGAAGTTACTACGAGTAATAAAAACGACACAGGATTCCATATTATTACAAGAGGATATAAATAGCCTAAATTGTTGATGTGAACGGAATGGAATGAAACTAAATGTAGGTAAATGTGTTTACGTCAAATTTACCCGAAAACAGAAAACTTTAGACTGCTTATTTTATTAATGGTATAAAATTACAGGAAGCTGACCATATAAGAGATCTTGGTGTGATAGTTGACAGAAAGTGTTATAAAAAGAGCTTCAAACATGCTTGGATTTATTATTAGAATGGGCAAGCAGTTTCAGAGGTTGCAAACAAAAAGACTTCTGTACAACTCTTTTGTCCTGAGTATTCTGGAATACTGCAGTGTAGTATGGCGACCACACTATGCATGTCATTCTTTGAGGTTGGAACGGATTCAGAAGAGATGTCTTTGGCACCTAGCCTACTCAGACAATAAATGTAAAAAAGGGTTTTCCTACAAAAACAGATTGAAACACTTTAAGTACGCTACCTTGGAAATCCGTCGTATAATGCTTGATCTCGTGTTTTTGTACAAATTATTTAACAACAAAATAGATTGCCCAGGCTTACTGAGAAAATTTTTATTCAATGTACCACACAAATTACCTAGGACTAAAATATCACCATTAGTTCCACCCTTGCCCACAACAGTTTTGGGCTCAAGTTCATTTGTCCCTAGAGCAAGCAGACTTCTAAACTGTTATGGTAAAAACATAGATATCCATTCTACAAGTCTGAATACGTTTCGCAAACACTTGCAAAAAACCATAGTCGAGTTATAATTAAGTAATTGTTATGTTCATTTATATACTGTGCTGTTTTATTTCCTTTTCTCTCTTTCTTTTTCTCATTTCTTGTGAACACATTAACTCGTCAATTCCCAGTGTCACCTGTAGGTGACAGAAGTTTAATCATTATTTTATACCACATGAAAATATTATTTCCTAATTCTAACACTATGGTAGTAATGTCAAAGAGTAAAACTTGACAATTTTTATATCTGGAAACACACACCATACGTCAACTGTCAATGTCACAACGTTATTTTGCGTAATTGCATCAACTTGCGTTTTGTGATCTATTGTAAGAAAAGTGAAAATAAAATGCCCAAACCGTAAGTATTGTGTTTTTCTTTTCAAATGTTAAAAATTAATATATAAGCTATAATATACAAGTATTTATTGAAATGTAAACTAAAAGTGGTATTGTTATAACGCCTAAAATGTGCGGTGTCACCTGCAGGTGACACTGGGCATTATATTATGTTTCTACTGTTTTACAAAACTTTGTTATATGTTGGTTATATCGCTGTGCTTATACAAATTGTTTCATTTTATTATAGGTTGACGTTAGATGAGATTGTCGAGGCGTTGCAGGCCGAAGAAGACCAAGGTGATATAATTTTATTTCCTCCTGACGACGGCGATGTAACTGATGAAGACAGTGGTGATGAAAATGAAGCTAATATCCTGCATCTTCCTAGTCGCATCCTTCGATCTCAAGTTGAGACACAGAACCACCCTTCCATGTCTGGAGAAAATCTTGACGAGGAAGAAGAAGAAGAATCCATGCCTGCCCGAAAGAAAATGAAAAAAAAAGAAAATACAGTAAAAAAATGGTACGATTATGTAACCACTGCCTATTACGACTTGTGGTAAAGGAGACCGAGATGAAGAAGTTTTTGCCCACTTACAGGAGGAGATGACTCCTGTCCAATGTTTTGAATTGCTTTATAGTGATGAACTGATTAGTTATATAGTTGAGATGTCCAATCTCTATGCCTTACAAAGGAATCATACTCTGAATGTAACTACGGAGGAAATTAGAGTATATATTTCGATATTACTTTGACAGGTATTTGACGCCAAAATATATGAGGATGTTCTGGAAGTAAAAGTGACACACACAATGACTTAGTAGCATCTAGCATTAGGCGTAATAGGTTTTTCGAAATTCAGCAATATATTCATCTTTGCGACAGTACATCTCTGCCATCCAATGACAAATTTGCTAAAGTTCGAGAATATTTCACGAAACTGAATAAAAATTTCACAGCAAACTTCAGGAGAGCGGGCTCCTCTCATATTTCGATTGACGAAACTATAGTACCATATTTTGGGAGGCACGGTACCAAGCAACACATACACGGAAAACCCATTAGATTTGGTTACAAGCTTTGGTCAGCCGCTACTCGCCATGGGTATTTAGTAAATTGTGAGCCTTATCAGGGTGCGTCTGGTCCCAGTCTCAAGATGCAATCTGACTTGGGCTTAGGTGCTGCTGTTGTCTTAGAACTTCATGAAAGATTGCCACAAGAGTTGGGACCATATAACTTGTATTTTGATAATTTTTTTACTGGTTTACCTTTGATAAAATATTTGAGAGCAGAATATAGGAGGCACTGGAACTGTTCATGAAAATCGCTTAGAGAACTGCAAACTTCTGAATTCCAAAGAGATGAAGAAAGAACCCAGAGGAAAGTTATATCATAAAGCATCTGAGGGGATTATTGTCGCAAAATGGCATGACAACAACATTGTGACCATTTTATCCAACTGCCATGGATTAGATCCTATTACAAAAGTAGATCGAATTGGATTTGTTGATAAAAAGGGCCAAAATATGTTGATTGCCCAGCTATTATAAAATGTACAACAAATACATGGGCGGAGTCGACCGTTTTGACGAAAATGTTGACTCTATGAGAGTAGCTCTACGGGGTAAAAATGGTGGTTCCTCTCTTTGCATTTGGATTAGATGCAGCTTGCCAAAATGCGTGGCTGATCAAAGGCAGTCAGATACTAACTGGTCCTACTGTGATTTCCGGCGAAATGTGGTGACAACTTACCTAGCAATGTACGGAAAACCTTCGAACCGAAATTCTGCTTGGCGCCCTCTGCAACTGAGAGTGCCTAATGAAGTGAGAAACGCAGGAACTGCAGATGATCATGCACAAGTCGACTGTTCACAACGAAGATGCGGGTATTGTCATCAACGCACTAGAAAAATGCAGTAAATGTAATATCGGTTTGCATCTAAAATGTTGGTATATTTTCCACAATAAATAGGCGTAAGATAGATTAAATTTAGTTCTTTGTTCTTTTTAACGATTTTGTAAATAAACATTCTAATAAATAAATAAAAATCTGTGTTTTACCCCTGAAATAATGCTAAAACCACATAAGTCGTATAGCACAATGCCCAGTGTCACCTGTAGGTGACCTCCTCATAAAACGGAAGGGGGACAGTATAAAAAAAAATTAACTTTATTTGTGGCTTTAGTAAACGTCTATTAATTGAATAAGTATAGGAAAAACTGAAAAAATGCATTAGATTGGACATGGGAATTAAAGGGTTAAGTCATTTATAAAAATTGGATGTTACTACCCTTAATAGTTTGTGCATGTAGTGTTTACCTTAATTAATTGTGCATTTGTCTGTAAAACACATGTTATTTTAAATACTTATTGATGTATTATTGTTACAATTACTGATAAACCTAATAAATAAAATAAATAAAAATAGATAATCCTTCTTCTGAAGCCCACCCCTCGAAGCTCGCGAAGCCACAATCGACTAATGGCTTCTTGTTTTCTTTCAGGTAACTGATAAACTCTTTCATTATTTTCGTTATTGTTTGTCCCGCGTGATATAGACGCATATTTTTCAGCTCTAATGCTTTCTTGTTCACTTGACTTAACCGTGGTTTCATTGCTGCTAGAGTTACGTCGCTTTGCCATGAATTCTCTAACCATATGTACATAGGATGTTTCTTCATCTGGCTGATCGTTTTTTATTCTGCGACTATAACTGTTTTCCTTTGTTTCTTTTTGGAGTTTGAACTGCATCCACTTCCAACACATACTGGGTATTCTGAATTTCCGTGAAATTTTCCGTCGTTTTGAGCTAGTGGCGGAACCCTCTGGTCCAGTTGACAATTTTACAAGAATGTTTTTAACAGACTTTGAATATTTGTTGCAAAAGTTTCCCCGTGGATTTCAAAGAAGAATACAACCTTCAGAGATACAATACCAGTCAAAGTTCGCCTAGCAATTACTTTGATATTCTTGGCCAACGGAGATAGCTCTGAAAGTCTACATTTTTTGTTCAAAGTCTCCAGCTCCATTCTATTCAAAATTATACCTGAAGTATGTATTGCATTATATGCAGTTTTAAAGGATCAAATTAGGGTAAGTACAAAAAAAAAAAACATAACGAAATCAATAATGTTTTATTTAAATGAACACAAAAGAAAGAACTTAGTTTGTTGGTGTGCGCAACGTTTAGATACAGTCAGATGCAGATATTTACTTTGGTCGGCTGCAATAATGTAATCAATAATAATATAAATATTTGAATCAATAATTTTAATAATTCGAAATACCATTCTGTTTAATTATTGCTAAATTTTACGGTACAATAATTAAGCATCATAATATGCCTGAGTTATGATATCATTATTAGATTGATTATTGGACAGTGAAATTGTTCCTGGGGTCAAGACCTGATCTGATATAATATGTATGAGAAGAAGCTTAGTGGTAGCTGGGGATGGTATTTGAACTCTTGATTGATTGGTATATAAAGTTGTAGGTTTTGAGTAAGATGTGCACGACGATGAAGGATGCGCGTAGTGTAAGAGTGTATGAATTTGTCTGGTGGCTTCTGAGTGGGATGAGCACGATGATGAAGGGCGCGCGTAGTATACAGGTGTATGAATTTGTCTGGTGGGTTCTGAGTATGATCTGTGCGATGTTGAGGGACGGCCGTAGTATGTGGGTGATGCGTTAGGAGCATTGTTTAGCCGCCTAATAAATATCCCATCTACTTTATACATTATTTGTAGATATTCTGTATCGGAAAATTTACGGAGTTTATACCGCCTACTAAATTCGAATGGATCGAGAGAATGGCTCTCTCAACATCACAACTGTCAAATTGACTAAAATTAGTAAATGAAAAGCAGAAGAGTCCAGAGTGGGAATATTAGAGAGGACATTCAAAGTATTTTGCTTTGCTTGGTAATCAATGCAAGACGTAGAGGAGAAGTGCTGATTAAGCTGATTGAGGTCAATATTATGGTGTGTTAGGATTTCACTCCTCTTCCCAACTCCTAAGGACTTAAGGAAATTCCAGACCCTAGCAGGGTCAGGGTCACGAACCGATTCATAAATATGGCGTCGTTGTGCATTTCTACACACGTTGTTGCAACGATTCCGTATCAATCTAAATTTCTCTTTATTTGCATCACTAGGATCTGACTTGTATTTTGCTTTAACTCGATTTTTCTTATCAATTATTTCTTTTATTTCGTCATTCAACCATGGAGATGGAGAATGCTTAACGCGCACTGGTCGAATAGGAGCATGATTATCATATAACTGAATTAAAAAGGAATTGAATAAGACTACCTGTTCGTTGACAGTAGGAGCATCCACAACCAAATTTCAATCAATCTTTAAAGAATCACGAGGAAGTAGTTCAAGGTTCAACTGACTAAAGTTGCGCTGAAGTAAAGTCCTCGATTTAGCTTTAGGGGGTCTACTTTTATAAGACAAGAAGATGAGGTCATGATAAGAGAAGATATCAGCTGCACATTGACCGTGTTTTGCAACATGGTCAAGAGAAGAAACAAACATTAAGTCAATAAGAGAAGGGGCACAATTAGGAAAAAATGTGTTGCAAAATTAGAAAGAACTTTTAAATTTGCTGCCTCAATAACAGATTTAAGTTTAATGGATCAGCAAGCTTACTCTTGAATCCAATAACAATTTCGATCCAATGTCAATTTCAATCCAATGTAATTCCAATGTTGACAAATGATCATACTCTTAAAAACAATTTTGTGGGATTAAAATCGGTATAGCGCTTCTATTGGGCAAAAATGTTGTTGTAGCACATGAAGTTAGCTGCGTTACTCTTAGCAATAGGAATGTTTTATTTATCGTTAAACCGGTGAAGTCATAATAAACCCTTTGTAACTTTCATAAATGAGCACTTTTGAGAAGGGCAAGCGTAAGCATGGCTGACAACTCCTCAGGTACAAAGATGTACTTAAGCGCCACATGAAGAAGTGCGACATTGAGCCTTCAGAGTGGGAGCAAGCAGCCGCTCGACGACCGGAGTGGAGGTCTTTGGTGAAAACCAAGGTCAAAATGTTTGAGGAGAATCGCTGCTCTGTGATGAACTCAAAGCACGCCCACCTTGTGCGATTAACTATAATTTCTGTAATGGTGTGCTCACCTGCCCGCATTGCGCGCGAACATTTGTAAATAAGATCGGCTACGTTAGCCATGCACGAGCACACCAACGACAGGATCGGAGTTGAAGAGGTCGCTGTGGCCGAAATCGGTCGAGGATTATTATATATAAATGAGCACTTAAGTAGTAAAAACATTTAATAAATGGTATAATTCATCAAACATAACGTCTTTTCACTTATTTCTTATAAAAAACGCTATATTTGCGAGCCTTAAAAATCATATGGCTGTATAGAGCGTGCCTTTCCTCGTTCCTTTTGTTCTCTCAGAAAAAATTGTTATCACTAAATAAAGTAAACAAAGATCAACTTTTAATTTTGTTTAAAGCTTAATGGTGTAGTGATTTATAAGTATGTGTAAATTACTAAAAGACCTTTCAATTTTTGTATAACTATAAGCAGTTTGAAATAGTTCATTGCCGCAATAACACGGCTTGCCGTCCAACTTTCAAGCACAGTAAAGAATCTTATGAAACAGAGGAAATGGGCACCCATCTCTTAGCTCATTAGGAGGAATAAAATAAATAATAACGGTCAGGGCTGGGCTAAAGTAAGTATAATAATGTTTTTTAAAGAATAGTATGAGTAGGTAATATGTTTTTTAAATTTGGGCAGAGAAAAAGCATGCCTTAAATAAATTGTGGGTTCAGCATAGCAATTTACAACAGCATACGCCTGCTGAAAACCCACCCGTTTTGTCAACATTAGACAAGGGATTGATAGCAGTCACAGGTGGTCAAGTGCTTTTGGAGACTCAACTTTCAATTGATCTTTCTCACCACTTAGTTGTTATAAATAATTATGTTATAATTCATTAACTTCTCAATAGTTTTATTTGACATATAATAAGAATAACTGTATTTTTCCTCAGCTTTATAGACAAACTATTTTAATATTGTTTTATTTATTTTAGGAACATAAAATGTAAAGGAAATTCCTAAGGAACTTGCAATGTGTATGCCTTGCACTCAAGTGGTACAAAAAGGTAACCCACCGTTTTTTAATAGCAACAATTTACATAAGTTAATGTCATACATGTTATTTCTTAGTGTGGAGAATATAGATGTTTCAATAAATCTTAAACATTCTTTTATATGGCTTGTGATGGTTTAAAACTTTCAAACCAAATATTCCATCTTAATTTTGTTATTAATTTATAATACATTGCTTTACAGTGATGGGATGCATTTAAATGCCTGAAACCCTAGTTTTAAAATATTTGTTATTTTAATTTCAGAATCACAACTTAATTTCATACCACATTTCCCAAGCAACAACACTGTACCAACAGGAAATGATCAAGATATGGAAAATCTGAAAAGAAAGTAAGAAGCAAATGCAATGTACCAAATAGCCAGGACAATTGAGGGTTATCAGCAGTTATTAATATTGCTGTTTAAATTTTTCCAAACAATACAACAACAATAGCATTACTGAAATTTAAAATAAATAAGACTCATCAAATTTTATCAATGTTTCCATGTTATTTTAAATTAATTTGTTTTCTTTTAATTTCTGTTGTAAAAGAAACAAATTTTTGGTTTTTTTTTAAATATAGTTTTCACTGTTATATAAAAAATAGTTAATAAATTTAAGAACAGATACATACTAATGACGATAGATTATTTAAAATATTTCTTTATTAAATAAATGGTTAAACTTTGTATCATAGTTTTATTAATAAATCCTTATTAAAATTACGTTACCTATATCATTTTATATAAAATCATACATTTAATGTAACTTAACATTATATTCATATTTCCTACATGTGAAATCCCCCCATAAACCTCTCAAAAATGAGAATAGACTTCTGCCCAGCTGTGGGATATAAAGGCTGTAAATTAACATTGATTAACAGTACTTCATTCGTAATATGTCTTCTGAGAAGATTCTTCTCCTCAGAGGTTGCATATGTAGGTTTTTCTTCATGCCTTAATATATCATCATTACATTATTACAGCCCTTCACAAGTCCACTGCTGAACATAGGCCTCCCCCACGGAATGCCACAAAGCACGGTCCCGAGCCACCTGCATCCATTGACTTCCTGCATGTCTTACCAGGTCGTCACTCCATCTAGTGGGGGGACGCCCTACACTTCGCCTGCCGGTACGAGGCTGCCACTCGAGAACCTTTCTTCCCCATCGGTTGTCGGTTCTTCGAGCTATATGGCCGGCCCATTGCCACTTCAGCTTACTAACTTTGGCTATGTCGGTTACTCTGGTTCTACTGCGGATATCCTCATTTCTAAGTTTATCACGCAGAGAAACCCCGAGCATAGCCCTCTCCATAGCTCGCTGAGCGACCTTGAGCTTCCTCATACGGCCAGCAGTGAAGGACCACGTCTCAGTTCCGTATGTCATCACTGGCAACACGCACTGGTTGTATAAGTTCTTAATAATATAATAATTAGCCCTAAACTCATCATCACTGATAGAAAAAACTAAGTCTTTAAAACGCATTATTCGAAGCTCATTTCGTCTTTATTTTAATTGTAATGCACGATTACGGCGTAGAATATTAAACACAAAAGCTAAATGTGCCATTATTTTATCGCAATGAATAAGATAATTGCAGAAAACAAACGATTAATATGAACACAATTCATAAAAAGTTACTGTTGTTATTGCCTTAATTTCAATTCCAATGCAATACAAACCAAATATGTAAGAAAAAATTGAGGATATCAGATGTGGTCACGTGATCTTAAGTCAAGTGTTTCTCAAATATGGCGACGACTCCGCCCACAACAAATAGTGTTGTACTTTTGTCGATATTTTCAGTATGGATGTTATATAAATTATGATGTATTGTCCATCTCATAGGTATATATTTAATAAACAAATATTGGATCACTACACTATTGCATTAGGTTAATCCTGTAATAATAGGTGTATTGAGATAATAAATAAATAAATCTTATGTTCAATTCAAAATAGGAAAGTTTTAAAACTGTAATTGCTTTGAGATACGGTGAAGTAACAGTCAAAAGTGAGCGAAAAGATCAAGGAAAGAGCACCACGTATTGGAGCTTTAACTCCTTTCTTTTCAGAACACGTATACGACGTGCACCGGAATATGATAATGAGTTCGAGCAACGAGCTAACGTTTTTTCGTACCGACACCAGTCTGAACATAGGCATGCAACACCGTCTTATAGTCACAGAAAACAGATTGACAACGCAGAGTTTAAACTCTATCCGTGCGTCCCTGGGTCGACGCATGCATTTTTTTTCTCCTCTGCAGAGATTAACGAAACCACCACTATAGGCATTGTATTAGGTTTCGTATGATTTTTTTTCCAGCCCATGCTGTCCCACTACTGGGCAGATGTCTCCCCCAAGTTTTTCCAAGTGGTTTTGTCCTGCACCACAACGAACCAGCCCCTACGGCATGCGTCCAGGTTGCGTGAATTATAAAAATAAATATTAAAAAACTGTCAAAGTGATAATTGAGCTAGTGTATATTTCGAGGTAAACTTTATAGCGGCTGGGAAGTTAGTTGCGAGGGCTAGTCCTGTACCTCCATGCTTCGCTTTACGTACAGTGATCTGAGCCACCATCAACTTTTCTTTCAACTATATCTGCACGGATTAGCGCTCGCACCTAACTTTCGAGCAGCCATAAAGATTTGACATTGACAACATCTCTATTCCTGATCTGTATTCCTGTTCACTTCACTGAGTTCTATGGTAACTCCTTCACTGTTCAGGCTACACGCCTTTGGAACTCCTTGCCCGATGACATCAGAAAAGCGCCCAATAAGTACGCTTTTAAAAAATTGGTCCGTAATCATCTATTGAAGACAACGCATTTTACATGATTCATCCATTTAATATGTATTGCTTAACAGACGTATATATTCATAGTTATTTGTATGTACTAATTATATATGTATTTAAATATGTATATTTGTATGTATATATTTGTATACATATGTCATATATTTGTATATATGTATGTATAGGTCATATATGTATAGTTTATTTATTAGTAAAATGTATATATTATGTAGTTAATTATCATTTTGTGTAGTGTTATTTTATTCTATATTGCCACACCTACGTCAAATTCTCACCACTCCATGGGTTGACTGGTAGAGAATGCCTCAAGGCATTAAGTCCGCCCTTTGTATTCTTTTATTTTTAAGGAATGCAATGAAGAATAAATAAATAAATAAATAAAACATCTTTCTTTCGTCGTAATGGTCGGTTACCAGTTCAAGTTACTATGAACGTGTGGTAGACTGACTTTTTATTATTTATTAAAACACAGAAAACCTCATCATACTCCTACCTTTATCTTGATTTATTTAAAGTTTGTGGAGCATGTGTTCTTTCATACATAGTTACTAGCCGTCATCTCTTTTTTTTTATAGCAAAGATTATTTATTTATCTTAGTAATCTAATCGAGTTGAGCAGCCAATTACGTTAGCTGCGGCCGGAGGTTCGAAAAAAAACCAAATTTACTTATAAAATATATTTAAAATAAAAATTACAAATTATGTTACTATAGCTAATTAATCTAACAGAATGAATGTGGTGTAACTGAGTACGTGATATTTTATACATCCGGCATGTGGCTTGAATTGCTGCGCCTGCATTCCTGTCGGTTTACATAGCAACTGTTCTAGGTACATAGTCAGCGATCGTCATATCATAGGTATATGTAACTCCTCCACCCTCAGAACGGCAACTATTTGAGTATGTTCAGGGAAAATGTTGCCGGGATTTCGGGGTTTCCATGATCTTCTGAATTAGATGTTGGTGATTGCGCTGCTTTGCTCGTTTCCTTTCTGCATCTTGATATGTAGCGACGGGTGGCCAGTACAAAGATAAGGATACCTCCACTCGATAATATGATGATATAAAAGGGAATTGTCGTATGATATAGTGTGTCACTTATGGCACGTGGTTGTACTGGTGATTGCATGAGAATTTTGTCTTGGATGCTGTGTAATCCTTGGAGATAGATTGAGTTTAGGTGGATGCGGGTAGATGCTGTAGCTTGTTCCGGAGATCTGAAAGGTAATCCAGTGAGCTTTAGAGGACCTTTTATCTCATTATTGTCGTTGACGATGGTGAACTCGGCAGTTTTAAGACAGCTGGCTGGAATCGTAATGAGATAACTCCCTTGTAGCATGGTGAATTCTTTTCTTCCGCAAGACAATTGTACCTTGGTATAGTGTGGAAAAGACAGGATATAATGCTGGTCATCTAGTTTTTCCATCGCTTCTTTTGACAGGATGATAGTAGTTAGATTGCAGGCTTCTTGTATGACTTGCTTGGTGATCAACTCTTGGATGCAATCGGGTTGTGTTCGAATCTGATAGGTAGTGCGTTCTTCACAGAGATACCAGTGGTTAAACTTCGGACATTCTGTCTCTATGTACACGAATGATAACTCGTTAGTTGCTATGAAGGGATAGGTTGGGATAAGGGCCTGTGAATTTTTATTTGGGACAATGGATAATCTATATAAATCAAAATTATCTCTAGAAGTTATAGGAAATTTAAAGATGAACACGATTTGTTTCTCCGTGTAATATGAGCCGGGTTTTATTACGTCATAATAGTCTCTGAGTTCTAAATTTAATATCTGATCTGAGCTGTAAATACTTCTAAGCTTACTTAACATGGAACCTAATACATCTATATCTATCATAGAATGGTGCGTGCTAGATGCACGAATAAAAGCTTAAGTGTTTTCTATTCTAATTAATTCTAGCATTAAGTCCTCTACATTATCACTAATTATTTCTAACAATTGCGCGAATTTAGCGTATTTAATTAAACTAGTTTGCGTATATGCATTACTATTTAATATAAGTATCAAAGTCTCATTAATTTTTCTTTGATTTTCCGCTTGTTCCGCTTATGCTTAGACATCCATTCTTTACTTAAGCTGAGATGTTGATCGAATTCGGATGCAACGCTCAGTTGATTATCCTTAAGGGTTTTAATTGCCTCGTTATATCTTAACGCGTCTGTATAATCTAAGTTACCAGTTATGCTTTTTATGACTGAACCAAGACTATCTATAAGACCTCTGTTAGCTCTATTGGGCTCCAGGGTTCTGAGATGACACCTTGCCAAGTTTGTTAGACAGATAATCTATTTGGATTTCGTATAGTAAATAAGTATCATTAGTCAGTCGGTTCTGGAAAGTCAGTAGTTGATTCTGTAGGGAGTGGATATTATCTTCAATGTCATCGAGTCGTACGTACTGTAAAAATGTATGTAATGAGTAGTCAATTTCGTGGGTCCTAGTTTATACGGCAGTAGTCCTGGTCCATCTGATAGACTTTCAAGTTTTATCTCTGTCGTCTGAGTCCTTTGAAGGAGCATTATTAGCAGCATCCTGCAACAAATTAACTGCTTTAGGAACACGCTTGAGCCGTGATTTTGCTACTGGACCACGTTTTTTAGATGTATATATATGAATGGGTAGATCGGCTAATACAGTGTCCTGAGTATAACGTGGTGCGGTTTTCTGGCGGGCGGCAGATGGATTTTTAATAAAAACTTGCTCTATAATGGCTGTGCGATTGGCTAGTGACGTGCTATTAATAATTTCGTACACCTTTTTCATTTGATCCCTATGCGTCTGTACATACTGCTGTAGTAGTTTCTGGGTTATGTCGATGTCGAGACAGTCTCTATGGTCAAAGTGTCCCGTTAATAAGTCAAATGGTCGACATCCAGTAAAACTGTGTATTGAGCTATTGTAGGCTATTATTGCGTAAGGCATGAGATTGATGACCGGTTCGTCCTTATGTTGTAAATTTAAAATTCTAATATGTTCCAAAAAGGTCGAATGGAACCTTTCAATATTACCGTTATTGTTAGGAGAATGGGCTAAAATACGATGGTGATTTATCTTATGGAGTCTAGTAAATTCTAAGAATAGTTGGTTAGTGAACTCTGTTCCGTTGTCAGTAATTATTGTTAAGGGAACACCGTGATGGGTACAATATTGTAGAAGGGCCTGTAGCGGTTCCGTCGCGTAAATGGTAAGCTTGTCCGTATTTTGTAAAAACGTCTATAAAAGTTACATATTTTTCACCTTGAACTGTAAAGAGGTCCATGTGAATTATCTCAAAGGGTTTGGTTGCAGGTGGTACTACATTAAATTGAGGTCTTACTGGGTTTCTATCATATTTGGCCTGTCCGCAGATGGTACACTCGTTAATAAATTTTGTAATATGGTCTTTCATTATTGGCCAATAGTATTTGCGAGATAATGCTAGGTAACACTCATTAATACCACGGTGGTTGGTTTTACCGTCGTGATAGTGACGAATGATTTCTTGTTGTCGCAAATATTCCTTAACATTCTCTAACTCGAATTTAGTTAAAACAAGGTTAAGTGAAGAGCTTTTAAATTTATCCTGTAAGATTGGTATTACTTTATATAATGCTAAAGGTGGGTTTATTAAGAGAGCTGTTTTGATTTTCGGATTGACATTTTAGTTTAGTCACAATGGTTTTTCGTTTAACGTCGCTAACAACAGTCAAGTGAATTTGTCTATTAAACTTATTGAGTGGTTCGTCGGTTATAGGAATTTCAAGTATCGGGTGTTCGTTACTGGTGTGTACGGTCTCAGTCGAAGAGTTCGCAATACCGTCGCTTGGGTTGCCTTTTAACGAGTTTAGTTCGTCAATTTCGTTCATTAACATCTTTATGTCTTCATTGTGAATCTCTATACGTGAGAGAGCATCGGCATTGGTATTAATTTTGCCTTTCTTATAAATTACTGTAAAGTCATACTCGCTAAGTCTAAGTCGCCATCTTGTAAGACGAGAATTTGGTTCTTTCAAATTCATCATCCACTGCAATGGTTTGTGGTCTGTCAAAATTTTAAATTTACGTCCAAACAAATATGGTCTAAAGTATTTCATAGCCAGACTATGGCGAGAAGTTCTTTTCGATTGTACTGTATTTAACGCTTTCGTTTAACGTACGAGAATGTGAACTGGTTTGTCGGATCCTATTGGACCTTGTGACAGTACAGCACCAATGGCAAAGTTAGAAGCATCTGTCGTTAGGTTAAACTCTTTAGTAAAGTGTGGATATTGCAAGATGGGATCGTTTGTCAAAGACTTACATTTTCAAAAGCGTTAACGTAATTATTGTCTATTGTTACCTTTTTGCTTTCTTAAGACACTGAGTTAATGGTTTAGTAATACAGGCGAAATCCGGAATGAACTTTCTGTAATAAGAGAAGGCCTAAGAATTGTTTAATTTCTTTTGGATTCTTTGGAATAGGGTATTTATGTACAGCCGAAATTTTATCGGGGTTTGGTTTAATACCGTCCCTGGTGATAATATGACCGAGATAAGCCGTTTCATGTTTGAAAACTCCGTTGTCCATTTGGATTTTAAAGTTGGACTCACGAAGTCTACTAAATACTTTGTCTAGGTTAACTATATGTTCTTGGGTGAGTGCTGAACACAATTATGTCATCTAGGTTTACAAGGCATATATGATTTTGTAGCCCCCTTAAGACATTGTCCATAACTCTTTGGAACGTAGATGGACTGTTCTTCAGGCCCATTGGCATGCGAAGGAATTCGAAATGAAAAGCGGTTTTCGCTATGTTCTGAGGGTCCATTTCGACCTGATAAAATCCGCTTGCTAAGTCTAAGGTGGTAAAATATTGGCACTTCCCTAATTTGTCAAGAACATCACTAATGTTCGGGATAGGGTATTTATCGTCAAGTGTCTTTTCGTTTAATTTGCGAAAGTCAACTACAAGATGCCACTTCTGTTTGCCAGAAGCATCTACTTTCTTTGGTAAAACCCAGATGGGTGAGCTCCATGCAGATTCGGAAGGTCTTATAATACCCTGATCTAACATTTTGCTTATTTGGTCCTTAACTTCTTGTCTATGTATGAATGGATAACGATAGCTTTTAGTGTATTGGTACTTCGTCCGTGGTTCGAATCCGATGTTTTATTCTATTTGTGAAAGTGAGGCTTTCACCTTCTATATTAAAACGTCCGAGTAACGAGAGCAAAGTGCTACTAAATTAGCCTTTTCCTCCTCGTTTAGGTGGTCTGTACGTAATCGCGAAACTACGTCTTTTGCGCGTGCTGATAATTGTTCGGTACGCGTGCACTCAATATTAAATAATTCCGCGTGGACTGGTCGGTCGGTGAAAATATTATATCGTTTGGCGTTGGGTTCTCTACCTCAATATAACCGCGATTATTGACGACAGTGGTAACATTCGTGAATAGTACAATTACATAGAACCTGTTCCGTAATATAGGCTTCGCCATCCCTTGTATCCAATGGAACTCTAATAATTTTCGAAGAGCTGGCAGGTATTATATCTTCGTATAGATTAACATTACGCGAGTTATATAATTTTATGGGATTACATGCTGAATGCGTTATTAATTGTCCCTCTTTTAAATCTATACGGGCCTCCATTTACTTAATAAGTCCAAACCTATAAGGCCGTCAAAATAGTCATGAAAGCGATATACAAAGAATTCACTTCATCGGAATCATTAAATTCAGAAAACAAGGTAACGTTATAGAATAATTATTACGACTTGTCGCGTGTATGTTTGTTACTTCGACGGGTC
The DNA here is from genome assembly GCA_029286625.1 of Parnassius orleans. Lineage (NCBI taxonomy): Eukaryota > Metazoa > Arthropoda > Insecta > Lepidoptera > Papilionidae > Parnassius > Parnassius orleans. The sequence continues at coordinate 514,481 of JAGSMP010000360.1, forward strand.
AAAATTAAGTGAAATCGCTGAAAAATTTTCCTACAGCTTCAGGGCTAATAAAAGACTGATTCGCGCCAGTATCTATTAAAAATTTTAATAGGGGTTTGCTATCTGTATATATGGTAATTGTCTTTGAGTCTGAAGATTTAATTCTATTTTGGTTTTTTTATAGTCGAATCGTCTTGAAAATCCTGATCGGAGTGCTTAGATTCTACTTGTGATTGATTTTGAATATAATAATTATTATCTTGGTTTTCGTCAGTCGGGTCATAATAAGAAAAATCAGAAGCGAAATCCGGGGCATAAGCATTGTTAAAGTCGGTATGATCGGTGTAGTATGCGTACTCGTATTCAGGGTTATACTAGTAATATGAATCGTTATACGCAGCGCATTTGTTTGTATTCATTTCGCGGGATTTAAAATAATTTGTTGGCGGCGGATTGCCAAATTTATTCCAGTCATGTCCTGTCAACATTTTTGTGTGTGGTAAAGCCTTGGGAATAAAACGCTGGACTCCACTCACGGGCTGAGGTTGTTAAGGGTTATTTCGGGGTGGTAATCGGAACACGTTACTACGCTGGTTGTAGTTAGGAGGGGGTGCACCGAACATGCGCTGGGTATTAGTTGGCATGCGCTGTTGGTGTGGTACGGGTTGAGGAAATCTGAACGGCTGAGGTGTGGGTCTGTAAGGTCTTTGCCCAACAGGAACTGACCAATTAGGTACTGGAGTTTGGAAAGGTTGATGTTGAGGAATGGAAGGTGGTGTGGATGGTGGAATGAACTTGGGGGAATGTTGACTTTTTATGGAGTCATTGCGCTGTTGGAGATAAATAATGTTTAATTCCTCCTGAACATATTCTAAGGCTTTCTCTATTGTCGACGGTCGCATGCAACGTATACGAGATCCTAAAGGTTCCTTTAAGCCGCGGACATATGCAAGTAGCATTGCGACTTTCCTATAGAGGTCCCGTTTGGCATTGATGGTAGTCGGTATGGTCTCATATAAAGACACGTAAGTCATTATCGTGCTAAACAAAGTTTGGCAATGGTCATAAAATTCTTGTGGAGTTCTATTGCCTTGCGAAGCTAAGGAGAGGTCATTATATAAAGCCGTTTCGTCCCGCTGGTCGGAAAAGTTATTTATTAGTGCCGTCCTAATACCTAACCAATTTTCAGGAATGCCATTAGAGTTTATAGTGCAGGCAGCGGTTCCTGTTATTTTGTTAAGAATACCGTTCAAACGATATAAATTAGAAAATTCACTATCGGTCGCATTGCTTAGATACTGCGAAACTAGTCTGTCACATATTTTTATGAATCTAGTTAAAACGTTAGGGTTCCCATCAAACTCTGGGACGAGGCGTAAAGCCTTAAAAATTGTGTCCGGGTCATGGGCCATCTCTGTTAAATAAGTATTATTTAATTCTAATTCTAAATCTAAATCGGTTTGCCTATTATTATCTAATATATGACGGCGAGCCTGTCGAGATTCAGGCTCCCGAGAACGAGTTACTCTAGGATGATAAATCTTGAAGGGAAAGATTTAAAACTTAGGGATAAGGGAGAGCAACACGGGCAAAACGTCGCCGAGTACCGGAACAAACTTGTGTCTGAAGTCGAGTCTTTGCTGAACAAAGTCTCGGATTGGGGCGACTAAATCTAGTCCAGTTTAATCTTCAGAAGACACGTTTGTTTACCGCTAAAGAACCCCTTTGTCGTATCTCCTAGTTTCAAGGCTCCCCTTGTTGCCTCAGCCTATCGGAATCCTCGCGTCGACATATTGGTGACGTGCAGTTTCGCGGTCACTTGGAAGAAGGCCAAATTGGCCTCTAAAAAGCGTGCTCAGCAGAGCGGGACAGTATTTCATGCCGGCATAACGCCTGCAACTTTACAAGCGCAGGTTCGGCCTCACATGGAATACTGTTCCCATGTCTGCTGGGGCTCCCCAATGCCAGCTCCTTCCACTTGACCGCATCCAGCGCAGAGCGGCTCGAATCGTCGACCGAGTCCTTTCCGATCGGTTCGATTCATTGGCGCTGCGAAGAGATGTTGCATCTCTTTTCATTTTCTTTCGCATTTACCACGGGGGTGCTCTGAGGAATGTTCGGATTAATCCCAGCCGCCAAATTTCACGAACGCACATCGCGGCAGAACTCGATACCATCCACACCATCTGGATGATTGGCGGTCCACCATTGTGCTATTTAGAATGTTTCTTCCTCGCACAACTTCCTTGTGGAATAGTTACCACCAGCGATTTTTCCGGACCGATACGTCTTGGGACGACCTTCAAGAAAGAGCCTACTCCTTTTAAAAGGCCGGCAACGCATCTGCAATTCTCTGGTTCCCTGGTGTTGCAGTTGTTCATGGGCGGCGGTAGTCACTTGCCATCAGGTGAGCTGCATGCTCGTTTGCCCCCTCTCCTATAAAAAATAAATAAATAAATAAATGAATTCAAGTGTACTCACGTGGATTTCATCTGGTTTCTCTCGATGAATCGAAGGCTGGATTCTTCTCCTGGTCTGCAGCTGGTCCGTAGATCCGGATACTCTTCGAAGGGACTTGATAGCCGCCGGGGTGCTTCACGGTTATGAAAAGATATTCCCTAACTATTGCAAAACAACCCCTGAGTATCCTACCGACTGCGCCAATTACGTTAGCTGCGGCCGGAGGTACGAAAAAAAACTAAATTTACTTATAAAATATATTTAAAATAAAAATTACAAATTATGTTACTATAGCTAATTAATCTAACAGAATGAATGTGGTGTAACTGAGTACGTGATATTTTATACATCCGGCACGTGGCTTGAATTGCTGCGCCTGCATTCCTGTCGGTTTACATAGCAACTGTTCTAGGTACATAGTCAGCGATCGTCATATCATAGGTATATGTAACTAGCCCCTTTATAACCATATCAACTTCCACACAATCCATTAATCATTTCATCGGCTATCGTCTTCTCTTTTAACTATCCTAACGTTTCCTCAATCTTCAGCATCACATGTTCATACCACATGACAACCTATTTCCATGCAACATCTCGGTCAATAGCATTAAACACTTTCAGACTTCTTCTTACATACTCATTTCTAATTATATCCTATTTGTGTAACACCACAAAAGATCAATTTTATACACAGTGTTTACAACCTGCAAGTTGTAATGACTTCCACCAGTAGCGTAGTTGGTGGTGGATACAGGAGGTAAACGAGAGAGTAAGAATTAAAAATAAATAAAATAACAATAATGTATACTGATTAAAACTATTATTTAGTCAGAAAATTTATTTTAGACACATGAACCACATCACCCTTAAGCCGAACTACATCCAGCGTTCTGTTTGTACATTCTTTTTCAAAATGCAAGGAGCATATTCTTCTCACTGCTGCAGGTTTTATGTTTTCCTGGCCTATATTATTAATCCACAATTTTTGAAGGACTTCATTCTTTGGCAATCTAAAATAAATATTATGCATCCTTAAGTACCAATGAAATAATCTTTACCTCATCAAATCTTTTGATGAAAAAAACTATTATAGAAAATTTACGATTTACACTATTTTCAAGTTCTTTGAATAAATGAAAGGCTCTCAACCGATCGTTAGATTAAATATACAGTTAACGTATCTAATGCGTTATTTGATCATAGGACTATAGTAATATTATTGTTAAACTTTATATCGATAATTTCAAAACACGACGGCACGTAAGGGCAACACTATGTAATAATGTAAACAATCAAAACGTTTACTTGTTTAATTTTACATGATAATAGTCATTGGAAAGTCTAGATAATAGCGGAAAACACGATTTAGAACCCATAATATTAACACGAAACGCAATTCACACGAAAAAATATACATGATTATGGAAAAAATTACAACTAACCTGAAAAATGACAATCCTTCTTGATTTTTACGAGAATTTGAATTACATCCATTGATTACGCTGGTCTTCAATTTCTCGAGGAATTTTCAATTAAACCCCGCGATAAAATGTAGTACATTTAATTTGTTATTTAATTACAATAATTAAATTTAAAACTTGTCGCCGGGTACGGAGCTCAAAGCGTAATGGCCGGGACCGGCCAGTTCGTGACGATGAGTGACGTCACTGTTGGACGCGTTCAAGTCTCGAGATTGAACAACCTCCCCCCCCCCCCCTCAAAGTCTTCAGGATTTTGAGGTGCTTCTGTAGTGGATAAACTCGTCAAGGGACACAGGTTGTGGACAGCACGGCGCACAATGCCATTTTTCGTGTAGACATCTGTAACTCGTACAATTCCATCAGAACCAGGATGTAATTTATGTATTCGCGCCATACGCCATTTCAAAGGTGGTACATTAGCCTCCTTTATAATTGCCAAATCCCCTTCCTTAAATCTTTGTTGATTAACCTGCTATTTGTACCTTTGTTGCAATTCGCTTAAGTATTCCTTTCGCCAGCGTTCCCAGAAGTGTTGACGCAGCTTTTCAAGGCATCGGTATCTATCGAGTCTATTTAAATTAATGTCTAGTAAATTTTCCGATGGTAGTGACGTAAGTGGCCTGCCGATCAAGAAGTGCGCTAGTGTTAAAGGATTGAGGTCATTGGGGTCTGAGGAAAGAGATGTTAACGGCCTAGAATTAAGGATTGCCTCAATTTGCGTAAATAAAGTAGACAACTCCTCAAACTTAAGATGTTTGTCGCCTAATATTCTAGTTGCGTGGTACTTAGCAGACTTGACACCTGCCTCCCAAAGCCCGCCAAAATGCGGAGAATGCGCAGGGGAAAATTTAAAATGTATGCCTTCATCGGCTGCAAAACCAGAAATGCTTTCACTGTTAATTTTTAAAAAATTAGTAATTTCATTATTTGCACCGACAAAATTTTTACCATTGTCACAATATAATTTAAGAGGCTTTCCTCTTCGGGATATAAAACATCTTAAACATAATATAAAAATATCGGTAGTTAGATCGCTTGCTACTTTGAGATGCAAGGCTTTTGTAGCGAAACAAATAAATAAACATAAATAACTTTTTGTTATTTTGCAAACCGCGACCTTTACGGTCAGTAATAAAAAAGGGCCCGGCAAAGTCCACACCGCTTACGTGAAAAGGAAGATTTGGAGTAACTCTAGTCGCGGGCAAATTACCCATTATAGGATTAAAACACTTTGCTTTTATTCTTTTACATAGTTGGCAGTTGTTGACAGTGGATCTTGCTAATACTCTACCTCTTAAAGGCCAAAATTTGTTTCTTATATCGGTCAGTAAGAGTTGCGGTCCACAATGTAAAAGTTTTTTATGATAATGAACAAATAGTAATTTACAAAAGGCGTTTTTCGTTTCTAATAAAATTGGGTATTTTCTTTCGTATGCTTCATTGGAGTTTTGAGTACGGCCGCCAACGCGAAGTATTTCACGTGCATCGATAAATGGACTTAATGCCAATAAGCGGCTCTTAGATGTTAAGTTTCCCTTAGACCTTAAAACCTTAATTTCATCTGCGAAGCACTCGTTCTTATGTTATTTTATTAATATTTCTAAAGATGACTCTAATTCCTTGGTTGTTAAGGGACCAGTGAATTTGTGACGTTTATGTTTTAGATTATGAATAAAACGTAGAACGTAAGCTAAAGATCTTTGTAATGTTGTGTGAACCTTGAAAATCTTTCAACGTTTACTATCATTGACTGGCTAACAGCTAAAGTAGTATTTGATGAACACATAGATTGTAGTGTAGTTATAGAGTATAGTGTAGTTGTAGATTGTAGTAATTTATTATAAGCTTTACTTTCAGGTAAATCAACAATATTTTTAATATTTATATTTTTGGGCCAATTACATGAGCTTTCAGTTAAAAACAACGGCCCTTGCCATCAAAGCGTGGCAGAATTAATTAATTTAGGATTTAAACCGCGTGAGGCTAGATCTGCTGGGTTTTTATCTCCAGGGACGTGCCTCCAAACATCTGAGCTAGTGAGTTCTCTTATTTCACCAACGCGGTTTGAAACGAACGGTTTCAAATCGCATGGTTGAGAGGATAACCAACCTAAAACTACAGTTGAGTCAGTCCAATGATAGACTGAATCAATTTTGCAACGAATAGCCTTTAATACTTTAACACTTAATCGCGCCGAAAGCAAGGCACTACACAGTTCCAATCGAGGTATTGTCGTTGGTTCAACTTTAGTTTTTGCACAAAGTAATCTGACCAGAATATTACCTGAACCATCAATTGATCTGAGATAGACTGCAGAAGCATATGCTACTTGTGAAGCATCCGAGAATGTAAGTAAGTCTTCGGTGTTTAAATTATTTATAAAACTTTGCCATTTTGCCTTTAATACATTATCCACCGAATCATCCCAATCAAGTTTGGTCAACCATAATTTTTGTAGAATTATTTTAGCTATGATGGTACAAAGACTAAGCAAACCTAGTGGGTCGAATAATTTAGCCGAATTGGACAAAATCGTTCTTTTGGTTATATTTTGATCTAATTGTAGGTTAACTGGAAATCGAAGAATGTCCTTACTTGGATCCCATTTTAGACCTAAAACGCTGGGTTGTGAAGTCAAATCTAAATTTTTGGCAACGATGTATTTGATTCATCTTGAAAGTCAATATTTGCATTAGTTCGCCATTTTCTTAAAGGAAAGCAGGCTTTACTGAGAACTGTAGTGACTGATTTAATTATATTTTGTAATTCACTTTCAGTTTCAGCGCCAGAAAGAAAGTCATCAACATAAAAGTCTGCCTTTATTAATTGTGCTATTTTATTATCTTTGCATTCCTTTGAAAGTTGCAATAGACAACGTGTATTCAGAAATGGCGCCGATGCCATTCCATACGTCACTGTATTTAATTGATATATTTTAATTTGCTGTGATGGTTCGTTACGCCATAAAATCATTTGCAAATTTCGCTGATTAGGATCCACCATGATTTGGCGGTACATATTTTCCACATCTGCTGTAACTACGTATTTATGTTGCCGATATCTCAACAAAATTGAAAATAAATCGTCCTGCACTACAGGGCCAATATGTTGTATATCGTTAAGAGATATTCCGGTGGACGTTTTCGCTAAAGCATCAAAAACTACACGAAGCTTCGTAGTCTCACTATTTTCTCTAATCACAGCATGATGTGGAAGATAACAACCCAATTGGGGCCAAGAAACATTGGTCATGTGACCTAAACGCTCATATTCTTTAGTAAAATGTTGATATTCTTGTTTGAATTTATCCTCGTTGTTTAATTTTTTCTCAAGTTGTAAAAACCTTTTTTCTGCAATATTGTATGAATCACCTAAAATTTCTACAGAATCTTTTAGTGAAAGTTGTACACAAAATCTACCGTCGTCTTCACGGCAAGTAGTTGTATTAAATAATGTTTCACAATAATTGTCCTTATTGTACGTAACATTAGGAACTTCTTCAAGTTCCCAGAACCTTGATAATTGTTTACGAACCTCATGCGAAAAATTACATTGTATTTTTGAATTGTTGCTGTTAAAATAACCTTCTCCCAGGGGGCCAGCCACTATCCACCCTAATTGTGTTTCTAGTAAAATTGGCCTTTGAGGCCCCAAATTTATTCTATCTGTTCCAATCAGCGCCCAAAATGTGTCAGCACCCAATAGTAAATCAATATCGGAAGGTTGGTAAAACTTTGGATCTGCAAGTTGTACATTATTTGGAATACCTAATTCTTGATAACGAATTGTGGCATGAGGAGACGATCAGTAATTTTAGGAAGAATGTAGCATTTTACTGATATATTAAATGAATTATATAGTGAATGTATCCGTATTGAGCAATGTTCAGTAATATTTAAAACAGTATTACCTATACCTGACACATTTATAACATTCCTTTATTTTGTAAAACCCATTTTCTTTTGAGCCCTTCACTAATAAAGATGACTGGCTGCCACAATCTAGTAAAGCCCTCAGCATAAAACCTTGTTATTGTTTGTCACCTTTACCAACGCAGAAAGAAGGGCTTGATTTGTGGAGACAGACATAGAAACAAGAGAAGAGGGCTGGGTACATTTGAGTCAACTGAAATATTAGGTAAGTTTGCTTCACTTGTTTTGTAAAATTATTATTATTAGTAGATGTTGTAAGTTCTTGTAGATTTTGTTGTGGTGTAGTTTTGCTTTGTTGTGATATAAGTTGTTGCATGCGTATAAGTTGTGAGGAATGTTGTTTATGTAATAGATTGTTGTGTTTTCTTGCAAATTCTACAGCCACTCAGCTACACTGAAATGCCTGATGGCCGCCATGAAAGCAGTTGCAGCATAATTTAAACAGGAAACCTTGAAATACGCTCTTCAACAGGTAAAGATTTAAATTTTAAACACCATGTAATTTATGACCTTGGTTACAGATTGCACACCGCTTGTCAGAGGAGGACTGGGAAGAAGAAACAAATGAATTAGTTTTTGTTACACTAACGTCTTTCATTTTGCATGACCTACTAGCATTCATGGTTTCCAAAACCATTGCGCGTTGACGAAGAAATGAATAGAACTCTTCTAAGCTAGGTGAAATTATATTGCTTCGAAATTCCTCCCATTTCCTAGCCGTCGCACTGTCTAACCTTGTCGAGGCCATATAAATAATAATTGTATCCCATTTGTCAGTGGGTTCACCTAAAGAATTTAAAGCACTCAGATTTTTCGATAACGTATCAATTAAATTACGAATGCCAGCCTCAGTCTCTTTATGTAACGGTTCGATTGAAAATAGCCCCTTTATGTGCTCATTTATCAATAAACGCTTATTATCATACCGTTCGCAAAGTAGTTGCCAAGCGTTTGCATAATTTTTAGAATTAATGACAGAAGAAGAATTTCCCTCTAAATATGATTTAAGGTAATGAAATTTACTAATGTCTTCAACATTTTCATTATTGCGAATTAAAGATAAATACCTATCCGTAAAGGAAAGCCACTTATTTGGAGCGCCGTCAAAGGGTAGGATTTTTAAAGGTGGTAACTTTAAATTGCTATAACTATTACATGTTTGGTTGCATGAAGATTCAACCTTATTTGAATTTTCGAAAAACTCTAACAAGGATTGAGCTTGAGCAATTAAATAAAAAAATAAATTTTTTGTTGTCTCGCGTTCTTCTATTTGTTTGGTTGTGTCTTCATCCAACATCTCAATTTTTGACTGAACTTCCTCAAATGTACACGAAAGTTCACGTAATTTATTAAGTCGAAGGAGCTCATCTATTTTCAATGTATTAGTTTCTTTGCAATGCATTAACGGTGTTAAATATTTTTCAAATAGTGTAAGTCGAGCTCTAATACGACCCCTTTGTTTAATAAGTTCTTTTAATTCACTCATTTTGACGGTGTAAATAACTTGTAACTAGTAAATATAAACAGGAAATTTAGTTCACGCTAAATGCGCAATGTTAACAATAAATAGTGAATACTTTACGTTCAATGAAGTGACGAGTTAATAAACCGGTTTTGCAGCCGATGATTGCACGGCGGCGATTGATATTGTTCTTGTTGCAACAGCAAATCTTCCTTACCGAATACGTCTGGAATGGTCGGCAACTATTTTTAATAATGTCTACAATTCCTTTAAATCTTTTTAAATTGAGGCCTTGGAAAATGAATATATAGATTGTAGGTACCACTGTATTTGGAATGCAATATGTTTTTTTTAATTGCAAACTTGAAAAATGAAATAAATATTCAGTTTACTTCTACTGTTTTAAGATTATGAACACTAGTCAATTAGAATTGCAATGTATGCGTAATGACATGAAACTATTATTGATATTGTTTTATTAAGAATGCTTATTTATACTTAAATTGGCGTTATATGTAACAGAATATTCGTTAAATTAACGTAAAATTAACGTAATTCAATTATTAACCAGTAATAATTTGAGCGTTTTTATATTTTAAAGATGGCGGTAGATATTTAACTAAAGGCGTTGTCCACGTTAAAGACTACGCAAATTAAAACAGGTAGGATTAATTAATAGACAGGAAAAATAAAAGAACTTCCCTCGGAACAATGGCTGCAGCTGGTGGCTGGCGGATTCCTTGAGGTTGGGTTCGTCTTAGTTCGGTATATTGTTTAACGGAAATCTTCGATATGCTGGAACTTTTCCTCGCATAAATCACGTCGAGGTCAACCATATGATTACGCTGGTCTTCAATTTCTTGAGGAATTTTCAATTAAACCCCGCGATAAAATGTAGTACATTTTATTTTTTATTTAATTACAATAATTAAATTTAAAACTTGTCGCCGGGTACGGAGCTCAAAGCGTAATGGCCGGGACCGGCCAGTTCGTGACGATGAGTGACGTCACTGTTGGACGCGTTCAAGTCTAGAGATTGAACTTTGTCATCTTGTTTTTGCTCAATAACCCTTTACTAATCAGCAAAAAAGCATAAAAATAGTCAAAATTCACTGTAACACTGAAAAATAACTCCGAACAAGGCTTAGATGACAGACGAACTACCACAAATGGACGTCATCCTAATATGGCGTCATGCTTCAATGTGGAGCTTATGAAAACTGTCAACAGAAAATTGAAGTCTAAGACTTATCTTTTTTTACATTTGAAAATTATGACGTGTGAGAATGAGACGGATATATTTTTGTTGGCAAGGTTCATGTTTGATACATACATACATGATATTTGTATAACCAAAAAATATATATGCAATTTACTGCTTATCCTCTATTTTTCTTATGTCTATGATACAAACACAATACGCAGCTGTCAACTAACTGTCAAAACTGCGTCAAGAGTGCCGATTTTGCTTACAATCGGATTGGATAATTTCAATTCCAATCTCAATTAGTTCACACATCACCACACAATATTAAACTAATTTAGCGCTAGAGTCGCTATCAAGAGTACGAAACGTTATAATTTCAATTCCGATCGATCGGAATTGTTTTCAAGAGTAAGCTTTTTGTTGTTGTCTTTGAGTAGACACGTTTTAAAATCACCCATTATTATGGTATGACTATAAACAGGTGTTAGATTCACTAACGGCCGGTCTCAATTTCATACAATCAGTTATAAGTAGATAGCTACCAAAAGTAAACAGTTAAGTTTAAACTACCTGTTACTGTCGTCTCAATATCGTAATGTTCGAAAGCTTACTCGAGATAAAAGACAGATAGTTCACGATAACTTTGGTTAATGTGTCCCTCCTAAGCGTTTTGTTTTTGCTTCGAAGTGAATTGCGTCGTTAATATATACGTAGTTTCACTACACGAAAATCGCCTAGCATGTAAAACCTACATAAAGGTGCACACGACGGAGCCACGTGTCACGAGGCGCCGAGTCAGCAGGCGCCGACAATCCGATGCCCGTGCAAGTTAGCATCGGATTTCGTCATTCTTCGGTCACACTTCGACCAAGCTAATCATTTTTGTTTAGTTATAGAAGTATTGTAATCTTTCTTTAATAAATTTATATTTTAAGAATTGGTTTTTTTTAAGTCCTGCGGCTGCAGCTAACGTAATTGGCGCAGTCGGTAGGATATTAGAGTCAGTACGCGGCGTTAAAATCTCCAAAAATCGGTAGATTTCGGTTGGCGCTGAAAGACGCTGATTTGGCTCTCAAGCCTTAATCTAGTATCCGAACCACGTGGCAGCAGCACCGGGACGAGTATCTGAAAATCGATACGCGGAGGAAGCCAGAATGATATTGTAAGTACGCAAAACTTTCTTTTGTGTTGCTTTCCTTTATCCTTTAAGTTTTATCCTTATTGTCAAAATTTTTCACCCAAAGAATAGGGGCCTAGCGAGGCTGGTTTCCGACAGTCTCGCCGAAATATAGATTTAGATAATTTAAGGAATATTGAGGAAGAATTAAATTTAAGTTCACTAAATTCCAAAATGTCTCATGATCGATGTAATATATAAGGCCTTGCGCCAGTGCCAGAATTTCGATGGTAATCAAATATTCTTACTAGATTTATTAAAATATGCGATCAGGTTGTATTAACTTACATGAGCTCTGAAGCCGGTAGTGAATTATCTAATTTATGTTTACTAAACGGAATTTTGAACAAAATCACCGGACCTGCGGCTTCAATCATAAATTCTAATGGCATCCCTGATAATTGGCTAGGGATTCGCGAATCTCTTATAAATAACTTCGCAGATCAAAGAGACGAAACTGCGCTATACAATGACCTTTCCTTAGCTTCGCAAGGCCACAAAAGTCCTCAGGAGTTTTACGATCACTGTCAGACTCTTTTTAGTACCATCATGACATATATATCGTTGCACGAAACTATCCCGACCACTATCCAGTCTAAGAAGGCATTGTATGAAAAGCTCTGTTCAGGAGGAATTAAATATTTTATATTTGCAACAGCGTAATAATGATGTACACCCTAAAACTCTCCAGCCGCCTCCAAGAGCACAAATACCAGTTCCAATGCCTCCTCAATCTAAGCAAAATTTCCAGCCTCCACCTATGATGTTAGCACCCGCTACTCAGAGACCGATGTGGATGCCACCTCAACCTCAACCATTTAAATTTACTCAACCGCAAAATCAATTTAAGTCCAATGCGGGCCCTCAACATCAGCCTCAGTACCGCATGCCAACACGTACTCAACAAATGTTCAGTGCACCACCACCGAATTATAACCCACGTAGTAACGTATTCCGTATTCAGCCTCGTTATCAGCAGCCTCAGAATTTTGGCCCTAAGCCTATGAGCGGTGTTCAACATTTCACGCCTAAAGCCTTACCTCCTACAGGACGATTAACTGGCCATGATTGGAACCAGCACGGTAACCCACCACCTACAAATTACTTTAAAAGCCGTGAAATGAATTTTAACGAGTGTGACGGCTATGCTTACTATTACTATGAGCCTGACTACAACAACTATTACGCGGATTACTACGAATGTCCATCTTACGCGAGTAGCTATAATGATTATATCATCATCATCATTATCATCATTACAGCCCTTCACAAGTCCACTGCTGAACATAGGCCTCCCCCACGGAATGCCACAAAGCACGGTCCCGAGCCACCTGCATCCATTGACTTCCTGCATGTCTTACCAGGTCGTCACTCCATCTAGTGGGGGGACACCCTACACTTCGCCTGCCGGTACGAGGCTGCCACTCGAGAACCTTTCTTCCCCATCGGTTGTCGGTTCTTCGAGCTATATGGCCGGCCCATTGCCACTTCAGCTTACTAATCCTTTGGGCTATGTCGGTTACTCTGGTTCTACTGCGGATATCCTCATTTCTAAGTTTATCACGCAGAGAAACCCCGAGCTAGAGGGCTATCTCCATAGCTCGCTGAGCGACCTTGAGCTTCCACATACGGCCAGCAGTGAAGGACCACGTCTCAGTTCCGTATGTCATCACTGGCAACACGCACTGGTTAAACAATTTAGTTTTGGGGGTTTGAGGTATTCCTGACGAGAAGATGGGTCGTAATCTCCCGAACGCTGCCCAGCCGAGTTGAATCCGTCGATTGACCTCTCGATCGAAGTTGGACTTACCTAGTCGGACTATTTGTCCCAGGTAAACATATTCGTCAACAACTTCGAGCTTAGTGCTCTCAACAACTACCGGCATAGGTGTGACATGGACATTAAACATGATTTTTGTTTTGTCCATGTTCATCTTGAGACCTATCCGTTGGGAGACACTATTGAGGTCATTGAGCATAGTGCTTAGGTCTTCCAGCGATTCTGCCATAAGGACTATATCGTCGGCAAATCGAAGGTGAGTGATGTACTCGCCATTGATGTTAATACCGTATCCTTTCCAGTCCAGTAGCTGAAAACGTCTTCCAATGCAGCGGTGAAGAGTTTCAGGATATTACGTCACCCTGTCTTACCTCTCTGCAGTTGGATGGGTTTCGTACTCTGGTTCTGTACTCAGATAGCCATCGTAGCCCTACTGTACAAACACTTCAGCACCTCGATATACCGACAGTCCACTTGGCACCGCTGAAGGGACTGCAGCACCGCCCAAATTTCGACGGAATCAAAGGCTTTCTCATAGTCCACATACGCAAGGCAAAGTGGCAGATTGTACTCGTCGATCTTCTATACAATTTGCCGAAGGGTATGTATGTGGTCTATGGTGCTAAAGCCTTTTCAAACCGGCTTGTTCGGGAGGCTAAGTCGTCGAGTCTGCATGCGAGACGATTCGTAATGACTCGAAAACAGCACGTAGACGCGGCTCAGAAGGGAAATCGGTCTGTAGTTCTTCAAGAGAGCGTTGTTGCCTTTCTTGAAGAACAAGCCCACCGCACTTCTGCTCCACGCCTCCGGTGTAATGCCACCATGGAGGACGGAATTAAAGAGCTTCTGAAGGACTTCAAGTACCGGTTTTCCACCCGCTTTCAGAAGCTCCGCTGTAATTCCATCCTCGCCTGGGGCCTTGCCGTTTTTAAGGTGCTGGAGAGCCATTCTAATCTCGCTCAGACTGACGTCCGGGATATCATCGGAATAGTGTCGGATAAGACTTGCTCTTGGATCGTTACTCACACTTGCGTGTGGCTCCAACGATGACGTGTACAGCTGCCCATAGACCCTCTCAATCTCACTCAAAATCTCAGGTGTCCCGGAAACGATGCTGCCACAATCGGTCTTCAGCTTGGACAGTTGGCTCTTTCTGGCAGACAGATCTCTGGCAAAGACTTTGGAGCCCTGGTTCCGCTCGATCGCTTCTTCAATACGAGCTGTATTGAAGTTGCGCAAGTCCCGCCGCATGCATTTGGAGATCTGTCTGTTCAGTTGCCTGTATGCTGTCAAATCTGCTGAAGACTGCAGTTTCATCTCCCGTCTAACAACCATGAGATTAAGAGTGTGATCGGAGAGTTTTTGTGTTCTTCTGCGACGGGTCTTACAGAACTTAGCTCCGACCGCATGGACAGTTTCCACAAGCTTGTCATTCATATCGTCCACTTCATTGCAAACTTCTAGGCACTGAAAACGATTTTGTAACTCGAGCTGAAAGTTTTCGGGACTTTGGATTAGAAGAAGAATGATTATATAAGCCACGAGAATTACGGTCCCAAGTTCGTTCCGATAAACGATCATCCAAGCGTCAATGATACAGAAAACGATCCTCAGCCCTCCACTAACCAACAGGAAAATTTTCACGAGGATTCCCCTTCAAACAAGCCAAGATAGAAATTAATTTGCAGACCCAGCGTCAGCTACCATTTATTCGGATCTTAGACCCTCCGTTGAACCTTCTCATCGATACCGGAGCGAATCAATCATTTTTGAGTCCGGATGCTGTAGAAAGATTTTTCCCTGATTATCAACTTGACTATGATCCTTTCGAAGTTATTAATGTTCACGCTGTTAGTCGAAATGATTATTCCATTACGGTGCCCTGTTTTCCAGAAATTAACGATAGCGAACCGATAAAGTTTTTCGTGTATAAATTTCACAACCATTTCGACGGGTTAATTGGGCTCGATCTGTTAACTAAGTGGGAAGCAAAGATCGATTTAAAAGCATTACATTTAACTACTCGGTCTGCAGTGAACCCAATATTGTTATATAATTCACGAAACGCGAACCTACGAGGTACGAGGATATAATTCCTGCGAATACTTCAAATTTAGTTAGAATTCCTATTGACAGTAGTGATGGTGAAGTCTATATTCCCAAACAAATTTTATGTAACTGTGTCGTTCACGAATGCATAACCAGCGTTTCCCAAAATAGAGCTATTTTAGAGATCGAGAATACTAGCGATAATGATGTTGTTTTTTCCCTAGACCGCCCCGCTCACGCACAGCTGTTTAACGTTGAGTGCACGCGCACCCAGCCTATAACCGAACGCGCTAAAGACGTTTTATCGCGACTCCGCACTGACCATCTTAACGAAGAAGAAAAGGCTAATTTGATGACTCTTTGTGCCAAATATCATGACATATTTTATATCGAAGGTGAAAACTTAACATTTACGAATCAAATAAAACACCGCATCCGTACGACCGATGAAATTCCTATATACACAAAGAGCTATCGATATCCTTTTGTTCATCGACAAGAGGTACGCGATCAAATAAATAAAATGTTAACTCAAGGCATTATACGTCCCTCCGAGTCCGCGTGGTCCTAACCGATTTGGATTGTCCCAAAAAAGGCAGACGCCTCGGGGAAAAAGAAATGGCGTCTAGTGGTAGATTTTCGTAAACTTAATGAAAAAACTATTAATGACAAATACCCTATCCCGAATATCTCAGACGTTCTGGACAAACTGGGTAAATGCCAATATTTTACTACCCTAGATCTCGCCAGTGGTTTTCACCAAGTAGAAATGGACCCCGCTGACATTTCAATGACGGCATTCAATGTCGAACACGGCCACTACGAATTCCTTCGGATGCCCATAAACCGTTAAAAAAACATCTTTGGATTATTATCTACATAAAATCTTTTTTTAGGACGACCATGAACAACCAACTAGCCGAGCTTCTAGCGGAGCCATCTGGAGAGTTTGAAAACTTCGTTCGATTGTCACTTACTGACTTTGAATACCTCGTACAAAAAAATTCCCCAATCGTTTCAAAACAGGACATAGACTGGAGGGAAGCTATATATATCTGTTTAAAATTCATGCCCACTCATCTCACGCATAGTGATTGAAGTCTGTTTAGTACTAAATGAAGTGTATTGAATGTGAAAGACATTGTAGTATCAGAACGCAGCTTTATCAGAACGCAGCTTGTCAATGTCAGAATAATCACCCCTCTCATTTGCCCAGTCGCCATCTCGCTCTCTTGTAATTGAACTGACAGGACATTGTAGCTTGCGATATTAAATAATAATATAAAACAACCATTGTAAGAAACTTTATAAATAAACTCAAGAAGATCTAAATAATAATCTTTTATTTACAATAATACAGATATGATTAAGGTAGGTAAAAAAAAGTTTTTATTTTAAATCAATTTTTTATTTCAAGATATTACTTAGCCTATTTGGGTTGACAAATATTTGACTAAATTAAGTTTCAATTAATTTGTTTTTTTGCATCTGTATATGCTCGATAAACAATATTTTGTAATGGAGTTGAGTGAGTTTCTGAAGAATTGTACCCCTCGCACGTGCAAATATGATCAGTCATAGTATGTTGAGAAACTTCTGGTATACTAATTATAACAGCAGATTCTAGTTGTTCTTGTGAAGGTGGATGGATTGGGTTGGGTGAAGATTTTGACGTGGGTATTTGTACTGGGGCTAAAACTTCATTGGAAATTATTTGTACTCGTCGAGGTAGTAGTTGATTAGGAACATATGAAGAAGGTGGTGTATGTGCTGAAGATGGTTTGTTTTGAGGCGAAGGAGGCGGAGGAGGCGAGCATGACCATTCAGATCGGTATGAAATTTGAGAAGAGGGTGGACGAATGACGTATGAATTTTTACGTATCATTTGTGCTTTTCGACTTCTGTTTAACAACATGTTATGCTAGTGCCTTTTCTACAAAACGTGTCGATGATGAAGCCTATATAAAATATCTTGTTAAAAACTTTTTTCAGATGCCTGAAACTGCAGACGAAGGGGTTGACAAGTCAGAAGGATTTACCTTTCTCCATTACCTTGGTGCTATAGAGATGGCAAGCACATAACTATACAATCACCGGCAAATAGTGTGTCTGACTATAGGGTGTTTGTGAAATGCTCCCGAAAACGAAGACAGACGATAGTACTAAGGATACTTTTGATGATGGGTCACAAAGAAATTCGATCCCGAGGAAAAAAATCATCTTTTCACAACAGATTTTATTAGCTTTATTCACGCTCCATCATGTTAGTACAGCTAAAAAAAACATGAAAATACTTAAACATAAAACCAGCAGTGAAACTTAAAAGAAAATCAGCTGACAATAGGGTCAATATCCTCGCGGGCGCCGAACTCTTATCTAGCTTGGTACGAAAAATGCATTAGGTATACTACTCACTCTACCCTTCCCTTTCACACACGTGCTGCCGCCGCCCGGCCGACTCGTGTCGCCTCGTGCTGTGGAATTTACACATGTAAGCGTTGCCAACATGCGGGGAATTCTTTAAATTGCGGGGAATTTAAAGTTGGTTGGGGATTTTATGGGGATTTATATTATGCGGGGAAAATGCAAGGATTTTGAAAATCGATAGTCAGGTCCAGGTCAGAACCTTTTTTCAAGAAATCTAAATACTTATCTTTAAATTTTGTTAGGTTACTTATGAATATAGAATGACTCTCTTTTTTTAATTATCTTCATTGCACCACATTTAATTTTCGCATTTATTTCGGCAACTTTTGTGTATAATTTAATGCTTTTCATTTTTTATTTTTTTATTTTAAAGAAAAAAAAAATGTTAGTTAAAAAGTAAAATTTATAAAATTAGTTGAAAATTGATTCATTTCTTAAAATAAAATTAAGGGGAATTTATGGGGAATCTGTTGAAGTTTTGTCCTTAAATTAGGGAATTTGACATGAATTTTCGGGGAATTTGCAAATTGGTGTTGGCAACGCTGACCTGTTGTACCGATTTAGTTTGCCGGCGACATAATAATTAGAGGCGGCAATCATTATAAAACTTGCAAGTAATTTTTAATAATTTCGACGTACCTCTTTTTAAATTTAAAGTATTGGTCGGATTAAATACGGAAAGTCAATTAAAATAAAGTAAAAGTATTATTTTTTTACATTAATTCTGATAGATTAATTAAATGTCGATCATAATTGCAATTGATTTTAACTATTAAATTATTCAGTACCATTTCATTTCTATTTTCTTATACAAAATCAAAGATAACGATGAAATAGTGTTTATAATTGTGTGAGTACTGAGTACCCAATTAGGTACGTTTATTAATTTCAATAATTTTAGTAGTAAATGACTGCTTGTTGCGTCAGGGTACAACTGATTGTGTAATTGTATTAAAAATGACAACCATAACTTCTAATTTCCATATGAAGACTAGTCGTAGGGATAACTAAACTTATAAATAAAATAAACGTTGGCGATGTCTTAACGGTTTAACGGTCTGTGGAGGTGCTCAGCGCTTCAAGGACGTTACCTCGTGCGCATTTGTTTTGGCGGGATTGATTAATAATTTTAGTTTTTGAGACAGTTCCGTGTTGACTATCACTAGCGACAGTTCAATCGTTTCGTTTATTAAATTATTGTCGTTATCACTTGTTATTTATGACTTAATGATATTATTCTTGTTGTTACTTTTTGAGTTTCTTGTTTTGTTTTTATAATGCCTAACGCGAATTATGGATGCCGCCGCCGGAGGACCCAAAAAAAACCAAATTACTTTTAATAAATTTAATTTAAAAGAACTATTATAAAGATATTACAAATAAAAGAACTAATACTAATTAAGTCTACACTTGTTCGATGCTATAAACGAAGTGAAGTGGCATCGTAGAGTTTCGTATATATAATGCTGTCGAATGACGCCGTGGGCGTCACTGTGAATCCACGGCAGCCACATTTCCCATCAAGTCAGCAGAATGGGGATCCACATGCAAAGCTAATCGTAGAGGGCACCAGCGGCGACACGGCTGCTGTCAAATTGTTGTAGATTAGTTTACATGAGCAGATTTTGCTTTTCTTTGTATTGAAACTGGTTGACCATCGATAATTTTAAGATGTATTGTACCTGGAAGCTTAAAAAATTGAAAGAAGAACTAAAACAACGAGGAGCGAAGATAACTGGAAAGAAAGCAGATATTGTTGAGAGGTAGGCTTGTATCTACTAAAATATTATAAAACTGTACACTGATATACAAGTTAAAGATTTGGAGCTAGTTTTGATTGGAACGTGTTAATTATTTCTTGACTAATGTTAGGAAAATTTACAAATAATCAGAGAACATTACTCTAATGATAAATGGTATTTTTGCTTTTAGGTTAGAAGCATATGACCGAAATTTTAATTTTGGCAATCAAAGCCCTCTAGCTTTTCAAAGCCAAGCAATTAATGTTCCTGCTGTGGAACTTTACCAGGACGTTAATAGCTCCACGATATTGACAAAGATTACCAAAAAACATATTCAAAGTTATTTTGATAGGTAGGTAATAATGATTTCTAACGTTTTAAGTAAATATTAAAGATTATTTGTCCACTAAGTTTATTAAATAGTGGTTATATCCTCTTTCTCCTAATATTTAACATAATGGTTTTTATTTCAGATTCAATAGAAATAACAGCGATGCTGTAAAATTGTATGACTCAAGATACCTTCTTATTTTACGTTCAACAACATTTGTCCAAGATACATACTTAAAAGGTAGGTTCACCAGATAATAAAAGTTGATGTCTCAAAAATAAATAGATGGCTGGGTGACTTTAAAAATTGATGTGTAATATATTTGTCTTTTAAATATGAACATATAAATACTTCTTCCAGGTTTTTGCAAGGCATCTATGAAACAACTACAATATGAGGTAAACATCAAATTAAATAATGATGGAATGCCTGAAGAAGCAACATGTGAATGTGCAGCAGGAGAAGGCAAAGAAGCCCATTGTAAACATGCCCATTGGAAAAAATAATACTGCTATATGAAGTTTCGACATCACAACTTCAAACGTTTCATAAGCCAACAAAAAATATTATGCCACACCATTGCGAGCCTCCAGATTGCCATCCAAAAGGGATATACATAACATTGTTTACTCTCCATATTTAAAACAAAACCCTTATTTTGATAAAAAGGCATACCAATGCAGGTTTCAGTCCCTGATTTTAAATTATCCACACTCATCGATGCTCTTAATACAATTATTTCCAGCAGCTAACCAACGAGCAATATTTTTGGATCATAAATATTTGGAAAAAAGTGCACAGGATATTTTTTTAGAATCCATGAATTTACTAAATTTAACTGAAGAAAGATTAGTGGAAATCGATATGGAGAATAGAGGACAAAGTTCCAATCCAAAGTGGCATGAGTATAGACAAACCAAGTTACATCAAGTATATTTTACACTGTGTGCCATTTGAAAATCGAAACATTAGTAAAATATTGTAACCACATATTAAATAAAAATCTAGTACAAACAAGAGCAGTAGTACATGGGATAATTAATAAAAAGTAGCCATTAAAAATATATGGGGATTTATGGGGTGGTTGTAGAAGAGTGTGGATTGGTTTGTCTCAGGAACGACCTTATCTAGGAGCATCTCCAGATGGCTTACTAGGATCAGAAACAATAATTGAAGTAAAATGCCCTTATGCTTCCAGAAACCAAGAAATCAGTCCTCTTACAGTACCTTATCTACAATTTGATGACAATGGACAACTTACTTTTTAAAAAAAACTAATATTTATTACTATTAAATTCAAGGGTAATTATATGTAACAAAAAGAAGATTTTCTAATTTATTTGTTTTTACCTATAAAAGTATAAAAGTAATATTTATTGAACGTGATGAAAAGTTCATTAAGGATATGTTGAGAAAACTTGATTATTTTTATTACAACTTCTTTAAAAA
This sequence comes from Parnassius orleans, assembly GCA_029286625.1. Classification (NCBI taxonomy): domain Eukaryota; kingdom Metazoa; phylum Arthropoda; class Insecta; order Lepidoptera; family Papilionidae; genus Parnassius; species Parnassius orleans. The sequence continues at coordinate 535,960 of JAGSMP010000360.1, forward strand.
TGCTGTAATCAAAAAATATTTTTTAAGGATTAAGATTTTATACTATATAGGAGTATGCTAGGACTGAATCTGAATGACAGGGTGAGAAATTGTGTGATAAAAGTGTGGTTTAAAATATGATGTAACCAGGATTAAGAAAGGAATGCTTTGGTGGTTTGGTCATGTAGAAAGAATGAACAAGGAAAGAGTGACAAAGCAAATTCATATTGCAGATGTGAACGGCAGAGTCGGGAAGGGACGCCCTAGAGTAAGGTTTATCGACCAAATTGGCAATATATTGAAAATGGGCCAGATTAGCAGTACCCTTTACCGACGAGCATGTATGAGTGTATGTATATGGATGTAAAGGAGGCGAGAGAGGTGTGTCAGGATCGTGCCAAATGGAAGTCCGTAGTCTCTATCTACCCCTCTGGGTGACAGGCGTGAGTGCTTATGTATGTATGTATGTATGGAAAAACCACTAGTAGACTCTATAATTAATAATAATGAATGAAATAAACACAAAATAACACACATGTGTAGGCTGATTCTCCCACATAATCAGATTCTTGGAAATGATTCCCACATAACTTGCTATGCTGTGTCGCTACAAATTTTTTGCGTCTTATAGTCTTTTCCCACTTTTTTTTTAATGTTGTATCTTTGGGAAATAAATATACACCGGGGTTAGCACATCCTGGTACAGCACAAAGAGGCATATTTCGAGAAAACTAAAATTGACAATATGCTAGGTTATGAAATGTATGGATCTGACAGTTCTCAATGGCCATGTCGATGATGTGCCATCTGGCGTGAGAAATCGGCAGTGAACATAGCCATTGCCTCGCTGCATTAGGTTTCTGGTAAGGTGCTATGTCGGTTGACACCGCGTGCGTCATTGTGAGTCCACGGCGACCAAATTTTCCATAAAGTCAGCAAAACTGCCTCGTGGAAACAATGTTGAAATGTTGTGTGGAAATATGAGGTTGCCGCGTAGTTCGCGGTTTTGTAAGGGGGCATCCATATAACACGCGTACGTTTATAGTGCTCGTGAATACGGCAACATGTTAATGTGCCTTGGAGAAGCTCGCGGGAATGCTTCGCGTGCATTACGAATTTACCGAGAGAAATTCCCGACCGCTCGACATTCAGCTGACTCTCGTCTGATAACAGCAGCATTTCAGCGAGAGTTGGAAAATCGGCCCATTGCTCTGGTAGCGGCAGGAGTTGGAAGTCAAGTGACTGTTCACTCAGAGTAGGTACACGAAGTATCGCTAAATTGTTAAGGCGTCGGGATGGAACAAGTGTGTCATACTGTACAGTTCACAAGGTATAAAAGCGTAACCGAATGCGCCCATACAAAGTGTACAAAGTGCAAGCTTTAGTTTCCGGCGATCACGACCGCCGGCGAGTTTTCTGCCGTTGGTTATTAGACCAGCAACAACGTGTGCCTGGTTTCATTGAACACGTCATCTGGACGGACGAGTCGACATTTACCAGAAACGACCTTTGGAACCGAAGAAATACACACGTGTATTCTGAGGTTAACCCGCACGCTGTTCGCCAAACCGGGCACCAAACCCGATGGTCGGTTAACGTATGGGCAGGTTTATTTAAGGATCGAATACTAGGACCAGTGTTTCTGACACAACGATTTAACGGACAGCGATACCTGAACTTCATAAATGAACAGTTGGTTGACATTTTAGACGACCTATCGTTGGCTGAATATCGCCGCACATGGTTCCAGCATGATGGTGCCCCTCCACATGTCGTGAGGTTCGCCCGTGAGCGCCTCACCGAGCTATTTGATGATCGCTGGATCGGCAGGCTAGGACCACACGCTTGGCCACCTCGCTCACCAGATCTGACCCCGTTAGACTTCTTTCTGTGGGGGTATGTTAAAGAAAGGGTTTTAAATCATGAGTGTGATAGTGCTGACGAAATGCGCCAAAGGATCGTGGATTTTTTCGACAAACTACGTGCGGACTGTGTCGAAGACCCAACGATGATGCCCCGCCTGCATGAGGAGACGCAACGCCGAGCCCAAATCTGCTTCGAAATGAATGGGTCACAATTTGAGCCGCATTTCATAAGACCACGGAGGATTTAGATCGGTAAGCTGTTACATAGCTATTTTTTTTTAAATAACTTAGTACTGAACTGATCTGAATAGGTACTTAACTGAATACATCAGAATAATAAACATACCTACACGATGGATAAAAAAGCATTACTCTAACCTTGTTAACATTTCATTTAAGTAATTTTTTCATTAGCGGGGAATCGAATCAGGTATTTGGATAACATGTGAATTCGAATTAGAGTGGCTAGGTGGAGACAAGCACAGAGGCAAAATAGTAGGTTAAATAGATAAGTTAGGTATTCAGACAAGTGTTGTAAATTATTTGGTATTGTGGTACCATCGCTAGCTGTGGGCCGCGCGAATTCGGCGTCCGCGCGTTCATTGACCCCCTCAGCTGATTGTAATTCCACTGCTGGTTTTATGTTAAGTATTTTCATGATTTTTTTTAATGAAATTATCGTTTCATTTAGCTGTACTAACATGATGGAGCGCGAATAAAGCTATTAAAACGATGTGAAAAGATGATTTTTTTTCCTCGGGATCGACTTTCTAACCCATCATCAAAGGTATCGTTAGTACTATCGTCTGTCTTCGCTTTCAGGAGCGTTTCACAAACACCCGGTATTAACTATAAAGGCAACTTCAGCATTGTTCTACTAGCTCTAGTGAATAGTAATTATTGTTTTATGTTTGCCGATGTAGGTCGAATAAGTGATGGTAGCGTATTTAATCAAAGTGTTTTATGTCAAAAACTATCTTCCGGCAGTGTGAATTTACCACCTCCTAGCCCACTTCCGGGTGGCGATAATAATATTCCTATCGTATTTTTAGGAGATGAAGCGTTTGCGCTCAATAGGTACATAATGAAACCTTTTTCAGGCCACCACACCATAGGATCCCCGGAAAGAATATTTAATCAGCAATTGTCGCGTTCTCGTGTAAAAGTAGAAAATACTTTCGACATCCTATCCAACAGGTTTCGAATTTTTAAAAAAGCTATAGCTCTGGAAACCCCTTTACGAGCCTCTATTATTTCAATGTCTTGTCTACTTTTACATAACTTTTTGAGATACAGTAGTTCATCTCGGAATATTTATACACCCCCAGGTTCATTTGATACTTTCATTAACGGGGAACTAGTACGACCAGGTTCATGGAGAAACGAAAATAGAGATAGTGCTTTATTGCCATTACAAAATGTGCCACGTAGACCTACGCAAACAGCAACCTAGGTATGCGGTTGGATTTAACCCATTTGGACCCAATTACAAACTACAAGCAAAATTTTGAAAAAAACTTTAGTAACGTAACTATTGGAGGCTAGTAAGGTATTTTATTACAAAAAAGAAAAAAGAAAAACTTCCTTATGAATAAAAAAACGCCGTCCTCGAATGGGGCCAATGGGTTATGTGTCGTGTTTTTCAAAACTTCCTTTTTTGCTGCACAATGTTTTGATTTATTTACTACATAGCCAATATGCATTCATGTGACATTCCATGCATTGTAGCTGGCTTGACAGTTTCTGGGGGAAGTGTCCAACGCCATCAAGACTCATACTAAGCACCAATGAAGAAGGTTTACGACACCTTTCATCGAGTCTTTCAGTGCCTACAGTCTTCAAATAAAAACGGGCAATACTTCGGCAAAACTGGAGCTGGTCTAGTTTGTCTTCAGTGGTCAGGACATCGATACGCTAAGCATTGTTAACATGTTCAAAGTTTGTCAGTAAACAAGTTTAAAAGTTTTATTAAAGAAAAACTGTACAAAAAGGGTTATTATAATTTCAAGGAATACATGAATGAAAATAACCCCTGGGATTAGGGTGATCGCCACGATGCTGGTTCTATGAAAATTCATTTAAAAATTGTATAAACAAAATTATGGTTAAGTGAAATATGAAAGTCCCGCTAGGTTTCTTGCTGGTTCTTCCCAGGACAGAGGTATTATCCGAACCAGTGGTAAATAAAAAAATTACTTTCAATAAGTATTATGTAATAATCAATATTGAATAAAAAATCATTCTATTCTATTCTATTCTATTAGCTACAGCCAAATTAAGCAGTAGGTGAACAGAATCCACCGCCATTTCTTGCCTCTTATAGCTCTTCACTATATTGCGACTGACTGGTCAGCTTGATCAACTCAGCTTTCTTGACATTGCTTTTGATACAATGGTAATATTGTATCAAAATTGTAATAATATCTCAGTTCTCGTGGAAGTGAGTGATATCCAGTCAAAAGTAGAATTCAAAAACATAATTTGAGGTCATCAACCGTTATTTGGAAGTCATGGTTGTTGCGTTGTGCGACATAATATAAGTTTGTGTACACAACGGTCATGTAAAAAACCTCCACATCATACATATTTTTGGAAATGTTGACTGGTGCTGGTGCTTGAGCTCGTTTACATCATTTTCCCTTCGATTCTGAACATCATTTACCGTTGAGGGCATGCCAACATATAAACCATCACACTTACGCCTACGTGATTTCGCATAATATCCCATTTATCGTTGTTCCTGGATTCAAACACTTCATCTCTACCTGGAATATCACGCGGAACATCATCAAAAAAAAGACATCATCTTTATCACCTTCTTCTTCACTCGGGAGAACTCTGGGGTCTGGAGGAATGGCCACTATATCATATAACTAACATCAGGATCATCCTTTTCATTCAAAATGTTTTCAATGGCTTCCTCGAGATTTCTATAGTCATTTATAACATCAAACCATTACTCAGTTATTGTTCACGCCTAAACAAAATCTGTGATAACAAACAAAATATATTATCAATCAGCCCATTGGACCCATTCGGGGACACCATACTAAAATACCTCCATTTATGGTCAAATCTCGGAAAATACCCGATATAATAGCATTATTTGGTAGTAAAAACTATGGCCAAGTGAAAATATAAAAAACAAAATAAAATACCAATGTAAATATAAAAAATAATAACTTACCTTTGGTCAAACACCTAATTTGTCAATGATGTAAATAAAACCACAAACTTTTTCCACTTTACCCAATAAATCACAAAACTATAACTTGTATTACAAAGCCTTTCTTACAAAGATTTTCTTCTTTCGATATACTCTGTATGTTGCCATTAATGACTCCTTCTTTTTTTAATTAATTTTTTTTTATATATAAATAGGGTGACAAACGAGCACACAGTCCACCTGATGGTAAGTGGTTGCTGTGGCCCATAGACATCTACATCTATCCTCGATAACGAATCAAAATGCAGATGCGTTGTCAGCCTTGAGGAATAAGATGAAATGCCTCTTTCCAGTAAAATGGGTCCCCGGGTTACTGGAATATTCATATAATCTGCTATTCTACTCCAAGCACCATTAACCTGAAATTAAAAATATAGGTACTTGGTAGGTATACTTACAGACTACAATAGAACAGGCCAACAAGCTCCAAACCTCAGTATTGGTTTGCAACGTACGCCTTTCTACCAAGGGCGTTTAGAGGTCATACTAAATTTGGTTTAAAACCACTGTCTACACTGTTTTAAACCTCTGTTTGAAACCGCTGTTTTAAACCGTGTAGCACAAGCTTCACTCTCGTCAGAGTGAACGAAAAAAAAACTACACATACAACAATAAGACCAGTTTGTCCTTTTTAGTGTTCCGACCTCAAAAGGAAAAAAGAAACCCTTATAGGATCTACTAGCTGACCCGTGCCCGCTTCGCTGCGCGTTTTTTCAAAATAAAAGATAGCGTTGTAAGTGTGGTTTGCAAGATGACGTTGTGACCAGGATTAAGAAAGGAATGCTTCGGTGGTTTGGTCATGTAGAAAGAATGAACGAAGAAAGAGTGACAAAGCAAATTTATGCTGCAGAAGTGAACGGCAGAGTCGGAAAGGGACGCCCTAGACGAAGGTTTATCGACCAAATTGGCGATATATTGGAAATGGCCCAGATTAGGAGTACCCTTAACTGACGAGCGTGTATGCGTAGATATATGGATGTAAAGGAGGCGAGAGAGGTGTGCCAGGATCGTGCCAAGTGGAAGTCCGTAGTCTCTGCCTACCCCTCTGGGTGACAGGCGTGAGTGTTTATGTATGTAAAAGATAGCTTAAAAGAAGCCCCTAAGCTACATTATCCCTGAGCAATATAAACTCAGAGATAATTTTTAATAATAATTATCATTAGGTAGGTAGTCTGAAATCGCAACTTAACATGTGTTATTTAATGCAGTTAGGCAAGTTACTTACTCTGGTTTTATTTTTATGTAGCTCATGTTTGGGTTTCCATATAACTGATTCATTGTGATATTTTTTTTAACCCTTAATTGATCTGTTAGGTCCCAGGGACTCCACGCGATTTTCAAAGTGTTGTGATTTCTTTGTTTTGGCACTCAAAGGCTTGTGCGTCACAGTACCTTCATACAGTAGCGTGCGACGCGCAGGGGAGAGAGGACGTGCGTCTGCGCTTCATCCATCGGTGAGTTTTTAAGCTAGTAGAGTCCGCCGGACTCCACCAGAAGGCCTACTCTCTTTCTCCGAAACGAAACTTCGTTATCGAACGAAATTTAAACGAAGTTTCGTGTCTGACCCTACTCTATATCATTTTCGGACGCGCACGCAAAGTTCGAGTCCATAGACAATTTTCGTGAACGAATGGAACGAACAATGTTATGTATTTTACGAATTTATTAAAATAATCGTGGTTTTTTATGCATATTATTCCAGAAAATCTTACATAAGCAATAAATATACAAGTTTTCGAAGAAAATCACAGTGACACTAAAATAACCCTTTCAATGACCGTTAACTGACTAAGTTAAGGTGTACAATAATAACAAACGGTGTTTATAGTATCGTACAACAACCAAACTTATCCGTATTATCACAATGCTGTCAGTCATCACTTGTGGATTTTTTGTTTGCATTCTTTGAAAGTTTGAATAGTTTTAAGTTTGTTTCTCAAGCTCAAGTGTAAGACGTAGGTAGAGATTATTTCCTGTGTGCTCAAGTGAAGAGTTATTAATATGTTTTGTTTTTTTTTTGCCTACTTTGCAAACGCGATACACATTCTGTCTATCCTTGTGTGTCTGTCTGTCCTGAAAAGTTTCAATTTCAAGTCGCAGTCTTCATATGGGCGTCCTTTGGCCCACAAAGACTTCTATTTGGTTTAATTTGGTTTTATATTCAGAAAGAGTGTAAGTAATGTTAATTGTTTTGCACTTATAATACTTCCATAACATATTTTTTTGTAATAATAGGTACCTATAATTTATTTTCATCTCATCTTTCAGTGTAAAATAATGGCTCCACATACGGGTTCGGCTACTCCTGAACAAATTGATGCACTCCTCAATTTCCTGGACGAGCATGGGATCTTGCTCGCGGAGATTGAGGAGTCTAGAAAAGTCCAGGCGAAGAGGCTGTGGGATGAATTGTGCAATACGCTCAATTCCATGGGCGGTTGCACAAAGACAGTTCAGCAGTGGCAAAAGGTAATTCGTAGTAATATAATTAAATGCTTAAGCTATTTATCAGTGAAAAGTGAGTGACAAAGATTTAATATTTACTTTTATTTTGGATAGGTATGGTTTGATAGAAAACATCTGGCCAAAAAAGCCGCTGCTGATTCCCGGAGGTCGGCTTCAATGACTGGAGGTGGTCCATCGGTGGCACCCCAACTCTCCCATTCGGAATTAAAAGTCTTATCCATAATGGGAGATGGGTTCGGTGACCGCCAAATTGGAGCCAGAGTGCCAGCTTTCACTGAAGTAAGTACCTCATCATTCTTTGGTTTCCCTATTTCTAAACTTTGATATGTTCAAATATTTATCTTAATGATATATGATTTTTGTTTACAAAATTATTTTTCTATGTGAGTATGCTACTTTTTTTAACCCATCAGGTAAAAATACAATACAATTTGTATTGTGGTAGACATTAAAAATTAATACTTCACTTAAACATTAAGCATTCAATCTTTTATATTCATTTCAGACGAATGAATCCAGACCATCAACCTACAGTCAAGGAAGCCAACTGCAGCAGCAGAGCCTGGACTTGCATGTAGAAGTTGAGGAGTACGCCGACCCAAGCAAAGAAAGCCAGCAGGTCTACTCTAATTCAACGAAAAACGAAATTTCGATCGAAATTGATACACAAGGTATGTATGGATGTATTTGATACATGAAGGTCTTACCATTAAACTACAGTCGAGATTAAAATTACAAGAAAAATATTGTTTGTCACAAAAAATATACTTATTGATTAAGTATTTACTGCAATGTAACATATTGGAATGTTGTTTTGCAGCCTCATAATTTGCACGTCCCAGAAGAATACGATCTGCTGCTGGCTCCGATGTCAGAAGCAGATTGTACCAGTATGAAGATGGACGTGCAGAGAGAGAGACAGTGAGGAACACCGAGCTCGCAGGCATCAGGGCTGCCTTGGAAGAGTTGCGTGACATAGGGCGAGATTATTTAGAGTTTTTAAGGCAAAATAGGCGTTAGGTTTAAATAAATTTATTTTAGAATACTATTGTTTCTTTTTACTATTTTTGAGACTATTTGTACTTTCAGATTAAGAAAGCTAAAATAAGAACTTTATTATTACTGATAGTTGATTATCATGGCCATAATTGGATATAATATAAAGATACTGTTAAGTATTTAAAATCATAGAAGTTATTATTTTCTCTGTATGTGACAAAATATCTGCAATGTCATAGGTAAGGATTAAGTAAATATTTGTTGCCATTTTATGAACATCTAGGTAGGTAGGATAACGATAAGTAGGTGAAAAAATAAAACAGAACTAATTTTATGCCTAAAAATATTTTAATCTAGGCTGTTACAAGCACTTGTGAATGTCAAAGAAGCTACGCCATCGGTTCTCAAACCCTAAGCGGGAGACCTTGTAACGAGAAGAACCGACAAGAAACTCGTTAAGGGCTGATTTTTCTCCTTGTATATTTCATACAGAGTCATCAAATTTGTAAAATGACCTTTAAGGTAATGTAATTTTCCATCACAAAAATTAACAAAAGTTTACATACAATGGGTAGGTATTGAAATTAATTATCTACACATCGGATAGGTAAGAGCAAATAACTTTCAACTAGTTGAGAAATCACTGTCTACTAGGTACCTACTCGAAAATTCAGACCTAAATAGATAATGTTGTACAATATGCAATATTAACTAAATTCATTAGACATAAAAGTTAACATTAAAAAAAAACGCATTGCTTACAATTATAACAAGATAAGAAGAAGTGTATGTTTTAGGTAAGAAGTGAGTGCCATACATTTCAGTAATATTAATTCCTAATCCTATAATATTATAAATGAGAAAGTATGGATTTTGATTGTTACTTAATCACAAATAAACGGCTTAAATGTGGCTGATATGATGATGATGATGATTATCTCCTAAAACAAAAAAAAGTTTGTAAATGAGTTTATTTTAATCTACTTGCACAATTGTTTGGTTTGAGTTTATCTTACCGGTTCCTTTCTAACATTTGTATTAATGAATTCCTTGCCCTTCGACCTGCCTGTAGAGCTTGAGTAGAAGATGCGGCTGTTTCAAAGGGAACCTGCCTGGTTCTCTCCGATTGGTGTTCCTCTTCAGTCAACTCGGGACCTTCAATACCAGCCCTTATACACATGTTGTGTAAAACACAGCAGGCTAATATAATTTTACCTGCTGTTTCTGGGCAGTAATGGAGTTCCCTAGCTGCCAAAAGACATCTCCATCGACCCTTCAATACACCAAATGTGCGTTCTATGGTGCAGCGTGCACGTTTTTGGAGGTAATTGTACCTTCCCTCTGGAGAGTTCTCAACAGCATTATCTACAGGTGTCATCATATGCTCCCTTAGAGCATAACCAGAATCACCTAAAAATTTAAAAATATAATATTAGTGTAAATTGCATCATCACATTACTTATACATAATGAATATCAAAACTATAAATCAAGACATGCCTAATAGATAAACTGTTTCATCCTGGAGACCCTCCAAGTGGTTTCTTATCTCACATTCCCTCCAAATATAAGCGTCGTGAGTTGCTCCACCATATGAAGCATCAACATTTGTAATTAATAAATCACTGTCACATATCTGAAAAAGAATTTCCATCAATGTAACATAGGATAAAATGTAAGTAATAAAATAGTGAATGTCATAATAAAAACATTAAAATATTGTTCATAAACTTACAACTTGAGTATTAATCGAATGAAAATGTTTTCGATTAAAATATTGTTCCTCGTGCTCCGAAGGCCTCACTATGGCTACATGTGAACAATCGATGCACCCCACCACAGCGGGTAGCCCATATTTATCATAAAATCTACAATAAGGATACAATATTATTATACAATAGTAAATTGTGCAATAAAATTATATTTGTTTTTGCATGACTTATTTGCCTAGTCTTGGCACACTTTTTATGTAAATTGTTCATTTAAAATAACAGAATAATATTTTAATTACTAGGTATTTCACATGTTAATAAGTTTAACGGTCAATACTAGATAGGAAGGTAGTACTTACTTCCGCTTAATAAGATTCCTTTCATTCCTATTTTGTGGGAATCTTATGTGCTTCCTTAGTATGTGGGTATTAAGTGCAGTTGTTACCTCTTGTAAACAACGGGACACTGTCTGTTGTGCCATGGGCCCATCCATATTTTGTCCCACTGACCCCTGGTAACTTCCTCGGGCATAAAAGTTCAAAGCAGTAAGTATCTGAAATACATTAACACAGATTGAGGCTTATGAACAGTAAAATGAAAAATTAAAGAGAAGGGAGTGTTTAAACAATTTAAACTTACTTTAAGTGTGGGCTCGATTCCATGTCGTCTTCCCTTTGGAGGCAATAAAGGCACTATGTCCTGGCACAACTCCTCGAATAATTCCTGACTGAGTCTGTATTTCCGACAAACTCTAGATCGGGAATATTTGAAATATTTAATTGATTACGCAGGCGGCGCCGGTTCCTTCTACGCTCCAATCGTTCTTCACGTAAAGCAGCCGCGATTAAAAGCTGTCTCGTAGCCATTTTAGTTAAATTTTTAACAAAAACGACCAAAACGAAAATAAAAAGTTAACACTTTTGGTTTCGTCAATTTGAGGTTAAAATTACGAACAAGTATCTGTCAAACTTCAATTTTCGTTCGTAACTTTAGTGCAGTAGAGTAGGCTTAGAGAATTTAAACGTCAAACTAATTTCGTTTCAACGAAGTTTCGAATCGAATGGAACCATGGTAGGAATTGAGCGAAATTTCGATCGAAATTTCGTTTTTCGTTGAATTAAAGTAAACCTGCAGGGCATTTGTGTAACTTTTTTTTCAATATCACTTATTATTATTTTTGTTTTTTTGATTTTTTTTTTGTTTTAGACTGGAAAATGGCTTCGAATAGACAAGTAGTTAGCGTAGATCAACCAAATGCTGAATCTATTCTACTCGACTGGCTAAATGACGAAGATTGTACCGACGATGAATCTCAATCACTTGAACCATCTCGAGCTGTGATACCTGAAGAACTATTATCCGACTCTGAAGATGACTGTATACCTTCTGATCACGACTCGGACTCAGAGTGTTCAGTTGACTCAGATGATGAAGATGTGTTGACCTCAGGTGAGAGCGCTAAATATTATTACGGAAAAACCGATTCAAATGGTCAAGCGAACCCCGTCAAGAAACATCCGCACACAGTCTCACAATATTCTTCGTTTACCTTTTACATATCAAAATCCACTTCAAACCATTATTCAAACAATAATAGGAGCAGCAAACCGCCGCCGATCAAGTTCCGCCAAAACTCAAATAGGCGGGAGGTACTTTCCTGGGTTACCAGATATTGTTCCATTTCCCCGTTATGGGTTTATTTATATTCACAGCACTAAATTTATACAAAAAACTTATTTGTTAGCATAAAAAATGTTCTTTTATAAATCAGATGATTAGTTCATTTCTCTTGAAAATACATTCTGTTAATAGAAACTACGGGCGGGCGTAAAAACAGAATCATCATTCCGTATTCAACGGCGCATCGACGATTTTACTGGACATTCAATAAACTCTTTTGTTTCGACGGCACTAAGTGGAGACGCTACTAGCACAAAGTGTTATATCGCTAATAAGTAGCAATATGTTAAGTATAACTTAAATATTAATTAACAATAAAATATTAATTAATAATCAAAATTTCCTCGTGTCGAGTTTTACAAAAAAAATCAATAATGTTTTAACATACCAGTCCACCACAAGTTCAGTGCTGAACACAGACCTCCAAAGGAAAGGTTTCCACTTTGTGCAAAACACGGTTCGGATAACTCCTGCAATTTCCTGTATGTCTTACTAAGTTAGTGGCTTGGGTGCGGCAAGTTGTGGCGTACAAGATAATTTGTCTATACATGGGATGATACCCGCGTCGTAAGCAATAATACAAGATGGGGATAGAGCAGCACTTTCCTGATGAAACTTAAAATAATTAAAAACTGCGGTGGCCAACCAGTATAACGCATATTTTGCAGGCGTGGCAACTATGGCAAATGTCATCC